>OY759217.1:49887594-50487594 GCA_963662175.1 Aradus depressus | reverse complement strand
CACAGGTTGAAAATAGCCTTGAGCACGTCGTCCTTCGGATGGGACTTTCCGGATATATCTGAATCTGTCGTATCAGTTTTAACAATTATTAAGCCTATAAACCGTTAAATAGCAAGGGGGCAAATTAAAATTGCCTTTTTATTTTTTTTCTCATCGAATAATGGGAGTAGGGAGCTGATATTTTCAGGAAATTTTTTTTTTACATGTGCAAACTGTTGGCCAATCGCTCATTCGAAAATCGTTGGGGGCAGTTTTCGCACTCTTATCCGGCTAGAACCTTTCCTAGCATCCTTAAACGTTCTGCTCAACATAGGGTACGTGACATCACCCAACACTCCTGCCAACTTCCTACTACCATCTATCGACTTAACAAATATTAAATCTATAAACCGTGAAAAAGCGAGAAATTCTACCGAGCTCAGGACCGCCACTTAGAAATCTAGTTGAGGCACTTAAGTCAGATGTTTTAATAGGGAATTTAAATATAACCTTGAGCACGTCGTCCTTCGGATGGGACTTTAAGCGGTGACCCAGGGCTTTTTCGAACGTGAGGTACTCGATAATGAGACGTATGTTATGTAAATAAACCTGGGTAGGTGAAATTTCACTTAGGTTGAAAATAACCTTGAGCACGTCGTCCTTCGGATGGGACTTTATGCGATGATCCAGGTCTTTTTCGAATGTGAGGTACTCGATAATGAGACGTATGTTATGTAAATAAACCTGAGTAGGTGAAATTTCACAGGTTGAAAATAGCCTTGAGCACGTCGTCCTTCGGATGGGACTTTCCGGATATATCTGAATCTGTCGTATCAGTTTCAACAATTATTAAGCCTATAAACCGTTAAAAAGCAAGAAATTTGAAGAATGGAGTCTACCAAGCTCAGGATCACCACTTAGAAATCTAGCTGAAGCACTTAATTCAGATATTTTAATCGGAAGTTAAAAATAACTTTGAGCACGTCGTCCTACCTGAATCCTATCTGAATCTATCGTATCAGTTTCAACAATTATTAAGCCTATAAACTGTTAAATAGCGCGAATTTTTTGAAAAACATTTTTATTTCAATTTTAGTGTAGGATTCAGATATCCCGGTCGTTCTCTATCAGTTTTAACAAATATTAAATCTATAAACCGTTAAAAAGAGAGAAATTTGAAGAATGGAGTCTACCAAGCTCAGGATCGCCACTTAGAAATCTAGCTGAGGCACATAATTCAGATATTTTAATCGGGAAGTTAAAAATAACTTTGAGTGCGTCGTACTTCGAATGGGACTTTAAGCGATGATCCAGGGCTTTTTCGAACGTGAGGTACTTGATAATGAGACGTATGTTATGTAAATAAACCTGGGTAGGTGAAATTTCACTTAGGTTGAAAATAACCTTGAGCACGTCGTCCTTCGGATGGGACTTTATGCGTAGATCCAGGTCTTTTTCGAATGTGAGGTACTCGATAATGAGACGTATGTTATGTAGATAAACCTGGGTAGGTGAAATTTCACAGGTTGAAAATAGCCTTGAGCACGTCGTCCTTCGGATGGGACTTTCCGGATATATCTGAATCTGTCGTATCAGTTTCAACAATTATTAAGCCTATAAACCGTTAAATAGCGCGAATTTTTTGAAAAACTTTTTTATTTCAATTTTAGTGTAGGATTCAGATATCCCGGTCGTTCTCTATCAGTTTTAACAAATATTAAATCTATAAACCGTGAAAAAGCGAGAAATTCTACCGAGCTCAGGACCGCCACTTAGAAATCTAGCTGAGGCACTTAAGTCAGATGTTTTAATCGGGAAGTTAAATATAACATTGAGCACGTCGTCCTTCGGATGGGACTTTAAGCGGTGATCCAGGGCTTTTTCGAATGTGAGGTACTCGATAATGAGACGTATGTTATGTAAATAAACCTGGGTAGGTGAAATTTCACTTAGGTTGAAAATAACCTTGAGCACGTCGTCCTTCGGATGGGACTTTAAGCGATGATCCAGGGCTTTTTCGAATGTGAGGTACTCGATAATGAGACGTATGTTATGTAAATAAACCTGGATAGGTGAAATTTCACAGGTTGAAAATAGCCTTGAGCACGTCGTCCTTCGGATGGGACTTTATGCGATGATCCAGGTCTTTTTCGAATGTGAGGTACTCGATAATGAGACGTATGTTATGTAAATAAACCTGAGTAGGTGAAATTTCACAGGTTGAAAATAGCCTTGAGCACGTCGTCCTTCGGATGGGACTTTCCGGATATATCTGAATCTGTCGTATCAGTTTCAACAATTATTAAGCCTATAAACCGTTAAAAAGCAAGAAATTTGAAGAATGGAGTCTACCAAGCTCAGGATCACCACTTAGAAATCTAGCTGAAGCACTTAATTCAGATATTTTAATCGGAAGTTAAAAATAACTTTGAGCACGTCGTCCTACCTGAATCCTATCTGAATCTATCGTATCAGTTTCAACAATTATTAAGCCTATAAACTGTTAAATAGCGCGAATTTTTTGAAAAACATTTTTATTTCAATTTTAGTGTAGGATTCAGATATCCCGGTCGTTCTCTATCAGTTTTAACAAATATTAAATCTATAAACCGTTAAAAAGAGAGAAATTTGAAGAATGGAGTCTACCAAGCTCAGGATCGCCACTTAGAAATCTAGCTGAGGCACATAATTCAGATATTTTAATCGGGAAGTTAAAAATAACTTTGAGTGCGTCGTACTTCGAATGGGACTTTAAGCGATGATCCAGGGCTTTTTCGAACGTGAGGTACTTGATAATGAGACGTATGTTATGTAAATAAACCTGGGTAGGTGAAATTTCACTTAGGTTGAAAATAACCTTGAGCACGTCGTCCTTCGGATGGGACTTTATGCGTAGATCCAGGTCTTTTTCGAATGTGAGGTACTCGATAATGAGACGTATGTTATGTAGATAAACCTGGGTAGGTGAAATTTCACAGGTTGAAAATAGCCTTGAGCACGTCGTCCTTCGGATGGGACTTTCCGGATATATCTGAATCTGTCGTATCAGTTTCAACAATTATTAAGCCTATAAACCGTTAAATAGCGCGAATTTTTTGAAAAACTTTTTTATTTCAATTTTAGTGTAGGATTCAGATATCCCGGTCGTTCTCTATCAGTTTTAACAAATATTAAATCTATAAACCGTGAAAAAGCGAGAAATTCTACCGAGCTCAGGACCGCCACTTAGAAATCTAGCTGAGGCACTTAAGTCAGATGTTTTAATCGGGAAGTTAAATATAACATTGAGCACGTCGTCCTTCGGATGGGACTTTAAGCGGTGATCCAGGGCTTTTTCGAATGTGAGGTACTCGATAATGAGACGTATGTTATGTAAATAAACCTGGGTAGGTGAAATTTCACTTAGGTTGAAAATAACCTTGAGCACGTCGTCCTTCGGATGGGACTTTAAGCGATGATCCAGGGCTTTTTCGAATGTGAGGTACTCGATAATGAGACGTATGTTATGTAAATAAACCTGGATAGGTGAAATTTCACAGGTTGAAAATAGCCTTGAGCACGTCGTCCTTCGGATGGGACTTTCCGGATATATCTGAATCTGTCGTATCAGTTTTAACAATTATTAAGCCTATAAACCGTTAAATAGCAAGGGGGCAAATTAAAATTGCCTTTTTATTTTTTTTCTCATCGAATAATGGGAGTAGGGAGCTGATATTTTCAGGAAATTTTTTTTTTACATGTGCAAACTGTTGGCCAATCGCTCATTCGAAAATCGTTGGGGGCAGTTTTCGCACTCTTATCCGGCTAGAACCTTTCCTAGCATCCTTAAACGTTCTGCTCAACATAGGGTACGTGACATCACCCAACACTCCTGCCAACTTCCTACTACCATCTATCGACTTAACAAATATTAAATCTATAAACCGTGAAAAAGCGAGAAATTCTACCGAGCTCAGGACCGCCACTTAGAAATCTAGCTGAGGCACTTAAGTCAGATGT
This sequence comes from Aradus depressus, assembly GCA_963662175.1. Taxonomy (NCBI): domain Eukaryota; kingdom Metazoa; phylum Arthropoda; class Insecta; order Hemiptera; family Aradidae; genus Aradus; species Aradus depressus. The sequence goes on along the minus strand of OY759217.1, from coordinate 50,483,616 downwards.
TTTAATCGGGAAGTTAAATATAACCTTGAGCACGTCGTCCTTCGGATGGGACTTTAAGCGGTGATCCAGGGCTTTTTCGAATGTGAGGTACTCGATAATGAGACGTATGTTATGTAAATAAACCTGGGTAGGTGAAATTTCACTTAGGTTGAAAATAACCATGAGCACGTCGTCCTTCGGATGGGACTTTAAGCGATGATCCAGGGCTTTTTCGAATGTGAGGTACTCTATAATGAGACGTATGTTATGTAAATAAACCTGGGTAGGTGAAATTTCACAGGTTGAAAATAGCCTTGAGCACGTCGTCCTTCGGATGGGACTTTCCGGATATATCTGAATCTGTCGTATCAGTTTCAACAATTATTAAGCCTATAAACCGTTAAATAGCGCGAATTTTTTGAAAAACATTTTTATTTCAATTTTAGTGTAGGATTCAGATATCCCGGTCGTTCTCTATCAGTTTTAACAAATATTAAATCTATAAACCGTTAAAAAGCGAGAAATTTGAAGAATGGAATCTACCAAGCTCAGGATCGCCACTTAGAAATCTAGCTGAGGCACTTAATTCAGATATTTTAATCGGGAAGTTAAAAATAACCTTGAGCACGTCGTCCTTCGGATGGGACATAAGCGATGATCCAGGGCTTTTTCGAACGTGAGGTACTCCACAAAGAGACGTATGTTATGTAAATAAACCTGGGTAGGTGAAATTTCACAAGTTGAAAATAGCCTTGAGCACGTCGTCCTTCGGATGGGACTTTCCGGATATATCTGAATCTGTCGTATCAGTTTCAACAATTATTAAGCCTATAAACCGTTAAATAGCGCGAATTTTTTGAAAAACATTTTTATTTCAATTTTAGTGTAGGATTCAGATATCCCGGTCGTTCTCTATCAGTTTTAACAAATATTAAATCTATAAACCGTTAAAAAGCGAGAAATTTGAAGAATGGAATCTACCAAGCTCAGGATCGCCACTTAGAAATCTAGCTGAGGCACTTAATTCAGATATTTTAATCGGGAAGTTAAAAATAACCTTGAGCACGTCGTCCTTCGGATGGGACATTAAGCGATGATCCAGGGCTTTTTCGAACGTGAGGTACTCCACAAAGAGACGTATGTTATGTAAATAAACCTGGGTAGGTGAAATTTCACAGGTTGAAAATAGCCTTGAGCACGTCGTCCTTCGGATGGGACTTTCCGGATATATCTGAATCTGTCGTATCAGTTTCAACAATTATTAAGCCTATAAACCGTTAAATAGCGCGAATTTTTTGAAAAACATTTTTATTTCAATTTTAGTGTAGGATTCAGATATCCCGGTCGTTCTCTATCAGTTTTAACAAATATTAAATCTATAAACCGTTAAAAAGCGAGAAATTTGAAGAATGGAATCTACCAAGCTCAGGATCGCCACTTAGAAATCTAGCTGAGGCACTTAATTCAGATATTTTAATCGGGAAGTTAAAAATAACCTTGAGCACGTCGTCCTTCGGATGGGACATTAAGCGATGATCCAGGGCTTTTTCGAACGTGAGGTACTCCACAAAGAGACGTATGTTATGTAGATAAACCTGGGTAGGTGAAATTTCACAAGTTGAAAATAGCCTTGAGCACGTCGTCCTTCGGATGGGACTTTCCGGATATATCTGTCGTATCAGTTTCAACAATTATTAAGCCTATAAACCGTTAAATAGCGCGAATTTTTTGAAAAACATTTTTATTTCAATTTTAGTGTAGGATTCAGATATCCCGGTCGTTCTCTATCAGTTTTAACAAATATTAAATCTATAAACCGTTAAAAAGCGAGAAATTTGAAGAATGGAGTCTACCAAGCTCAGGATCGCCACTTAGAAATCTAGCTGAGGCACTTAATTCAGATATTTTAATCGGGAAGTTAAAAATAACTTTGAGCACGTCGTCCTTCGAATGGGACTTTAAGCGATGATCCAGGGCTTTTTCGAACGTGAGGTACTCCACAAAGAGACGTATGTTATGTAGATAAACCTGGGTAGGTGAAATTTCACAAGTTGAAAATAGCCTTGAGCACGTCGTCCTTCGGATGGGACTTTCCGGATATATCTGTCGTATCAGTTTCAACAATTATTAAGCCTATAAACCGTTAAATAGCGCGAATTTTTTGAAAAACATTTTTATTTCAATTTTAGTGTAGGATTCAGATATCCCGGTCGTTCTCTATCAGTCATAACAAATATTAAATCTATAAACCGTTAAAAAGCGAGAAATTTGAAGAATGGAGTCTACCAAGCTCAGGATCGCCACTTAGAAATCTAGCTGAGGCACTTAATTCAGATATTTTAATCGGGAAGTTAAAAATAACCTTGAGCACGTCGTCCTTCGGATGGGACATTAAGCGATGATCCAGGGCTTTTTCGTACGTGAGGTACTCCACAAAGAGACGTATGTTATGTAAATAAACCTGGGTAGGTGAAATTTCACAGGTTGAAAATAGCCTTGAGCATGTCGTCCTTCGGATGGGACTTTCCGGATATATCTGAATCTGTCGTATCAGTTTCAACAATTATTAAGCCTATAAACCGTTAAATAGCGAGAATTTTTTGAAAAACATTTTTATTTCAATTTTAGTGTAGGATTCAGATATCCCGGTCGTTCTCTATCAGTCATAACAAATATTAAATCTATAAACCGTTAAAAAGCGAGAAATTTGAAGAATGGAGTCTACCAAGCTCAGGATCACCACTTAGAAATCTAGCTGAGGCACTTAATTCAGATATTTTAATCGGGAAGTTAAAAATAACTTTGAGCACGTCGTCCTTCGAATGTGACTTTAAGCGATGATCCAGGGCTTTTTCGAACGTGAGGTACTTGATAATGAGACGTATGTTATGTAAATAAACCTGGGTAGGTGAAATTTCACTTGGGTTGAAAATAACATTGAGCACGTCGTCCTTCGGATGGGACTTTAAGGTATGCTCCAGGGCCTTTTCGAATGTAAAGTACTCGATAATGAGACGTATGTTATGTAAATAAACCTGGGTAGGTGAGATTTCACAGGTTGAAAATAGCCTTGAGCACGTCGTCCATCGGATGGGACTTTCCGGATATATCTGAATCTGTCGTATCAGTTTTAACAATTATTAAGCCTATAAACCGTTAAATAGCAAGGGGGCAAATTAAAATTGCCTTTTTATTTTTTTTCTCATCGAATAATGGGAGTAGGGAGCTGATATTTTCAGGAAATTTTTTTTTTACATGTGCAAACTGTTGGCCAATCGCTCATTCGAAAATCGTTGGGGGCAGTTTTCGCACTCTTATCCGGCTAGAACCTTTTCTAGCATCCTTAAACGTTCTGCTCAACATAGGGTACGTGACATCACCCAACACTCCTGCCAACTTCCTACTACCATCTATCGACTTAACAAATATTAAATCTATAAACCGTGAAAAAGCGATAAATTCTACCGAGCTCAGGACCGCCACTTAGAAATCTAGCTGAGGCACTTAAGTCAGATGTTTTAATCGGGAAGTTAAAAATAACCTTGAGCACGTCGTCCTTCGAATGGGACTTTAAGCGATGCTCCAGGGCTTTTTCGGTAGTAGAAGGGAAATGGGGACTTTGGCGCAGTTGCTCCACATGACCTTTGACCCCACGGGGTCACGTGACCCATCACCCCCACCACCACACTCCCACCCCCTCCTCAGCTCCGAATCACTCACCATCGTACATCCCCAGCTCAATAAGTTTCCACTCTCCCTCTAAACCTCAATTAGTTTCCTCTCTCCCTCTAAACCTCAATAAGTTTGAGCTCTCTCCCTAAACCTTAATAAGTTTCCGCTCTCCCTCTAAACCTCAATAAGTTTCCGTTCTCCCTCCAATTCAGTCTGATTTTGTGACCTTGAACAGGCACTTGCGTGTTCAAGCATGTCGAACCCTGCATTCGTGTAGCCTACCTTATCATGTCCTATCATCATCATTGTATTCAGTATTATTTAAAACTGGAGTATTATGATGGAAAAATCGCCTACCTACACTTTTGAGCATGCCGTCCTTCGGTGCCTTGAATAGTATTGCATTTAAAAATATAATTCAAAGCTCGTCATATTGAGTATGTTGTCCGATTGGAGTAATATGTGCGAAAAAATATTTATCTTCAATTCCGAGCACGCTGTCCTTTGGTGTTGTTTGTGAATTCTTCTTTTTTATTTATTTTTTTATTATGATTTAATAACAAAATCAGCGATATCGTTATAACTACTGTAATATCGTTATATTTATAGCGATATCGTTATAACTACATTATTATCGTTATAAATATAGCGATATCGTTATAACTACAGTAATATCGTTATATCTATAGCGATATCGTTATAACAGCAGTAATATCGTTATATTTACTATCGTTATAACTATTGTAATATCGTTATAACTACAGTAATATCGTTATAAATATAGCGATATTGTTATAACTACTGTAATATCGTTATATTTATAGCGATATCGTTATAACTACAGTATTATCGTTATAAATATAGCGATATCGTTATAACTACAGTAATATCGTTATATTTATAGCGATATCGTTATAACAGCAGTAATATCGTTATATTTACAGCGATATCGTTATAACTACAGTAATATAGTTATAAATATAGCGATATCGTTATAACTTCTGTAATATCGTAATAACTACAGTAATATCGTTATAAATATAGCGATATCGTTATAACTACAGTAATATCGTTATAAATATAGCGATATCGTTATAACTATTGTAATATCCGGCTCAGTGGGTAAAGTTTTCAATGACTTCTTCTTAGGATAGCTATATAAGAAGAGTTCCTATTGTATTGGACACACCTTATAAGTACGTTGGGGCTGTGTTATAAAATAGTTCTTTAACTGATCTCGTTGGTGATGAAGGGGTCTAGAGCCTTCATCAGTATGAAATCTTAGGAAGAATACTTGAATATGAAATTACCCCCGGCTTTTGCAGTTATAAAGATGGGTTGACAGGTACCAATGTGAGTGAGCCTACACAGCAGGGGTCCTAGGTTAGAATAATAATTGAATAATTAGGGAATGAGGGCGCTCAACTGCTATGGTCATTTACGCCCGTCTTTCTTACACTCGTTAGAGGCACATATATCGGCTCAGGAACCAACTTTTACATGTTTTGTATATCATTAGTAGTATATATGTAAATGTCGTTTTATACGCATAATCTTATTATTCATTTTTTTTTTTTTTTTTATTTTTTTTTTTATTATTATTTTTTATATATATATATATTTTTTTTATTAATATTATTATTTTTTTATTATTTTTTTTTTTTTTATTATTATTATTATTGTTTTTTTTTTTTTTTTTCGTATATGTATATTATATACATATTATATTATTGTTATTATTTTTTTTTTCTACTACTTATATTTTAGAAGTAAGTTCAGCTTCTTTAATAAAATTAATTACTTTGTTTATGGTATTCTTATCATCCCCTAGTGCTTCGGAGACATTCCCGGGAACGCCGTGTATTTCCAGGAGTCCCCGGTATCTAAGACAGTCTTCAAAGATGTGGCGGACTGTTATTTGCACGTTGCAGGTGGGACAGATGGGGGGATCCTCTCTGTTGATCAGGTACCCGTGAGTTAGGCGGCTGTGTCCTATCCTGAGTCGTGCGATACACACCTCTTCTCTTCTGTTCTTCCGATAGCAGGACTTCCAATTGGTTACAGATCTCTTGATCATTTTCAATTTGTTGTCTTGTATTTCGCTCCACATAGACTGCCAGCTGTCATATATATTTGTGGCTAGTGGTTTAGCGTATTCCCGGGCGGAGAGACGAGTGGGGACCACTTCAAGGAGACTATGCGCTTCCTCTGCCGCACGATCTGCCCTTTCGTTACCCGGGATCCCCGAGTGACCTGGGACCCAGACGAAAGTGACCTCTTTCCCCATTTCTTTCAGCTGATAGACACAGTTCTGAATCTTATATACTAATGGGTGATCGCTGTACATATTGTCAATGGCAAGCATTGAGCTCAATGAGTCTGTGCAAATAGCTATATGTTTTTCTGGGGCAACCAAGGAATGATATAGAGCATGATAGATTGCCGTCAGTTCTGCAGTAAATATACTGCTGAGAGGATGTAGTTTGAACTTTCTCACCTCATTGCCATCTATGTATGCACAGGATGTTGAATCATTCGTTTTCGATCCATCGGTATATAATACTCGGGCTCCTTCCGTTTGCTCTAGTAGGGCGTACAGTTGTGGTAGATATACACCAGCTCCTCTCGCGGCAGATACTTTCAGTAGTTCAGTACAGCAATTGGGTCTCGGAAAGATACAACAAGGTGTTACTTGATGCTCTGTGATTCTGGGAACTTCTTCCAGTTGGGTTATGACGCTTTTCAGCCGGATCCTTAGAGGCAGTGTAGGGTTTTTCGCGGTGTTGTACAGTCCTTGATATTTAGCCTTAAATATATATTTGTAGCAAAGATGCTCAGGATCGGAGTATACTTTGGCCATGTATCTTGACCCCAATAAATGCCTCCGGAATATTAGAGGACAAATGCTGGATTCAGTACAAATACTCGCTATAGGGCTTGTTCTAAATGCTCCTGTTGCGACACGGATACCTTTATGATGGATGGCGTCGAGTATTTCCAGGTAGGATTTCCTCGCGGATCCGTACACGAAACAACAGTAGTCCATTTTGGAACATATGATGGCTTTGTATATCTTGATCAATGTTGCTCTATCAGAGCCCCAGTCCAAACTGCTCAAAAGATAAAGGATTTTCATGGAATTCGAGCATTTTTCCTTTAGGTACTTGATATGGGCTGTCCAGTTTAATTTGGAGTCCAGAATTACTCCCAGGAAACGGACTTGATTGACATAGCGTATGGGGGTACTTTCAAATGTTATTACAGGATTTGATAGAACGTTTCTTTTCCGGTGAAAGTGAACGCAGCAGGTCTTGTCCAAGGAGACTCTTAGTCCTGTTTCTTGCGACCACCTTTGTATTTTGTTGACTGTGTTTTGGAGGTTAGACTGGACATTTTTCATGTTGTGTCCTCTACATATTATGGCGAAGTCATCTGCGTAGAGAAATCCTTGTACGTTTTTTGTTAGGCATTGGTCAATTTTGTTTATAGCGATCATGAAGAGGGTAGTGCTTAGAACACTTCCCTGTGGTACTCCTTGGTTTTGCGTTTTTGAGCTTGACAGAGTGTTACCTAGTAATACTCGGAAGGAGCGGCGTGTGAGGAAGCCTTTTATGAAAATTGGGAGACTACCTCTGAATCCCCAGGCAGACAGAGTCTTTAAGATGTCATAGCGCCATGTTGTATCGAAAGCTTTTGTGATGTCAAAAAAAATTCCTACAGCTTCTTGTTTGTTGATGAATGCATCCTGTAGTACGGCTTCTATTTTTACCAGGTTATCGACCGTTGATCTCCTCTTCCGGAAGCCACATTGTAGGTTAGAGAGTAACTTTTCGTTCTCTAGCTTCCACGAGAGTCTCCTGTTGACCATCCTTTCCATGATCTTGCAGAGGCAGCAAGAGAGCGAGATGGGGCGATAGCTAGAAGGGTCTCGTTTATCTTTTCCAGGCTTGAGTATGGGTATAATGTAAGATTCTTTCCATCTTCTTGGGAATATCCCAGTTGCCCATATCTGGTTATATAATTGGAGTAAGGCTTGTAAGATTTCTGTAGGAAGATTTTTAACCATTTTATATACGATGTTATCGGGACCAGGAGATTTACCTTTAAGTTTTCTTAAGGCTGTTTCGAGTTCCCACGTGCTAAATGGTATATTGTAGTCTTCATTGTTGTCAACTGAAGTGAAGATGATGTCTTTTTTTTCTTCTTTATGCTTGTATTCAACAAATGATGGGTCTGGTATTAGTTCGGATAGTGAAAAGGTTTCAGCAAGTCGGTTGGCTACTTGTTTTTGATTAGAACAGAGTTTTCTGTTTATTTCGAGTATAATTTGTGGAGTTACTTTTTTTCCCGAGATTGCTCTTATCTTTTTCCATACTTGTTCTGAGGGAGTAGATGGGTTGATGCCTGAGATATAGTCTCTCCAGCAACTCATTTTACTCTCTTTTATAACTTTCCTGCTGATGGATTTTAGTTTTTTGTACTCTATGAGGTTGGTTCCTGTCATGTTTTCCTTGAACTTTCTGAGAGCTCTTCTTCTATTCCTTATACTTGTTTTACACTCATTATTAAACCAGGGAAGAGGCTTTCTTTTATATTGATCAGACGTTCTGGGAATCGCTTCCCTTGCTGCAGAGAGGATGATATTCTCGAGAGACGCGCAGTTTTCTTCCGGGTCCATTGACCATTGGCTGTCCCTTACCATTAGGGTTTTGTATAGGTCCCAATCCGCCTGTTCCACGACCCATCGTCTTCTCCTTCCAGTCAACTCTACTTCGCTCTTTATCAGTGTTAATGCAGGGAAGTGGTCACTGTTATATTGATCGGGCAGTGGGATCCATTGTGCATCCGTAGCCAGGGATCTGGAGCATGCACTTAGGTCTATTGCTGAGAAGGTTCCGTAAGCAGGACTAAGGTAAGTTGGCTCTCCGCTGTTCAAGACAAGTAATTTTTTGGAGTCAAAGACTCTCTCAAGCAGTGTCCCTCTGGGGGAGTTCGTCATCGATCCCCAGAGAGTGTTGTGGCTATTAAAGTCACCCACTAAAAGTACGGGTCTTGGTAGCTGATCTATAAGGTTAGTAAGTTCGTTCTCCGAAGGGTTTTCAGATGGTGAAATGTAAATATTGCATAAGGTGAAGGGATGATCAGTATGGAGTCTGGTTGCTACAGCTTGGAGTTCAGTATTGAGTGTTAACATTTCAGCTGCTATTGTATTTAATATGAGGTTCAGGACGCCGCCGTGACCCTCGACGGGTCCGTCACAGCGGTGAACGTCAAAATTTGGGATATTGACAGGATGGGTGTCTGTGAGGCGCGTCTCTTGCAGACAGAAGCAGGCAGGACTCTCTTCCTGGATGAGCAACTGTACCTCGGGATGGTGGGTTCTGTATCCGTTGCAATTCCACTGTATTACTTTAAGTGCCATTGGGATGAATAGGGGAGGTGAGGAGTTTCGCGCCGACGAAGAGCTGCTGGTGAAAAGTATTCATTGGGATTTATTAGTAACTTCGCTTCCGCTAATTGTTGCCAGATACCATTACAATTCCACTGCAGGAGATTTGTTATGTGATTCATACTTTAAAGATAGAAGAATATATGGAAGATGTAAGAAAAACTTTGGCTAAATAAATGGTTACAGTAAAAAGGCCAATAAGGTGAGTATGATAATGGGATGGGTAAAGATTAATAATAATATAAGTACATAATGTAATCACGAATTCACCTTCATTGCTAACAATCATGAGAGGTTCCAAGGATATGTAATAATGGTTAGATATCTTATTTAATAAAATACAACTCAATGGTAATAGGGACGGGGTGTAGAGGATAATAATTCTATTGAGGATAAGCAGGAGGGACTTAGTAATATTAGTATTCCTATATATATTAGTATTCCTATATATTAGTATTCCTGTCATAGTAATAATAGTATTCTTATTATGTGCCACTGCCACTATCAATAGCAGTGTTGGCATTTCTCTCTTTTTTGTATTTCTTTTTCTTATTTATGTCTTTAAGATAGATTGTTACTGGTTTAACCTTGGGAGGCTCTGCTGAGACCTCCATAAGGGAAGTATCTGATGTGTCCCCGTCAGAGAGAACACTGGATTGGGGACGAGAGGGAAGGGGAGGGGGGGAGGTTGAGGGGAGGGGTAATGGGATGGGAAGGGAGGGGGTGGTGGTGGGGGGAGAGCCAGCACTTGATCTAGGTGGGAGGGATTTGGGGGTTTTTGTTTTATCAATGTTATCTGTTAGTATGTTTTCAGTCTGAACAGCCATGTCAGCGACTCGAGGCTTCTGCCAAGTTCGCTCTGATCCAAATTTAAATAAAGATTCTTTACTTTCTGTTTCATTTCCTACCTTCTGAGCATAGGACTTACTAAAGGTTGGAGCCTGTCTTTCTTTATATAATTTTTTAGCGTTCCCATAGGGTATCTTTTCTGTTACTTGTATCTCTTTGATGGCAATCTCTTGGAGATATCTGGGACATTCTCTGGACCAACACGAATGTTTACCACCGCAGTTGGCACAAAACAAATCTCTAGTGCAGGGTGCTCCTTCGTGTAAAGGTAGGCTACACTTATCACAAATAGGGTTTTTTTTACAGTTAAATTTAATATGACCGTATTGAAAACATGAAAAACATCTCATCGGGGATGGTATGAATTTCCTGACCTTCACAGAGTAGAAACCTACTTTCAGTATTTCTGGAACTACTGGGATAGAGAAAGTGATAATGAAACTGTTTGTGTTGGTAGGTACACCAGTCTTTTTTGAAATTATTCTTTTTACACTAGTGACTAATTGTGCTTCCAATTCTTTATGAATTTCTTCATCAGAAAAGTCTGCTAAATCAAAACATGTAATAATCCCTTTTGAACTATTTAAAGTACGATGGGGTTCTACTTTAATTTGGACCTGATCATAGAAGGAAGTCATTTGTAATAACTTTCTGGATTGACTAGTATTTTTTGTCTCTACAAGTAGTGTCCCGTTTCTCAACTTCTTTATATGTTTCACTTCACCCACAGCTCCTATTATAGCTTTATTAATGAGAAAAGGTGAGACTTTGAGGAGGTCGCCTTCTCCATCTCTAGAAATTACTAGAAAATTTGGGACAGGTTCCACATGTGAACCTTTTGCTTGGGGGTCTATTTCTTTTAGTAAGCTGTCTAGGCATCTTTTTCTTCTTTTCATTTTAACGATATCCGGGGGAAGATTCATTATTGTTCAAAAACCAGCTGTGTAGAGTTAATACACGTAGGAGAAAAATACGTAGTGTACACAGCGAAAAAAGAGAAAAACAAATACAACCAAAGAAAAGAAAAAGAAAAAGAAAAAAGAAAAACAATAACAAAACAAATAAATAAGTATATATAGAAAGAAATTAAAGGTTACTCCCTGGTCTATCGGTAATTCCAATTTTCAGAGAGCTCACAACACAACCTATCTCGACGAGATCTCAACACACACTGTCCTAGGTTAGAGTTCTATTGGTGCTCAGATGTGTGGGAGTGGGTTCTGAATATATCCGGAGTAGTGTTGTGCAGGGGGATGATTTGAATTATATTTTGCGTAGTATAACATACTACTAGTAGAATATAGGCCGGGAGATTATGTTTTAGAATAATTGATGTGGGTATGTGCATTGAAGATGATTTGAGGTGGGTACGTTTGACTGACTCAGAGGGAAAGGCTAATGGACGTAGAATGTAGGTTTATGTATGGGTAGACCGGGTTATGATGAAAATGTCAGACGATCTAGAGAGGTTGTAGGTGTTGAACAGGGGCGAAGCATGATGGTGCTAAGAGTAGTGGACTATGATGAAATCTAAAGAAAATTGCTTGGATGTGTGTCTGAGTAAAAGGTTTAAAGGGAGAATTAGGTGGGGAAGTATAAGTGAGAAAATTGAGATGGATTGGCTACGCCGCTGAAGATAGAGAGTAGTGAATCGGAGGGAGAGTGGGGGTATTGAGATGGGGAAGCATATTGGATGTGTTAATTGACGTGGGGATGTAAGATTAAATCATGAAATAAAAATTGGTGAAGTATGAACAACAGGTCTCGACATGTTTGAAACATGTAAACAACGACTTAATCCCTACAGATACGAAGGTCATTTCCAAACCATAGTAGATGTTAAAAAAATAAATAAAAAAGAAGAATTCACAAACAACACCAAAGGACAGCGTGCTCGGAATTGAAGATAAATATTTTTTCGCACATATTACTCCAATCGGACAACATACTCAATATGACGAGCTTTGAATTATATTTTTAAATGCAATACCATTCAAGGCACCGAAGGACGGCATGCTCGGAATTGAAGATAAATATTTTTTCGCACATATTACTCCAATCGGACAACATACTCAATATGACGAGCTTTGAATTATATTTTTAAATGCAATACTATTCAAGGCACCGAAGGACGGCATGCTCGGAATTGAAGATAAATATTTTTTCGCACATATTACTCCAATCGGACAACATACTCAATATGACGAGCTTTGAATTATATTTTTAAATGCAATACTATTCAAGGCACCGAAGGACGGCATGCTCAAAAGTGTAGGTAGGCGATTTTTCCATCATAATACTCCAGTTTTAAATAATACTGAATACAATGATGATGATGATGATGATAGGACATGATAAGGTAGGCTACACGAATGCAGGGTTCGACATGCTTGAACACGCAAGTGCCTGTTCAAGGTCACAAAATCAGACTGAATTGGAGGGAGAACGGAAACTTATTGAGGTTTAGAGGGAGAGCGGAAACTTATTAAGGTTTAGGGAGAGAGCTGAAACTTATTGAGGTTTAGAGGGAGAGCGGAAACGTAATGAGGTTTAGAGGGAGAGTGGAAACGTATTGGGGTTTAGAGGGAGAGCGGAAACTTATTGATCTGGGGATGTACGATGGTGAGTGATTCCCAGCTGTGGAGGGGGGGGGGGGTGATGGTCACGTGGGGTCAAAGGTCATGAGGAGCAACTGGTCCAAAAAAAAAATTTGGAGGGGGCTTATTGAGGTTTAGAGGGAGAGCGGAAACTTATTGAGCTGGGGATGTACGATGCTGAGTGATTCGGAGCTGAGGAGGGGGTGGGAGTGTGGTGGTGGGGGTGATGGGTCACGTGACCCCGTGGGGTCAAAGGTCATGTGGAGCAACTGCGCCAAAGTCCCCATTTCCCTTCTACTCTCCTCTTATTATTGAAGAGGATGTTTAAAATAAGTTGCGTTCTGTTCTACAATATTTTTATAACTTTGGGGGTGCATAAGGAAGAAACAAACCACAGATTATCTATATAAGCCCCCCAATCAGAATGCTTAATAGTTGAAAAATCTTTTAAAAAATTTTAAAAATTAAAAGCATTATCTTAACATTCAATTTTTCTCGTTTAAAATTATGCGAAAATAATTGATTTAACATTCACTTGTCAGAGAGATACGAAGAGTGACGTGGACCAGGTACACAATGCTCAGCTGCCACACTATCTTCATTTTGTCATTGAGACTCATGACCGAGGTCATATGGGACTGCGGCAATCCTAAATTTTACCTAACTCTGTAATAGTTATCTAGAGTGTAGGGTCTTTAAAGAGTACCTGACGTCATACAGGCTCGAGACCATCACTTAATGTCCACTCCGCATTTCCGAACCCACACTTCCGATCTTCAGGTCAGTAGGCAAGCTACTCCGACTTCTGAGATACCGGCGCCCTCATAAACACCGATTGGTTATCAACTAAATAAAAGAAGATGGAGAATTTATAAATAAAATAAGTATTTATTACTTTCGGGTTGTGTAAATAGATTCTTAATTCAGAATTATCTTAGAACTGGCCGATTTAGTCGAAAACTCGAAGATTAGGGAAAGAAAAATGTAGTCATTTCCAACACAAGATATATATTTAGGATGAGCGCTTTCGGTTGTTAAAACTTCCTCAGACCCATTTTTAAAACAATTGACGGGATTAGAATCAAAATGGTCTAAGTGACATTTTTAAAACTTTGAAGAAACTGTGCATTAAGTTGTTAGCTGATTGTCTACGCACAACTTTTTAAACACGGCAAGCTCTCTGTAGTGGACTGTATTCGATAGTGCTGGTTCCGGGAGAAGACCAGCTTAACATAAATTGAGGCAACTCAGGACCAAAACATTGATCCTTAACATAAATTGAGGCAAATTCTATTATTCTAATATTTCCTTAAACTATGTACCTACAGATTGCAGTCTGCACTGTGGTCCAGTCGAATCTATAAGATACATAAGGTGGGGGAACACTGATATAATTGAACTACATATATTGCCTGGCCAGGCTATACAGAAAGAACAGGGCTTTACTATAACACTATGAGTGGCTATGACTCCACAAGAGATGGCATGTAAAACCGTACTCTTACACGATAGGCACACTTTGAGTAACCAGAACCTGATACAGAACGGGAGGACCGTCCTACACCCACAACTATTAGTTTGGTACTTCTAAACACATTGAGTAACCATTAACTATAATACAGAACGGGACGTAAAGCCGTACTGTACCCACGACAGTTAGACTGGGACTCCACTAGACTCACACAATTTGAGTCTCACACGCGAGAGAAGGACCGGGGACAACCACACATGTTGACGCCGGGGCCGAAACTGAACACGAGAACGACCAGGGTCAACCACACACGTTGACGCCGGGGCCGAAACTGAGATGGCTAGGGTTGTACTCTGTACCCTAGGTGCAAAGGGTGGGGAGAAATTCACCTATGTATTTATCCGCCTTACCCTAGCAAAGTAGGCCCAAACATACACCCACCAAAAATTTGAACTAATTTTTCAAACGTGAGTTATGTGAGCCTTACACATAGTGAACAAACTACACAATAGAGTGATATCGCAAACATAAACGAATCACTATAGAATCACACATCACAAAATAAATGAAGAAACTTACGTAACTAAGAAAAAAAATCAAATAAACTTCTAAGAATTATCCTAGAACACAAAAAAAAATTAAAGAAACTTATTCAACTAAGAAAAAAAATCAAATAAACTTCTAAGAATTACAGCTCTCTCGCAAACCAAGAGGGGATGAGGGAAATGATTGAGAAGGAAGTAAGGAACCACACTGCGTTCTTCACTTCAGAGGGGGCTATCACTGAAGACTTCGCGCTGGGGAAGCCCTCGGAATGGGAACACAACACTTTAAGGAGAGCGAGAGAGCACTAACGAAACTTAAACTGACACCTTGACCAGCTTAGATACTGGTCGCGTGTATTCAACAAACAACAAAGCTTGGTTGCCAATCACATTTGTAAGATGTGACTTAGCAAAATGAATATTTGCCTCCCAAATACCGCCAACGTTAGGAGTAAATGGAGGTTGGAAATGCCAAGTAACTGAGCGCTTGGACATAGCTGACGGTAGGAGGTCAGCTGAGAACAATGTTCTGTAAGCTTCACGTAGGATTCTATCGGCTCCTACAAAATTGCGACCTTCATCGGAGTAAACATCTGAGCACAGACCTCTTCGACTTGTAAATCGGTCAAATGCTGCAAGAAACGCTTCCGAGGAAAGAGCAGACACTAGTTCAAGATGAACTGCTTTAACAGATAGACACACGAAGATACACAGGTAAGCTTTGAACTGCTTAGAGTTCCTGCGCAGAGATTCCTTAACAAGGAATGGTCCAGCTAAATCTACACCACTATGTAGAAATGGACGAGAGTAACTAACTCGAGGCGCAGGCAAATTGCCCATTAGAGGATCAACAGGGCGAGCATTGCACTTGCGACACACATGGCACATACGCAAAACACGACGTATGGCGCAACGAGAGGATATAATCCAAAACTTTGACCGAAGTAAATAATTGAGCGTATTAGCTCCAACATGTAAAAACAAATTATGATAATGTTGTATGAGAAGTTCCGTAACAACGCTTGATTTGGGTAAAATCATTGGGTGTTGAGCATAGAAACTAAGATCAGAATTTTGAAGTCTTCCACCCACCAGTAAAAGACCTCGGGGATCAAGAACTGGAGTTAGCGATTTGAGCTGAGCAGAGCATTCTTTTCCTTTTCTTATAGCTATAATATCTTGAGCGAAATACTTCTGTTGAGTCATCTTAACTAACGCTAAAGTAGATTGGTGTAACTCTCCAAGAGATAACTGGCCAACCACCTTCGGAGATAATCTCAGATTTCGCATGTATCTTAACCAATAAGCTATAGAACGCTGAAGCTTGGAAAAGTTCGAACATGTTGCTAGTTGATCTTCTATGTCAAACGAAACGTCTTGTGTAGACGCCACAAGAGTGCTAACTCTTAACTCAGGAACTTCACTAATATTACCTTCTCGAGATTTAGGCCACTCACCTATGGATGAAGTGAGCCAGATGGGACCATGAAGCCAAAGAGGATCCTGTAGAAACTGAGCAGGTAAACATCCTTTAGAGGCGACATCGGCTGGATTATCTTGAGAAGAAACATGGTTCCAATTCAGTGTAACAGGTGAACTGAGAATGGAAACAACACGATGACACACGAACGTCTGTAACTTATGTGGCTCTGTTCTGAGCTAACTCAACACAACGGAGGAGTCCGTAAATGTTAACACATTGGAAATAATCACTGAAGCACACAGAGCTTCATGACGTGATTCACTAACTTCATAAGGTGAACTGCACCTAGAAGTTCTAAACGAGGTATAGTAACTGGTTTAACTGGCGCAACTTTAGTTTTGGCCATCAGAAGGTGTGAACTTCCACTTTCACTTAAATTCTGGCTGCGTAAATACACAACTGCAGCATAACCTTTCTCACTGGCGTCACAAAATCCAATGAGACTGCACTCTACAGAATCAGGGGGAAGAATGATTCTTGGAACACGAAACTGCGAAACTAGTTTGAGAGAAGTGACAAACATTTTCCATTCACTACATTCCTGCTCAGGCAAGAGGGTATCCCAGACTAGAACTAAACGCCACAATTTCTGAAGAAATTGCTTAGCCCAGACTGTAACAGGACCGATCCTACTAGGCGGATCTAAAACACGATCTATATTAGAGAGAACTGCTCTCTTCTTATTAGCTGTTGGTGACAGATTAACTGTATAACAAAACTCATCAAACTGAGAAATTTTCACAAATTTTCCTTTAACAGAATTTAGACGCATAGATGCACTATTGAAAGAGAAACCTAATTTTGAACTTTCATCAGGTTTCACAAGTAGTGGTACTACATAACTACCTGATTCTTCACGGTAATGAAGATTGGTAAACATTTCTTCAGCTAGCACTTCTTCGGGACTCAAAGACACACTACTGGCTGAAGGAATTTCCTCTAACTCCCAGAACTGCTGGAGGAGTTTATTAACTTCACAATTTAACTTAACACTTACAGTAGATGTAAGTGTTTGAACTGGTTTTTTGGTTTCAACACTTTGGGTGCCACACTGACCCATTAACACATAACCAAAAACTGAATTCCACGCTGTGGGAACACCAGGAGGAAACGTTATTTTTTCACCAGTTATAATTGAACTAAATAACTCAGCGCCTATAAGAACATGAATATCACTAGGTATATAAAACTTGGGATCGGCTAACTTTAAATGGTTAAAGTTATCACAAACCGAAGGAGAAAGATTCACTGAAGGTTGCAGATTTGTTATCTTAGGAATAACAAATGCTTGAGTGCACAAACTTGACTTTGATTTCTCAGGGTGTATCAACAAATTAACAACACCTGAAGGAGATTGGGACGGCATGTCGCCAATACCAGAACACATAACATTCGCACGTTGCTTCTTTAAACCGAGGATTTGAACACATGAAGCAGTAATATAACTAGCTTGGCTTCCAGGATCTATAAGTGCCCTAAGATGATGAACTCTGCCTCCTTTTCCACGAACACAAATAACAGCAGTTCCCAAAAGAACTGTAAACGAGGAGACAGTATTTTTCACTTGAGCTGAACACGAACTCAATTGAGTAACATCAGAGGGACCCTTTAAGGGTTCTTGTGACACTGTACGAACCTGATTATCACGAGAACGATCTATAGGAGATGCTATTCGTGAAAACTTCTTGAAACACAATAAAGAATGATGTTTTAATTTGCAATTATAACAACGGCCGCGAGATAGGCATACTTTCACTTTGTGATTTGGAGATAAGCAATTAAAACAACAGTTCTTACTTTTAACAAAACTATTTCTCTGAAACGAACTAAGAGATTTGAATGCAGGACAAACAAATATCCTGTGTTGTTTATCACAATATAAACAAGTAGTAAGAGAACTTATAACACCAGTACGAGAACTAATAAGGCTTACCTTGTGATAAGAACTTACCTTATTTTTTGGAGAATTTACCTTAGGCTCAGTGCAAGGTTTGACTTTAGTTTCACCCATAGCCTTTCTATGGTTCTTCACGAACTCTACCAATTTTTCCAGAGTAGGAAACTCGACTTTGCTGTTTTCCAACAAGAATTGCTTTTTGCTATCTTGATCTAGAACTTTGAAGGCTATATAAAACAAGAGAAACTCACTGACATTAGGAATAGACAACTGATTAAATGCTAGACCTAACTCCGCAAAAGTCGCAAGAAATCTGTCCAGGTTATCCGGTGAATTGGTATAAAAACTAGGAAAACTCAACATCTGTTCCAGTATTTCTATGGCTATAGCACGATTTGAGTCATAGTGTTCCAATAAAGCTGTCCATGCGATGGAGTAATTGGAATCTGAAATACTGGGATGATTTATAAGAGATAAAGCCTTACCTTTCAGACAACTTTTGAGGTAATTGAACTTCATAGAAGATGATAAACGTTCATTTTGATGAACAATTGAAATGTAAAGATCCTTAAATGCACACCATTTAAGACAATCTCCTGTAAACTCAGGGAGACTTATTGTGGGTAATGGGTTGTTAACGGATACGTTTTTTGAATCAACAACACAAATTTTTTCTTCACTATTTGAAAAAATCTAGTCGTAGTAACCTTTTACCTTATAAAACATTAGATTTACACTCAGTTGCATATCTGTCATCTCTTGGGGTATTGGTATGTCATATATAGCGAAACACTCCACTATTTTAGAATTGGTATCGGAAAATTCTTGATAACTTGATTCCAAGTTAGGAATCATTACTTTAAACACAAATTTTAAACTGTTATCAAGTTTTACACTTTCTATAAACGAATGAATTTGCACAATATTTTGTAAAATAGTATCATTTTTAAGCTTTAAAATATTGAAACTCTTCAATGTTTTCGAATCCATAATGAATACTAATTTAAGCACGTAAGAAATATTATAAACACAAGAGAAAACTAATTATAACACGAAAGAGAAATTTATAAACACGTAAGAACTAATTATAAGCACGTAAGAAAAACTAATTGCAATCATGTAATAGAAAACAATTATAAGACACATATGAAACTAATTATTAGTTTAAACTAAATTTACAATTGATTGTAAATTCAAACACATTTGATAATTAATCAACACGAGAGATAGATAACCAGTAGCAGGTTACCAAAATCACAATATGTTACTGAGAGCACGTATCTAGTAACTGTGATTTTAGAATGAAAATGTTACTCCAGTAACAACTTTGGAGTAGCAGTTTTTTTCATGCACGGATCATGTCGGCCAGACAAGCACATTCAAGAAATTATTAAAAGAACAGAATTTTGCCAAATTTGGATCAAAACATTTAATCCGACCCGGCTTAGGACCAAAACATGTCTACGCACAACTTTGTAAACACGGCAAGCTCTCTGTAGTGGACTGTATTTTATAGTGCTGGTTCCGGGAGAAGACCCTAGGTGCAAAGGGTGGGGAGAAATTCACCTATGTATTTATCCGCCTTACCCTAGCAAAGTAGGCCCAAACACTGATATAAAAAATCTATAATTTATCTTCTGAATATTTTGTCTTCACCTTTTATGATGAAAGTTCTGTTCGCGAACCATAAAATTTAATAAAAAACTTAATTTCAAGGTCACTATTCATATGTTTAAGTTACTTGTTCCATGTCACCAAAATAGTATAAGTGATTTGCCACTAGATCTCAGCACTGGTTAGGATTTCACTTCCACAACTTTTTTTCCGGAACAGAACTATCATTTTTGTACCCGATTATGCACTTAACAAAAAATTTTCAAAAATGTCACTTGGACCATTTTGATTCTAACCCCGTTAAATATTAAATAATACAATGAGTACATGACAAGGTTCTGTTGGAGAAGAAATATTTTCGTCTGAGAAACAATTTTTTTAAATTTGACTCATTGTTAGTTATTATGATGACTCATGGCCGGGCTTTAACTACGAGGTCATATCGCCTACTACCAGAGCGCTCTTTCGTCACTCTGGTGGACATGAGCCCGACTCTATTGTGGAAATCCTAAATTTTGCCTACCCTAAATTTTTATTCACCTAGAGAATGGGGGTTTAACGAATACCTCTAACATCGTACAGGCTCGGGACCATCGCCTAACGTCTCATTCAAAGGACGGCGTGCTTAAGTTTATTTTACTTCCCAGATAAAATAAACTAAGGGCCTCGGCCGGGTTTCGAACCCACGATCTTGAACTCAGAAGGCAAGCAAGCATACCACTGACTTACCGGCGCTCCCTGACTCATTTTTTATGAGTTACCAATTTTTTATTTAATAATTGTTATACCTTTTTGGTCAGGGTGACAGCTTCAAGCTGAGGAGCCTGGCGTCTCACAGTAACTTAACGGTTTTTTTTGCAGAGATATTGTGAAACACTCAATAAAATGTAAAGAACGTAAAAGATATTGTCTATTTCACAAAATATGTATATAATACGGGAATACTATCGGTATTAAAGCATTTGAAGTGTTAGTTAATTCGTGGCTGAAGATGATAGCAATACTGAAAGTACTCCCATATTATATATATATATATATTTTGTGAAATAGACAATATATTTTTTTTTTAACATATGTTTTTTTCTTTACTCTCACACTAAGCCACATCCTGGAGGTGTGCCTAATCCATGATACCTTGGCATAAATCTATTATATTCTTTTAACATCTCATGATGCTGTAATAATCTATATAATAAAAATGAATGGCTAAATTTGCTAAGCGCAAAACTCGAGAACGGCTGGACCAATTCGGCTAATTTTTTTTTTTTGAAAAATAGGCTATGTGGCGTCCATAAATTTTGAACGGGAGGGGGGGTTGTAAGTGGGGCCTAACCATAAAAATTGTTCTAGCCATTAACGGATGGACGGATTAACATGAAATTTCACATGTAGTATACTTAAAAGCTTAGTTAAAAAATAGGCTATGTAATAAATCCATAAATTTTGAACGGGAGGGGGGGTTGTAAGGGGGGCCTAAATATAAAGATAGCTCTGTCATTAACGGATGCTCGGATTGTCATGGAAGTTTATATGCAGTTTTCTTAAAGGCCAAATTGAAAAATACGCTAAGTGACATTTTAAAAGTTTTTTTTTTTTTTGGGGGGGGGGGGGTAGGCCTAAATATAAAGATAGTGCTAAGTCATTAACGAATGATCGGATTTTCATGGAATTTCATATGTAGTATTCCTAGAGGGCAAATTGAAAAATACGCTATGTGACATCTCAAAATATTGAAAGGGAGGGGGGTTGTGGGGGTAGGCCTAAATATAAAGATAGTGCTAAGTCATTAACGGATGATCGTATTGTCATGGAATTTCATATGTAGTATTCTTAGAAGGCAAATTGAAAAATATGCTATGTGACATCTCAAAATTTTGAAAGGCAGTGGGGGTAGGCCTAAATATGAAGATAGTGATCGGTCATTAACTGATGGTCTGACTGTCATGGAATTTCACATGTAGTATTTTTAAAGGCGAAATAAAAAAATATACTATGTGAGATCTCTAAAATTTGAACGGGAGGGGGGGAGGGGCTAAGCATAAAAATAATACTGACTCATTAAAGGTAATCGGATTCTCATGAAGTTTCACATGTAGTAGTAGTAACTACGTACTAGCTGTGGTGCCCAGCGTTCCTAACTACATACTAGCAGTGGGGTCCGCCGTTGCAAAGCACATACTAGCTGTGGTCACAAGCGTTCTTAAGTACGCACTGGCTAGGACGTCCAGTGATGCCAAGTATTCACTAGCTGTGGTTTCCGCCGTTGAATGGCGCATACTAGCTATGGTGCCCAGGGGTCCAAAAAACTTACTAGCTGGGATGTCTGCCGTTATAAGCGTTATTCCGTATGAATAAATGAAAATTATAACATCATGAACGTATTGTTGAAGAATTGAATAGAATTCGAACGAGAGATATTTGGAGAAAAGTCAATGTTCCCCGGGCAAAGACGGGTATTACTGCTAGTATATTATATATATATATATATATATTGTACAACCTTTCCTCCTTCTACATGAGAGAGTATGTGTGAGTGAATTTAATTAGTAAATAATTTTTTTTTTTTTTTTTTTTTTTTTTTTACCTCTTGGCCTGATGAGTAAATAAATTTAATCGAAAACTTATTAAAATCGAAAATTCTAAATCGCGACTTTAAATGAAAAATGCTTTGGATAGCTGGGTACACTCCTCACGGGAAGAACGGTTACAAGTTCCTAATGTGTGTAGTTGTCACCAGTAATTAATAATAATTAATTACTGTTGCCAACTAGAAGAAGCATGAGTGAGGGGAATGGAATGAATCAAACTTAGAACTTTAACATATTTATTTTAATAATAACATATTTACAAAACTATTTTGTACATATGGCTTAAAGGCATATTGTTGTTGTAGAAACATTCAGAAAATTTAAGAATAAAATTAAAATATCATTTACAAACAAAATGGATTTATGTCGGAAGGACTAAATCGTTTCTGAAATCATCTATCCTAGAATCGATACTACAGGTACCTACCTTGATTATGATATCCCTGGCGAAGACGATGCAATCATCTTTATCTGGACATCCCGTAGAAATCATCCAGTCACGTAGTCATTGAAGATCTGTCTGGTTTCGAGGCTACATTTGAAGTTACATTTTTCACTGGCTTTACACCGTCCGAAATACACTGTATTTCACTGACTTGTTCGACCTGGCCACTCTGTATGAACACTCTGAGGGAGAATATCATATTTTCAACATAAAATAAAACTCTGTCTAAATTGTTACGTTCGCTCTAGCACAACCCTTTGGGTCCGACTCGGAGGGCAGAAAACTGTAAGTTCACATTTTTAATTAAATTTACACTGTGGGCTAAAATTTTAAAGTAGAACTGACGTGACCTGTGTGGTCTAGGCGTGAACGAAGAAACTGAAATCACATATTTAAAAGCTGAACTGTAAAATCTAAAATAGAAAGTTATAACTGTCGTGATCTGAGCGGCCCCAACTCTGAACGTAGACTGAGATCACATATTTAAACTAAACTGTGAAATATGAAATTGTGAAAGATATAAATGACGTGACCTGAGCGGCCCAACTCTCAACGTAGACTGAGACTCCTCCCGGGTACAACTCTTGATTTTCGTGGGGGTGGGGATGGATCCCGATATCTCATTGGCTGTTCGTTCCCGCCCAATTGACTTCCAGCCAATCACCGATGACTGGTTGCATCGTCCTCTTCTATGAATGGGGGATCTGCCAGCCCGCCTTGATCGTTCATGCAACTCCGGATATAAACAATTTTCTACATCCTTCCTTTCATCTATATCCTTTGTTCCTTGTTTTTGCTCCTAGCTATCGCGATTCGCTCGCAGGCATCGCTAGTTCCGAGCATATTCTTCTGAATTAAATCCTCTTCAAATCAGCTCCAAGTGGCCTCGATTCGCTCGATAGTGTCACGGTAGTGTCACTGGTCCTTGCTGTATAATAATGACAATAATTGTCCATGGGGTAGACATGCTACAATATATATATATATATACATATATATGTATGTATATCAGAAAATGTCAAAATCTGTCTGGTAATACAATGGTAGAATGCACATAACGACAAAGAAAATCCTGAAAGGAATATTAACAATGGAAAGACAGGCACTGCACAATACGAAGTTTAAAGAGAGAATCTTGTCTAATATCCGGGGGGGGGGGGGGGGGGGGGGGGGGGGGCTCATGAGATTCTGAAGCCCCCTCTCTGGTCTCTGGTTCCAACAAGTGTTCATTTCATTTCATTTCAGTGCTAATGCAAAGTAGACAACTTCAAAAGACATCCCACTGATGGAAACTCAGTAAACTAATCCTGGTCCATTTTACAAAAGCAGAGCTCCGCCGGATTACTGACTAATCATCTAATAATATTAAAAAGTAATACAATTAGTAACTGTACGAAGTTCCAGGTTCCTCCCCCCCAGATCTACCTTTAATTAAAGTTGGGGGTTGTATTACACCAGAGGCGGACTTAGGGAGTCAGGCGAAATACCGTCCTTCAGACTTCAAAATCCGTTGACCATTTCTAACGATTTCCAGGAAATTTTAAGGAAGAAAAAAAAAATCAGTTTTCCCAGAACGAATTAAAATAATCTTGAGCACGTCGTTCTTCGGAAGGGACTTTAAGCGATGATTCAGGGCCTTTTTGAATGTCAGGTACTCGTTAATGAGTCGTATCTAATGTAACTAAACCTGGGTAGATGAAAATTCACTCAGGTTAAAAATAACCATGAGCACGTCGTCCTTCGGATGGGACTTTCTCGATATATCTGAATCTGTCTTTGATTGACCATCTTCGTTTCTAGTTGCTGCCTATCTACCAACATTGCTGTCTTAATGTGTTTTTCAGAAAATATGTGAAAACAGTACCTCAAAGCCTACCTATATTCTATATTTTTTCCTTGACAATTTTTCTTTTATACCAAACGGTAACTTATCTTATCTTACATATGGAGTCTATCGAGCTCAGGATCGCCACTTGGAAATCTAGCCAAGGCACTTAGGTCAGATGTTTTAATCGGGAAGTTAAAATAATCTAGAGCATCCCGTCCTTCGGATAGGACTTTAAGCGATGATCCAGGGCCTTTTCGAATGTCAGGTACTCGATAATAGTCGTATCTAATATAACTAAACCAGAGTAGGTGAAATTTAATTTCGGTAAAAATAACCTTGAGCACGTCGTCCTTCGGATAGGACTTTAAGCTATAATTCAGGGCCTTTTCGAATGTCAGGTACTCGATAATAGTCGTATCTAATATAACTAAACCAGAGTAGGTGAAATTTAATTTCGGTAAAAAATAACCTTGAGCACGTCGTCCTTCGGATAGGACTTTAAGCTATAATTCAGGGCCTTTTCGAATGTCAGGTACTCGATAATAGTCGTATGTTTTGTAACTAAACCTGGGTAGGTGAAATTTCACTTAGGTTAAGAATAACTTTGAGCACGTCGTCCTTCGGATGGGACTTTTTCGATCTATCTGAATCTGTCTTTGATTGACCACCTTCGTTTCTGGTTGCTGCCTATCTACCAATATTGCTGTCTTAATGTGTTTTTCAGAAAATATGTCAAAACGGTACCACAAAGCCAAACTACCTATAAGTATTCTATATTTCTTCCTTGACAATTCTTTCTTTATTTTATCATACTTTTATTATCTTATCTTGCATATATAGTCTATCGAGCTCTAGCCGAGGTCAGATGTTTTAATCGGGAAGTTAATCAATTACGTTGGAACTAAAAATGAATAGTTGACTTACAAAGGGGCTTCCTCTGATCCCCCCCCCCCTTTTCCTTCGGCCAATATGTCTGAAAATCAATAAGTTTTGTCATTACAGGGTTATGACTTTTTTTATTTGTTGCTGGGGTTGGCTGGGGTTGGGAGTGACGATGACTGGTAGTCACCAGCCCACCTACGTACATTTCTTCTGCGACGCTCCTTGGCGCGCCGACAAAGTTTGGGATCAAAGAGGGGCTCCAGGCGGTCTTCCCCGGGGGCCTTCGAATTTCTTGAAAAATTATGTGTAACGCTTTAATAAGTTAATTATATAAGTTTTCATTATTTCAATGGGTGAATCAGCCTAAACTAAACTTATACATATTTTTAAAGTTTATGTTCAACTGAATTTACTAATGTAACGGCTGGGCTGCACCTGCCCAGCTATTTTCTGAGAAGTTAGATTAAAATGTGCAAGCTCTCTCGGGAACACCTGCTAAGCTTCCCAGGGAACGGACTAGAGCGGACCTAAGCCTTCTTCGAAGATGGATTGGAATGCGCTAGCTCGCTGGGAACGTAGGTCCCCGGAGAGTGGGAGAGGAGCCATGGAGGGTTTTTGAGAGGGCAGAGGAGGGCAGTCTTGTCCTGGGACCGAAGAGAGTGAGGTGATGGATGCTAGGGCACACTTGCTATTTGGGGTGACCCTCTGCCTGGGTAAGTGTATTACTGATTACACAAGTCTAGGTTTAAGTGATTCCATGTTTTATTCTAGTTATAAGTTGTCATCTGGGACTTTAATTATACATATTGATTGCTCACTACTGTCTACTTTTCATTATTTTGGAAACACCCATAGCAATCTCTAGGGCGGGCTACACTAAGTAGACACAGAAAAAAAATAATGTAGTTTTTCTGCATAGCGTGCTTTCTTCTTTCTCTACAGTGAGGCGACAATTGCATTGAACACTGGGTGCCGGTCTTCGTCGCCAGATGATCGAGTGGTACAAAGCTTTCAAATTCTACTTTTAAAGAAAAACAAGTTGAGGTAGGATTGGATTCTTCCCTGCGGCTCTACAGGATATTACTGAACTGAGGAGAGTGTCTGTCTGTCTTTTGTTAGTGAATATTTTTGTGAAACTAAACGTCCCCATGGGGGTAGTGTTTTATTCTTTGTGCCAAGTCCCGATGGAGCGTTCATCTAGCTGTTTGGAACAAAGCGGCGCTATTGTCACACCGAGAACAATACCCACTTCCCCGTCTCTAACAAGTGCGCCACAACGGGGCTGGCAATTTGTCTATCTCTCTGGGGGGGGGAGGGGCACTTCATCAGGGAGCCTGTTTCTTCATTTGCCTCCCCCCTCAGACTGGAGATAACAAGACATCGCAGCCCTAATCAGCCGACATTAATGTTGACTTGGTTGTTGGTTGTAATTATGTCATATCATACAACCACTATCGTATATCTTCAAACACCGGACGGAACCAGTAACTTGTTCTAGCGCTAACACAACGAACGCCAAACGGCCGAACGTTCGTTGAGTGTGTACTATCCACCGAAAAAGAACACCTTCTAGTTTTCAGTCAAAAGGTAGCGGGAGGAGACTTCTTCTGTTGACTGAAGTAATCCGGATTACTAGGTACCAATCCGGATTACTAGGTACCAATCCGGATTACTAGGTACCAATACCTTTAGTTATAACTTTTAAAATAAAATAAAAAAAGTGTTGATTAAAAATAATTTTAATTAATTACTTTCTTATACCTACAGTATAATGAAGTATTGTAATCGTGCGAAAATCCGAGATCGAGGTTTCAACTGGTTTTCACGTTTCAAGGTTCCCTGAATATATCTCAAATTTGAGAGATAGAATCAACACGACAAAAGTTATAGCGCCCCGAAGAATGTAAACTAAATGTCTATAAGGAATATAATACATTATCGAAGTATCTAATTTTAGGGAGGGCACCGGTAACTCAGTGGTATGTGCGCTTGCCTTCTGAGCTCAAGATCGTGGGTTCAAAACTCGGCCGAGGCCCTTTGCGATGGTCCCAAACCTGTACTATGTCATAGCCCGGGCATGAGTCATAATAACTCATATAATATAAAATAAAAATATGGTCTATGTATTGGTCGTTTTTTTTTTTTTTTTATAATAATAAAAATTAAGAATAATACACGTGAGGTGGCCTTTACAGGATTTTCTTATAACAACAACGCTTCTCTCTCCACCTTCTCACAATAATTTCATTTTGTCTCTTTGTACAGCGTTATCTCGAGAGTAGACATTCTTATACCCTGTAATGCCAGTATGAAATAATTTTGAGAAGGGGGAGGGGAAGAGAGAGATCTGTAAGCGTGGTTGGCGTAAGAAAGTCCTGTAATGGTCACATCACAATTTTTTTAATGTAATTCCTATATTAAATTAAATAAAACGTTTTTTTTTATTATCCTACATGATATGAAATGCATTTGTTCGATAAAACACATACCTATATTTTTGTTATGTATTTGTACAATATTCTGTGGCTTTGATCAGTAAAATAGAAAAAATAATAAATACAGCTTCAAAATTTGAATATGCATTTTAGTAGGGAAGTTTTTTAAAGAGGAAAACTTGAAAAATAAAAATATATAAATTCAAAAGTTAACAAATTTCTTTTGACTGAGAAACTTTCCAGATTACAAGCTAATGTTCCACCAAAAATCTAACCAGTCATTTTCTTTAATAACCATAATTTCTTCGGGAAAAGTTTCAGCATCATCTTAAACTCAAAATAAAAAAATAAAATCTAGAATAGATTTTTCATTTTAAACTGGAAAAGAAAAATGGGGAAAAATCATTTTGAAAACTATTGTTTAATATTTATTCTAATTAGCCAGAAGAACAAGAAGGCAGATAACCGTTACTAAAGTAACCGGGTAAACTTTCACAAGTGTTTTTTTTCTTGAAGTTTGAATAAAAAGGAAAGAAAAAAACTTAAGAGATTAGATTCGTATTAAGGAATAACTCACAAGTTGAGGTTTCATGGATTTAAAATTTTAATATGCTAAAATTACAGACATAAGTTTGTGTAAAAAGTTTTCAATAATGGACTAATTTGTTTTTCATATTTCACTTTTTGAGAACACAAAGAAAATTTGAGTCTTGTTTTCTGACATTTCGTATTATTATTTGTACTTTCCAGAACAAACATGAAGACTCATTGTTTAGTCAACAAGGTTCGTAATGTCAACACACGGCTAATCCCTCTCAGAGTCTGTTCTCAGTCCCCGGCACTATAGCCTATAGTTGTCCGAGAGTGACGTATTATAAGTTTTTATTTATTGCCATATTTTATTACGGCCCTACTTCTTCTTTTGGTTATCTCGAACTTCTTTTTTGGACTTGCTATCTGCCAGTGTCCCCGTTCAGCTTTGTCTTCGTTCTTCTGATCTCACCGTCCTTCGAAGATCATCATTTTTTCACTATTTTCACCACACTATGATTGTCAACATAAAGATAGTTATCATTTTATTTTTATTTTCATCGTGAGCTCACGTTAATATTTTCAGTTTTAATTACATATGGGGTATTCAAAGATTGTTTCTTACGGAACTACTTTCGTTGTACGTAGTCCGTAGTCCATTATATTTTTTATTATATTACTTTCAGTGATTATTTTTTAACAATATATATTTATATATACGGTATGTATACATTTTTTTTTTGTTTTAAGAATTGATATTCTGTTTGTTTTTATTATAGATCCGATATGTCCGATAATATATAATAATTATATACCCCATCTTTTTGACATATTTTGATAAGAATTTCTTTTTAAACTCAAGTTAATTTTTAATTTTATTTTAATTAACAAAATTTATTCTTTTTTGCGTCATTGAATATACCTACATATATATATATACATTTTTTTTTCTTATAATATATTATTTTTTAACATTGTTTCCAGTATTATTATTATTTTGTTCCCCTTTATTTTTGCTCTCCGTTTCCCTATCATGTGCTTGTCCAATAATTAGGAAGCTCCGGCGAAATTAAATTTTTTTTAGGATTTCCCTATTCAAAAGGAGTGGGGAGCCTTGAATTAACCACTCAGTAGAATGTCGCGACATGGGATCTACAGAATACTCAGAGTATTGTTTAGGGGCCCTTTGCAAAAATAATGTTTCAACTAAATCTAGGATTCGAAACAGTATTACAATATCAATGATTCGTTAAACTCACTAAGTCAAAAAATTAGTTAATTAATTTTGTTAAAATATTAACTTAAAATTTCATACTTTTAATAATCGTTTTAAGCATAAATTATAACAATCTACAAAGAAACGGAACATTCGAAGAAAGTCGTCCGTAGATTAGTAACTTTAAACAAGTTAGGAATATATATTGGATATGGTGTCGCGGACTTTATCTGTCATATTGGATATGGTGTTGCGGACTTTATCTGTCATATTGGATATGGTGTTGCGGACTTTATCTGTCATATTGGATATGGTGTTGCGGACTTTATCTGTCATATTGGATATGGTGTTGCGGACTTTATCTGTCATATTGGATATGGTGTCGCGGACTTTATCTGTCATATTGGATATGGTGTTGCGGACTTTATCTGTCATATTGGATATGGTGTTGCGCACTTTTGTTTACAACTTTTATTTGCCATCATTTGATATGTCTACAAAGGTTTAGGCAGTGCGTGGAAAAAATGGCACCCGGACGGCCGTTTCTCCTCCGACTTGCTTCACTTTTACTATCAGTGCTCAGTTTCCTTTTGATAACGCGTGAAGATATATAGCCTATGTCCACAGGAAAGAAATAACGTTCCCAAACGTTGAATGAATTATCCAAATCGGTTAAATAGTTTTTGAGTTTACCTCAAATAAACAACCAAACTTTCTCTCTTTATATATTATAGTACTTTATATATTAGATATCATTAAAACTTAAATTGTTATAATATAAATAGTTTTGCGAGATCTCTCAATAATAAAATTAATGTATTTTATATTTGACAATATGTCGAAAATATGAGGAGTAATGCATTCATCAAATCAGTCAAAGAACAGAACTGAGATCACATCACAAAGTGAATCCAAAGAAATGTTTTACAATCTTGGAAAAATGGAAGTAGAAAAAATATCTCAAAGCTGACAGAGCAGAGCTACACAAGAAAGAATAAGGCAAAAGAAGTTGGAACGCCTTGGGAAATTATAGCAGAGAATGGAGATCCATCACATCAGGATAACAAATGGAAAGGATAGGAGATGAACTGTAGAGAGGAAAGTGGAGTAACTACAGGGTGGCTGGACTGGGGAACCTCAGGCATCATCATGTTAAATGTTAGACGTTAGGTACAGGTGAAATTACATGACAATTAAAACAGGGGTTAATGAGCTAGTACTAAACTTATGACGCGCGCCCTCCCCCCCCCCCCCCCCCTCATTCAGAAATTTGAGACGTCACCTAATCTGTTTTTCATATGGACTTATAAGAATTTTACATGTGAAATTCTATGACAACCCAAACAGCCGTTATTGAGCTAGTACTAAACTTATGATGCGCGCCCCCCCCCCCCCCCCCCCCCCCTTCATTCAGAAATTCGAGACGTCACCTATCTATTTTTCATATGGACTTATAAGAATTTTACATGTGAAATTCTATGACAATCCAAACAGCCGTTATTGAGCTAGTACTAAATTTATAATGCGCGCCCCCCCCCCCCCCCCCTTCATTCAGAAATTCGAGACGTCACCTATCTATTTTTCATATGGACTTATAAGAATTTTACATGTCAATTTTTTTCGCACAATACTTCCTTATACTCTAGGTATAAGA
The DNA here is from genome assembly GCA_963662175.1 of Aradus depressus. NCBI lineage: Eukaryota > Metazoa > Arthropoda > Insecta > Hemiptera > Aradidae > Aradus > Aradus depressus. The sequence continues at coordinate 50,452,481 of OY759217.1, read as the reverse complement.
AAGTTAACGATTTTTGGGCAAAATCCAAATATTTTTGATATAAACACAACAAACCGACAGACTATAGTTGTAATGCATATAATATATATTTTCCATAGGATATCATTACGAGCTGACTACATATTTTTCATCCTATATTTTACATAAAATCATATTTTGGAACAATATCCAAGTGCTTCCAGTAGGCCAGTTATAATAATTTTCACCGGTTCTGCTGACTTTATGAAACCATTCGTTGTACCATTGAACGTTTGAAGTGTCAGTTGCTGTTTGTTCTGACGAGTTGATCAACCTCATAGATGATCTCACTTCTGTTATGCCAGTTAAATTAAACTGTTAGCATTTCCCTTTCATGATAATCCTACTTCATCCAGATCAATTTCGAATAATCAAGAGTGTAGACAATTTGAAAATTACAATACGACAGAGAAGACAGTTACATATTACGAGTTTTTCAGTTGAGCCCCCTCCTCTGATCCTTCCTACCCTTACCTTCGGCCGCTTTCGTTGAAAGTCGACACACCTCGTTCTATGTAGGATTCAATCGATACCACAAAGTATCGATAGTTTTACTCACTAGTATTATCGAATAAAACTTTCGGTACTACTCAAGTATCGAATAAAAAATATCTATTGCCACTCGTATCGATTGAATCTAGTTCTTCGTTATAAATAATTATAAACCATGTATAATATCTATATAATAATAAAAAACACAATAAAATTTGAAAGGTATAAATTCGATATTGTAGTGGACATAAGAAACAAATAAATCAAATCGAATAAGATAAAATTATATTATTATAATACATACAATTTATTTTTACTAAGGATATAAAACTACTGGAGACTATTCATATTCCTACAATATTTCACTTTTTTAAAACAGTTTTTTATATAGTCGCTGAGATCGAATCGTTCTTAGTGTAATAAATCCACACTTTCGCCGTAGGACGAAGAATTATAATTTGTACAGGATAAAGGAATATACACACACTAAGGAATATAAACTCCACACACTACTTGTCAATATTTTCACTATGTTGGTCAAAATTACACGACTGTAGTTTCGCCTGTTACGGCATCATCAAGTGAACTAAACTACTACTACATACTCAGTAGTAATCTCTGTTTAGTTCACTTGATGATGCCGTAACAGGCGAAACTATAGTCGTGTAATTTTGACCAATATAGTGAAAATATTGACAAGTAGTGTGTGCAGTTTATATTCCTTAGTGTGTGTATATTATTTTATCCTGTTCATTATGAATTTTCACTAAGTAGACCTGGAATCAGTTCAATAATTATAATTTGTATTTGACAAAATGGAATGTAAAAAATAAAATAAAATGCTGAAATCATAATCACGTTCACGGTTTTGTTCAAAATCAAACAAACGTATACCTTCCAAAATGATAAACCATTTAATGTAAATAAGGTAAGAAATAAGAACGCATCACGCAGACTGCATGATCACATCACCATCGATACATATCATTTGTCTTTGGACCATAATTTGAGTTCAGTATTTTATTGCAACTACAAATAAAAGAAAATTGTAAGAAATTAAACGGTGAACGATTTTAATGAAGTAAAAAATGTATATATATATATTTTTTTTTTTTAATTGTTGAAATTTGAAACGAGTACTTTAAATCGATACAAATAATATCTACTTGGTATCGATACCAAACATGCTTGAGATCAGCCAGAAGTATTGATACTTTACTTTTATTCACTTGTATCAATAGTTCCCTAGTCCTAAGTCAAAACTCGTATAAACAAACACTCACACACATACACACAGGAAGACAGGATTTTTTTTTTTTTAATGGAATTTCTTTAGCGAGACTAGTGAATCGGAATTACCTCGACATAAACAATGAAACGTGAAACGCTAAGGCGTGGGGGATGAGTAGCGCATGCGTACAAGTCAACTACGAGTTTAGGTCTGTGTCGATGCATCAGCTGTTGTGTGCTACATGTTTTTGTACGGTTTATGCGTTAAAACAATACGTTTGATTATTAATTTACTACGTTGCGTGCAAGACAAAACAATCAACACAAACGAAACTTTCAATAATTCCGCTCCATTTGTTTATATTTTTAAATTATTTTAAGGAAAAATTTGATTTAAAAATTTCTAACGACCCGAAAAAATCTACAATAAACAATAATACAAATAGATGCTGTTGTCCACAAAGTTGATACAAAAATAGTTATATGGCACTTTAGTTATCACAAACCGCTGCTAACATTTGTAAGTAAACAGTGAAGTACCACATCAATAAAATATAATTTTTAAATATTTTTAGGTTTAATATTTTTATTGTCCAACTTTTACCAACTAAAATTTACCAACTTTAAAATGGTTAATATTTATAATAAAAATCAATAAATATATATAGGTATATGAAAACTGACATAATTGCAGAGATATTGTGAAATAATTCAAATGGACTTGAAAAATAAAATAAAACTGGTTTATTTAATATGTTGTCTAATTTCACTAACTATATATACATGGGAGTACTTTCGGTATTTCTACCATCCTCAGCCAAAAGCATAAGAGATAAGACTAAGTTAATTTTCAGAATGTCAGCCTCTCGAGGAACCCATTACCCTCCCTACTGGTGTTCCCCATGACGTCAGACATTCCTAACTAAGCTAAATTGTCAAGCTGTGAGATATTTTATGACAAGGCGGTCCCCATATTTCAAATGTGTGACCCCTTCTAAGATCTAGGTATAAAGCATTAACAATGAACAGGCGAATAATATAACATTAACAAATCAAAAATAATTGGTTCCAGTTACAACTTAATTAAAATTATTATACTGTAAATTATATAAATATATCTATTGGCAAGATTCAGATAAATCATATATCAATATATATATATTGGTAAATTCTATGTATATTTAAACGTACCTGTGCACATCGACTGGAGGGTCAAATTATTGGTGACAGTAAAGGGGAATATTTTAGATTGGTTTGGTCGTTCATACAATTTCCATTTTTTAAAGTTCTGTTTATTTCTAATATTTCTAATGAGTTGAGCAATGTGCTTTTTTCGCAGAAATGAAGGTATTTTATGCCTGTGTCTTTATCAAACGTATGTTTGTGTTGGTTGATGTGTTGTGCAAATGTTGATTTTGTTATGTTGTGTGTTGTGTCCATGTTAGTATCTATTTCTGATATATGTTCTTTGAGTCTTTGTTTGAATTGTCTCCCAGTTTGTCCTGTATAGATTAGGTTGCAAGAGTTGCAATTTAATTGATAAACCCCACTCTTTTCTTCTGTTTTTATTCGGTCTTTCGTATTGTTAAGGTGTTTGTAAAGTGTCCTATTTGTTCTGAAACTAACTTTGAAGTTTTCTTTTTTAAGAATATTGCCTATTTGTTCAGAAATTTTCCCGTAATAGGGTAAGCTTACCCATTTCTTTGTTTCTGTTGTGTTTATTATGTCTAGTTTGGAGATATCTTTTAAATTGATTTTGTTGGTTACTTTTTTTCTAATTTTTTCTATTGTATGTTGTTTGTATCCGTTTTTTATGGCTATGTTGTTGATTATATCTATTTCTTTGTTTCTGTCTGTCATGTTTAGTGGTATTGTGTAAGCTCTATGGAAGAATGAGTAAAATGTCGCATGTTTATGTGATATAGGAGCGTTCGATGTATTGTGTATAATTGAATCTGTGGTTGTCGGTTTTCTGTAGATGTTGTATTCAAGTTTATTATTATGAACAAATATATGAACAAAAAGACGGACTAGCCATGGGTTCCTGCTTGTCCCCCCTATTAGCTGACATTTTCAGCTTGACAATTTAGCTTAGTTAGGAATGTCTGACGTCATGGGGAACACCAGTAGGGAGGGTAATGGGTTCCTCGAGAGGCTGACATTCTGAAAATTAACTTAGTCTTATCTCTTATGCTTTTGGCTGAGGATGGTAGAAATACCGAAAGTACTCCCATGTATATATAGTTAGTGAAATTAGACAACATATTAAATAAACCAGTTTTATTTTATTTTTCAAGTCCATATAGGTATATATTTATTAATTTGTTTATTTAATACTCTTGGTTAATGAAAACAAACGAAGTTTCACTTCAACCATCTCCTTATGTGGGCTCCCATAGTAGAGTCGGGCTCAAGTCCACCAGAATAACAAAAGAGCGCTCTGGTAGTAGACAATACGACCTCGTAATTAAAGCCTGGTTTCAAACCCGCGGTTTTACTATTATTGTTTGTACTAATCCGATTCTATGATTTGATGTTTATGTATCTTATTATTGGTTATCTTATGACGTATCCTATTACCTTCTTATGGTTTGACGAAATAAATGGTATAACAATGATTAAACTACGCGTAGCAAAGGTAGTATAAGAAAAGTCTCAACGAATGTACGCATATCTTGTCCTCCAGACTAAAGGAAGTAGCAGTCTTGTAGCAGATATTATGTAACAAGTTTCTTGGCTGGTTCATATATAGATCTTTATTAGGTGCATTTTATTTTTTAACTCTGTGATGATATATTTTTTTTAAATAATTGTATGTATTTATTACAGTTTATAACAAAAATTCCTGGTTTTATGGTGAATTTTATACTATTGCAGAGACATTTATTTGACTGTTATGTAGATATTTAGTTATTTTGTATATTTGAATGATTGTTTTTGAATGTTGAGTCAGTGAACCTCGCTATCCCCACCTCTTTGAGCTAAGCCAGTAGTCCTTTAGCCTCTACACTGTACGGATGGGGTGAACAAGTTTTTTTTATTTTCTTACTCTGTACCCTGATGCTTTAAGATTTACTATTTACTTTTCATTATTTATATTTCATATTTATTCAATTACAGGTGTGCCACTGATGATGACGCTGTGCGTCGAAAACCGGTTCTGGTCAAAAATAAAACAGTGGAAAGACAACGTATTTCATTTCTATGAGAAAGTAAGGATACGGATGTAGGATAACAGAAGACAGGGGAACGAAAAGAAGACATGACAGGTAGAGTAGAAGACGAGAGACCCAGTAAGCCAGCTTACCGCGGGGCTGAAGCTTTTATGTATGTGTTGTAGTTTTTAGGGTCCCCTATCTGAATCACCGGCAATATACTGTCCCAAGCACGAATGAATCAATTAAGTTTCCACTCTCCCTCCGAAACCAATTAAAAATCAATAGTTGACTTACATCTCAATCCTTATACTAAATTGTGTTTCGACACATTCATCACATCAGAGTTATTAGGGTTTTTAGAGACGGCCCTTTCTCTTATCCTCTCCTTCCCTTCGACCGATTTCACGGCAAATAATAGGTACCGTTCTAATGGCGTTTTGAATTCAAATATAAAATTAACACGATGATATATTCATTGAATCGGCAGTTATTTGGGGTTTAGAGTTAAGTCCCCCCCCCCCCCCCCCCCCTAATTCCCTACAATTGATGTGGCTGAAAACGAATAGGTGTCGTCCTTTTAGGGTTTTCTACACACGCTATTTTTTTTTTTTTTTTTTTTTTTTTTTTTTTTTAAGAGAAATCGTCAGAAATCGCGCAGTGATAGCTGGTCAAACTTTGTTGTGTTACAAAATACCGTCAGATTTCAATCGCTAATAACTACGAGACTAATAATGCGATAACAACGGTTGAGGTCACAATGGATAGAGCATGTCTGTACGTGTTTGTTTTGCCTGTGACGTTATCGGGCTAGTGTGGGCGCTGGCGGATGATTGTTGCGAATTAGCTTTGTGTAAAATTAGAAATTAGTGTAGCGTGATAACGCGTTCAGATAGGACTTTGATTCGGGTGTCATTGTAAAGAGCTTGAGGAGCACTACTAGGACTCAAAGTGAAACAATATTCGTCGAAATATATGTAAAAATCGGTATTAAAATGAAAATTGCAAAAAAATTAAAGATGTCGTCTCATATGAATCGTAAATATGCGCGGAATTATAGAAAACGCAAATCAGAGGAAAGCTCGCATCAAAAGGAATTTAAAAAACCCAAAAAGTCTAGTGCCGAGCAAATGCAAGAGCTACGGCAGCATCGAAAAGAAAATGAAAAATGATTTTATCCCGACGTTTTCACGTTCACGGCGTGAACCTTGACTACGCCTTAATGTTTTTTTCATTTTTGGAATCAGGAGAAAACATAAAATTCCGTTGAAAACTCATCATGGCATTTTTTGACCGATTACATAACTTCCCCCCTACTTCATATAGCTGGAGAAGCAAAAAAAACAAATAAATATATTAAAAGATAATAATCAAACAACTAAATTTAATAAATATATTAAAAGATAATAATCAAACAACAAAATTTAATAAATATATTAAAAGATAATAATCAAACAACAAAATTTAATAAATATATTAAAAGATAATAATCAAACAACAAAATTTAATAAATATATTAAAAGATAATAATCAAACAACAAAATTTAATAAATATATTAAAAGATAATAATCAAACAACAAAATTTAATATTATCCTAGAATATCTCTTATATACAAATGACTTGTTTACTCGTATATCGGATCCACATAGTGTAAGGAGGCAGGAATGGAAGGAGAGATGGAAGAAAGGAGATAAAGGCAGGGGAGGATAGGGGTAATTTGTATAAAGATTATCCAATGTAAAGTTGAAAGAGGTAAGCCCGCATCCCACCCCCTCCCCCTCAATCACCCCCTCCAACCCTCCAAGGGCTCTTTGTAAAGTAAAGGTCTTTACAAAACCTCCTCACCCAACATCCCACAGAGATATAACTAAAATATTCTTTAGGTGCTTAAAACCCTTATTTCAACTTTATTATCTCATAATGACATACTTTTATAATAATAAGGTGAAGTTATTATTTTAAAATCGATCGACATGAATAATAACTAAATATACTAAGACCCCGGACTAAAATGGTTACAATTATCTTCCGATTTCGGCCAACAACTAATCACTATATAAGTTACGACACGTTCCAAATTTCAAGTTCATAGGTACAATCGTTTTTATCGGTAGAGCACCCACAATTTTCAAATCACATAAACATAATGACACACTGAACATACACATACGGACAGACAGACATCATCGCAAAAATGGTCAAAACCTATTCAAGGGACCTTCAAAAGTGGGAAAAATCCGTTGAAACCTCGAACTCGGATTTTCGCACAATTACAATACTAACTTCTGCTTACTATAGTTATATAAAAATAAAAAGAACTTGATCTCAAATATATATAGTAGGTATTTGAAAACGTTTCTTGTGTCACGACTAATTTATTTTTTAAATTTACTCACATATATTGTAGCATGTCTACCCTATAGATAATGCTCAGAACTGGCGATGTCTATGAGAGGATCGCGATCGCTAGGAGCAAAGTATGGGTTGTGGGGTATCAAATTAAAGAGGATTGCATTTGGAAGAGAATGCTCGGAACCAATGATGCCTGCGAGAGAATCGCGATCGCTGGGAGCGAAAATAAAGAATAATAGAGACACAATGGAAAGGAAGCCAAGATAATTGTCTACATCCGGTGTATAAGGAATAAGCAGTAAAGGTTTTTTTTCTTACTCCAGGTTTTCACACAACTAGAGGCAGATGTTAATTGGTAATATGCGATTGGCTGGAAATAAAATGGGCGGAGTCCGACGACCAATCAAGCCTGGAGAACTGTCCCCTACCACGGTCGGATATCGGAAGCCACGCCCCGTTTTACTCATTCTTCGTTCATATCTTGGTGGATCACCACGTTCCTCTCTTTGTAAAGCCTAGTTTCAGTATGTGAAAGTACTTTCTTCGTTCATGTCTTGGTGGATCACCACGTATCTTTCTTTGTACAGTTGAGTTTAAATATGTGAATTAACTTTCTTTGCTCATGTCTTGGTGGATCACCACGTATCTTTTCTATAAGTAATATCAGTTTGAATATGTGAATTAGTCGTAGAGACACACTTTGATTTTGGACGGTGCAAAGTCAGTGGGGGTGTAACTTCTGGTGTGCCCTCGAAACTACGCAGATCTTCAGGGACTATGTGAATAGACGATTTCTACGGGAAGTCCAGAAAGGGTGATCACGCCGTCATTCGCCATGGATATCGTATCGAGGTACCTCGTAATTAAGTTATAATTCAGTCCTTCAGACACACGGCCAAATTATATATATTCAATTGTTGTTTTGTAAATATGTTCTCATTAAAATAAATATGTTAAAGTTATAGGTTTGATTCATTTCATTCCCCCCCCCACTCATGCTTCTTCTGGTTGACAACAGTAATTAATTATTGTTAATTACTGATGTCAACTAACCATTAGGATCTTGTAACCGTTCTTCCCGTGGGAGTGCTTTCAGCTATTCAGGCATTGTTTAATTAAAGTCGCGATTGAAATAATTTTCAAATTTAATAATTTTTCGATCTCAATTTTATTTATTTTATTAATTACGTGATGCACACTCACACGAGAGGGAGAAATGGTTATTAATTGGCGCCCGAACAGGGACTTGATTTGTTTATTAATTATGCCAATTAGTATAATTAATGAACCCCACTAATCGGTCCCTTATTAATTAATTAATTTTTTTTTTTTAAAAAAAAAATTTTTTTTTTTTGCTTTTTAACGTAGATTCCAGCCGATTAGGCCACAATGTTATATTTTCACTTAAAGTCGGTATTTAGAATCAAAACTGAAGAAGGATGGGTGAGGGTAGGGACAATGAATGACATCATTTATTGAAATAATTTTATTTTTTTTTTGTTTTTGATTTTTTTTTTATGTAGATTTAGTAGGCATTTATTTTACATATTATAACTATTGTTGTATTGTGATGCCATCTGACAGGTCACCATAGAAATTAGGTTAGCACCAGACCTCCCGTATAATTCATTTAATTGTTTTGATATATATTTCTTATCAGAATGGAAGGGAAAGAGAAGTCGGACTTAGAGCCGATACAGACACGGTCTAGGAAAACTATCCGTACGCCCCCGGAGTCCCCGGTAGAAAATCCTAAATTTGACCTAGAGGCGATGTTTAAGGCCATGCAGGAACAGATGGGAAACTTGGGAAAGGATTTAAAAGCGGACATGCAGGAACAGATTTCGGAACTAGGACAACAGGGAAAGGCCATGCAGGAACAGATAGGACAGCAGACTTCGGAGATAAAGGAACAAATTTCGGCAATGGCAAATAATATCGAATCCATTAATCGCGATATGGGCACTCTACGATCTGAGTCCGGAGAATTGAGAACTAGACAGGATAATTTAGAAGGGAAATATGACAAACATGTTTCTGAAGTTAGGGACATGGTAGATGTCTGTCATCATGAAATGACAGGTAGGATCATGTCAGAAACACAACGTTTAGATAAGGAGGTCGAGGAAATAAATTCGAACCAAAATCTTTTTCGTACCGATTGTGAGAAGAGATTCGCCAATATCTCGAAGAGAATAGATACTGTTTCGGGTCAAAATCAGGTCTCAACCCCAAAACATAATGACCAAGTGACGTTCCCCATCCCTGAAGAACATAAGGATTGGTATACAGGTCAGACCTTTGCTCGCGAACAACCTAGTAACGTCACTTTCCAAAATACGTATATAAAAAATTACGAACGTAACAAGGTAACGTTCCGTAACAATGTGTTGGATTTACCCAACCATTTCATATCAAATTTAGAAATTGCATATAGTCACATTGGAGAATTTTATAATCTGAACGAATTTATAAAGTCACATTTAAAGGGCGAGGGTCTGGATTGGTTCCTTGTAAAGTCAGGAAGTATCCGCTCTTTTGATGAATTCGTCAATGCGTTCAAAGATAGGTTCTGCGGGGAGAAATATGACGTTATAGTCCGTAGGGAACTTGATACCCAAGGCTATGCCGATCATATGGATAAAACACCCAGCGAACATTTTTCAAAATTAGTGTCACGACTCCAGGATAGTACATATAAAATTCCGGAAGGCTACGTATGTGAACTATTAAGCAAACATTATGGAGAGACGGTCGAAAATTCAGTTAGGATCCAGGGAATAATCTCTATTGAGAGACTACATGAGCAAATAATTAGGATAGGTACTAACATAATTAGACGTGATTGTAAATTAAAGGATAGTTCTTGGAAAGGCGGGGAAAGACAGTACCGACCAGATAGTCTTCCGAAAAACAATAACTTTCCCAAACAAGACCTACCTCGTTACAATTCTGGGAATGCACGGGGAACCTCTCACTACAATCAAGAGAGAGGGAATCAATTTAGCCGAGGCCCTTCCCGCGAGTCAAATCCAAATTACGATCGGCCACGTAATTACTATGACTCAAATCAGAATTATAATCGACCACCTAATTATAGGGATAACCAGTCGAAACCTAACGTAAGAAACATGGAGGTAGTGACCGACAACAATGTCAATACAGACATGAAAGAAATAAAGCAATCCCTTGGAGAGTTGGCTAACAACCTGAAACCAATTGTTGACCACTTGATAAAAAACTAAGTAGCAGGAGTGGGATGAACAAACTTAAAACTATGGGGGGAGGTAAATTTAAATTCAAGGGGGACATACGCAGTTTGCTTGGTACAGAGATGATGACGAGATTGACAGGGGACATTGACCTACATACTAACGTTGACAATAGATGTCCCACTCCTGTAAAGGTAAAGACAGACAGTAACAACGGACTGACATTGATGAAGCTTCAAGGGTACCAAGAAGGTAGCGGTTTAGGAAGACACGGTAATGGACGTTTGGAACCAGTTTTTATCAGCACGAGAAGACCACTTCAAGGATTAGGTTACGAGTACAAATTTTTTGATATCAGATCACCAGTTAACGTAGAATCAATAGCAAAGACATCCTTACCAATCACTGCTAAGCAGGAAGAGACCATCGACAAACAAACATACCCCGACAATACTATGACTGCCCCAGATCACGTAAATTCATCAAGTATAAAAGAGGACGAAATCACAGACAGACTGACAGGGAATGAAGAAAACATAACTTTCCCAGACGACGTCAGAATATCATCTCTGATGCAGGAGTTTTCTGTCCTACTTAGAAACGAGGACGAAGTAACAGACATATCGACAGACAATGACCACATAATCCGCTACCCGACTAATGGCAACCCCACTTGTGAAGAACATCCGCAGGTGAACTTCATCAAAGACAATAGGATAACTGACATTTCGGGACTACAACAACAGACTTACAAATTTACAGAAAAACAGGCCGAAAGACAGAAACAAAACTTTGAGGTACGACACCAACAGACTACGTTAGAAATTGGCGATCAGGTGTTAGTACAATCTCTGCGGATATCCACCGGTAAGAGGGAAATATTACTATTACTATTCTGGGAAGGACCTTACCAGATTTTAGACAAGGAAAGTCCTCAAATTTTTATTTTAGGACATCTCGGCAGCGACGTAGCGGAGGGAGGAGTATTTTATATGACAGCACACAAGCCGTATATTAGCGGATAAATTTACAAGCAGGCTAGAGAAGCGCTAGGGCTCTCTTTGAGATTAACGATCTTACTTCAGCCGAGTTAGGGGGGCGATTATTGCAGACGAGATCGCGGCCCTAGAGTCAGGGAAGAGATTTGTGACGTCTCTATGGGTGTCCATCCCCAGCTATCCCAGGAACAGTTAGACAAAGTCACACACACATAAAACAGACACTATTTTTATTATTTGGGAATTATTTATTATTTTACACTAACGGCCAACACCTCATTATACAACAACACACAAAGAATCACACATACACATTTATTGGGGACACGGGATTTATTATTTAGTTATTTTTTTTTTTGTAAATAGGATAAGGCAGACGGGGACTCTCTGGCACTCCCTTGGGGCTTAACATCGAGCATACCCCCCTTAGTCGAGCTCAAAGATTCCAAAGTGAATCGCCAGGTTGTAAATAGTAATTTTAGATAATAAGTTAGGGTTAGTTTTTTTTAAATTCTAGATATTAAGTTAGTTTTATTTTTTTGTTTATATTTAGTGATAGGATATTTTTTTAAATAGTGTTAGTAATTTTTTTTTATATATTAGTACAGTTAGGATAATTAAGGTAAGATAGGTTTGTGGCTTCATTTTTAAATTGACATAATTGTAGGACGGGGCAGACGGCATATGGACTGGTCATCCATAGGAATTTCCTACGTATTTGAGTTTGATTAGTAAAGCAGATATGACTAGGCTGACAGCGAGGCGATGGCACACACATTTGTAGGTAGTCACGTATGGTAAATGTACTTTCAATTGTATTTGTCTGTTTTGTTTTGTATTTTAAATAATATTTGTATTAGTATCCGACCGTGTGTATCTATTGAAAATGTCACATTGACCCATATTTTATCTAGTGACCATGATGGGCTATGTTAACCCAATGAGAGCCTTATAAATATATTTGTAACATATATTCAGGTATGGACCTTACTTATTATGATGCAGTGTCGACCACGGTAGGTCAAATGTCAATTTTGTTATTTTATTTAAGAAATCCTAGGGCAAGGTGCCGAAGCATACATGACTAAAGGGGGAGATATATTATAAACTGGAGGGGATACCCAGAATTGAATATTTAATTATCGTACACACGGAGAAGGGGCCACTCCATTGATGCTTGTAGAATCCATTTAAAGGGGCGGGAGTTGCTTAATTATTTTTTATGCCATGAACTGACTGTTTGAGCTGAAGAAAGGGTTTCGCTACTTGATTAATGCGGATGCCGGAATTTACATATATTTATGAAACTGAGATGGGATTTGAGTGGGCTTATTTTTCTATTTTATATTTCGTCGTCGTTCCGGCAGAAGGTAAATACCTGTCGAAGGCCTAAGGAGGCATATGGTTAGGGTTTGGTCAACCCAAATTTTTGTTGAAGCGGATTAGGTATATGGGAATTCAGTTGAAACATTGTCGAGGCGTGGGGCCTTTTTGGATGTTTTAACTAGTCAGTGAATGTATGCTAGAAATAGAATCATCGTTATTTGCCAATGGAGAGGGTTAACTCCAAGAAGTACAGCGTAAAGTAAAATCATGCTTTGGTCACGCATGCATAGGCAAGCCATGCCGATTCGAAAGGAAATTTAAAATCATGTTTTGGTCACGCATGATAATGAGGTCGATACCTGAGTATTTGGTTAAGTGTATACGCTCAGTGAACGAGCAAGTGTTAAGTGAAACTAATAAAATATGTGACTTCCAATGGTCATTTAGCCGACATATTTTATTTTAACGGGAACGGGGGATATTGTAGCATGTCTACCCTATAGATAATGCTCAGAACTGGCGATGTCTATGAGAGGATCGCGATCGCTAGGAGCAAAGTATGGGTTGTGGGGTATCAAATTAAAGAGGATTGCATTTGGAAGAGAATGCTCGGAACCAATGATGCCTGCGAGAGAATCGCGATCGCTGGGAGCGAAAATAAAGAATAATAGAGACACAATGGAAAGGAAGCCAAGATAATTGTCTACATCCGGTGTATAAGGAATAAGCAGTAAAGGTTTTTTTTCTTACTCCAGGTTTTCACACAACTAGAGGCAGATGTTAATTGGTAATATGCGATTGGCTGGAAATAAAATGGGCGGAGTCCGACGACCAATCAAGCCTGGAGAACTGTCCCCTACCACGGTCGGATATCGGAAGCCACGCCCCGTTTTACTCATTCTTCGTTCATATCTTGGTGGATCACCACGTTCCTCTCTTTGTAAAGCCTAGTTTCAGTATGTGAAAGTACTTTCTTCGTTCATGTCTTGGTGGATCACCACGTATCTTTCTTTGTAAAGTTTAGTTTGAATATGTGAAATTAACTTTCGTCGCTCATGTCTTGGCTGGTCACCACGTTCTTTTTATATTGTACAGTTGAGTTTAAATATGTGAATTAACTTTCTTTGCTCATGTCTTGGTGGATCACCACGTATCTTTTCTATAAGTAATATCAGTTTGAATATGTGAATTAGTCGTAGAGACACACTTTGATTTTGGACGGTGCAAAGTCAGTGGGGGTGTAACTTCTGGTGTGCCCTCGAAACTACGCAGATCTTCAGGGACTATGTGAATAGACGATTTCTACGGGAAGTCCAGAAAGGGTGATCACGCCGTCATTCGCCATGGATATCGTATCGAGGTACCTCGTAATTAAGTTATAATTCAGTCCTTCAGACACACGGCCAAATTATATATATTCAATTGTTGTTTTGTAAATATGTTCTCATTAAAATAAATATGTTAAAGTTATAGGTTTGATTCATTTCATTCCCCCCCCCACTCATGCTTCTTCTGGTTGACAACAGTAATTAATTATTGTTAATTACTGATGTCAACTAACCATTAGGATCTTGTAACCGTTCTTCCCGTGGGAGTGCTTTCAGCTATTCAGGCATTGTTTAATTAAAGTCGCGATTTAAATAATTTTCAAATTTAATAATTTTTCGATCTCAATTTTATTTATTTTATTAATTACGTGATGCACACTCACACGAGAGGGAGAAATGGTTATTAATATATATATATATATATATTTATTTATTTATTTATTTATATTCATTGCAATTGCAATTATAAGAGTTTTTGTGTTGAGCCACCCCCCCCCCCTAATCCCCCTTCCCTTTAGCCGATTTGGCTGAAAATAAATAGTTGTTGTCCTTAGAGAGCATTGAATTTACATATGAATTTTCGTGTCAATGGCAGGTATTAGAGTTTTTGTGTTAAGCCTCCCCTAATAGCTGCCTCCCATTGGCCAATTTGTCAGAAAATCAATAGGTTTTGTCCTTGAAGGGTTCTGGAAGCATATATAATATTTCGTGTCAAAACATCCATTTTAGCGGGAGTTGTGTTGACAGACAGACGGAAAATTTAATTATTTTCATTTTTGGAATCAAGAAATTGGAAAACATGAAATTCCGTTGAAAACTCCGCATCGAATTTTTGACGGATTACATAACTTCCCCTATACTTCGTATAACTGGGGAATTAATAACATAATAATTACAATAATAAAGATTTCACTTGAACAATAAGAAGATATTTTTTTTACCTTTTCGAGAGGTTTTTCTCCATTATTTCTAGGACAGAACTCATACTTCTTTCGTTACAGACATAGGAGTGTTGTTTTATTATTTTCTGCCACAAAAACAAAGTGAAGAAAGATGGTAAAAATGACAAAAGGGGTACATAGGAAAGTGGAAACCAGGTATCAATGTTGTACGTAGTAATACCCCAGGATCGGAGAGCAGACATATACATAAGTCAAAGAATACAGGTCTAGGGCGGAGGTGGAGTCGAGGAATATGAAATGGGGACACTCGCAAGGCCCAATGTATAATACATACATCTCTAGGTCTAACGTACCAGGCACGCCGACATATTCAACATTCATGTTTAAAAAAATTAAAAGAACTAAGAAATTTGTGATGTAGCCGTTAAAGGACTTTCTTATACGAACCACGTATCACTCACTCTCTCTCTCTCTCTCTCTCTCTCTCTCTCTCTCTCTCTCTCTCTCTCTCTCTCTCTCTCCCCCCTTCCCCTTCTCATACGGACATTACTGGATTTATGAATTAATGTGCTGGCGTCAGCGGTTTTCTTTGTTTCATTGTACATCGTGTTTCTTAGCATGACATTCATAAAAACAGTGTGAAATGAATTTGAAAAGAAGGAGGGG
Organism: Aradus depressus; assembly: GCA_963662175.1. Lineage (NCBI taxonomy): Eukaryota > Metazoa > Arthropoda > Insecta > Hemiptera > Aradidae > Aradus > Aradus depressus. Next base: position 50,436,800 of record OY759217.1, on the reverse strand, counting down.
GAGAGAATTTGTATAAGAAAATCCTGTTATGGGCTCATCACATATATTACAATTCTTTATTTTTGATCCTCTTTTTAATAATAACTATTGATATATTTTAAAAAATTAACCGTTTTTGCATAAATCAACCAGTCTAAAAAAAATGGGTTTCCAAGCGACATTTTAAGTCGGTTTTCGAAGTATCTCGCTAACCGGACGACCCGCGAAAAAAGACATTTGGCATAAAATGTGCCTTTTACTTTTATCTACAACTTTTATTTGGAGAGATGTTTCATTAAGTCATAAATATAAGCGTTTTCTTGTAAAATGTAAAGCCCCCAAGTAAAGTGGTCTCAATTTGCGTTCGATTCCGGTCAAAATCTAATCAGATCTAAGTTGGCGCATGTGACATCTTCATTTCAAATTTTAAGTTCATAGCAACAATCGTTTCTGCGTTAAAGTTGCTCATAAGATTCCAGTCACTAATTATACACACACACAAACAGACATCATCGCGAAAATGGTCAAAACGTTTTCTGGGGACCTTGAAACGTGAAAATCCGATGAAATCTCGATCTCTTTTCGCACGATTACAATACTTCCTTATATGTATAATATACATTATGGTATATATATATATATATATATATATATATATATATATATATATATATATATATATATATATATAGAGAGAGAGTATTAGTTATATTATTATTACTATATATTATATTAGTATTATAGTATAATTGCTATATATTACATTTGTATTGCAGTAGAGTCCCGCTCATCCGGACTAGATGGGACCGGATTCCGTCCGGATCACCGAAAGTCCGGATTAAACGAAATTTGCTGTAAAATGCACATGATAAATATTTTAGCGAATTTTTTCTTCTCATAAATACACCTTTTCCTTCATCTTACTTTTATTTTCAATACTACATAACGTATATGTACGTAGATTTAAGTTTTCGACCTACGAACTGAGATAGGGTTAACAAAACAAAACATCTTTGTTATTAAAACACAAAATTTTTTTATTGTACAGAACAGTACTACTGTACAAAACAAACCACGGTACATTAATGTTATAATGTAAAAATTATGAATTTTAAAAACGAAATATGTAAACGTTAAATTCTGAACAAGACTAAAAAATAAAACAATGTACAGTACATAATGAATACAAGAATAATATTTTTAGACTCACTGAAAAAAATCCTTAATGTTTTTTTTTGCTTTAAAAAAAAACTGCTCCTCAAGGTCAGTAGTCAAACCCTCTCTTTGAATTATTTTCGTACTTACCACTCGCTAAATTAAATTTTTAGTTTACTAAATCTTAATTTTTTTTTTTTTTTAATCCTGTCCGGATATACCGGATGTCCGGATAATCGGGATCCGGATTAGCGGGACTCTACTGTAGTTACTAACTATAAGACACAAAATATACCAATCATATGGAACCTCGGCCTCTGCTTCCTAATTTCAAATTGCATCACTTGTTTTTCTCGATGAAATATAAAACCAAATATTTTTCATGAAAAAAGAGCTATGATTGAGAAGAATTTGTTGGATATTTGCTGAGGTATTCAATGTTGAATTTTGACAACTAAATAAACATTTTTCCGAACAATATTTATTTATTTATTCTCCCACCGACATGCTATTCGCCCAATTACAGAGGTAATATTTTATTTTATTTTATTATTATTATTATTTTTTTTTTTTTTGCCAAACATTTTGCTTTTAAAATTGAATATCTCTATGAGTTTTAAATCCAAATGTTATTAGGTAATTTGTTATTTTAAAAAAAAAGAAAAAAAAGTGTAATTTTTTTAAAAGAAATGAGAGCTGGTTTTACATTTCCAGTTACACGAAGTATATGGAAGCTATGAAATATGTTAAAAATTTGATGCGGAGTTTTCAACGGAATTTCATGTTTTCCGACCGGCAGATTGGCGATTACGGGAAAAGCATAACTCAAAAACTCTAATAACTGCCGTTGTAATGAATGTGTCGACACAAAATTTCATATGTTTATTCAAAACCCCATAAGAATGGCATTTATTAACTTTTAGCGGAATCACCAGAAGGGAAGGGGAGGATCAGGGGGGGTTCAATTCAATAACCCAATAACTGCCGATGTAATGAATTTATCTACGCAAAATTTAGTATAACGATATAGGAGCCCCTATGTAAGACAACTATCGAAGGTTTTGGAAGCGGGGAGTAAAGTTAACTGATTAATCCGTCTTGGGGAAGAACATTGCTAGTGAAACATTTTTTTCTGATTTTAATGTGAAAAATGTCAAACTTTTTTTGTATATTAGCAGATTCTCTAGTAATAATGTCAAACTAAAAATATACCTGCGAAAATCCAATGAATTGTTCCCATTCAAAACGTATGATCAATTCGGAATAAGTATGTATGGAAGTCGCATTCAAATTCTCATATGCTTGATACTAGAGGCTCTTAAGTATTTTAACTGGGAGGTGAAAAAACCCTTGACCATACCGTCCTTCGGATGGGACGTTAAGCGATGGTCCCGAGCGTGTACGATGTTAGGTACTCGTTAAAAACCCCTATCCTAGGTGAATAAAAATATATAGTAGGCAAAATTTAGCACTCCCACTGGAGAGTCGGGTTATGTCCATGAGAGCAACGAAAGAGCGCTTTGGTAGTAGGCGATATGACCTAGTAGTTAACGTTCGGGCATGAGTCATAATAACTAATATACGTACGCAGTAAATCATCTACGAAAAATCAATTTAAAGATATAAAAGTTTCTTTTTTAACCCCCGACGCAAAATAGGGGTGTTATAAGTTTGAAGCCTTTGTCTCTCTGTATGTGTGTGTGTCTGTCTGTGGCATCGTAGCTCTAAGACGGCTGAATCGATTTCAAAGCGGTTTTTTCGTTTCAAAAGCTGGTATTTGTTCCTAGCCATGTTTGGTGGAAATCGGGTATGCCGTCTCCAAGATATGTATTCAGGTTTCATCAGAGCCTGTGTAGGGATCTCGGCCTCTATTACAGCTAGAGACTTGGAGTTTGAGCTCAAATGTTTATAAGGCCAAGCCCGCCCCCCCAAGCCTCCTCCCTAACCCTTCAAGCCCCCCTCCCCCCCCCCCCTCAAAAAAAAGCTCTCTCCACCAAGGTTTCAGTAAAAAAAAGAATGAACAAAAAAATGTTTTTATTGTGTCGGGGGTTTTTTAGATTTGTAATTTTTTGTTTTATTTATATATTTATTTTTAAAAGTTCGCCCATTAGGAGAATTGTTCAGTCCAAAAATACCAAATTAAAAGTCCAGAAAACTACAAGAGCTTCTGATCGTGTTGGGGGAGCTTATTTGAAATTTCATGGAAGGGGGGGGGGGAGAGTTAGGTCCGGTGTACACCCTGAAACTTCATCCCTGCCGTGTCTCGTTACTCCTCGTGTTCAATGCAATATATTTGTGTGAACCTTATGAGACGGACGAGGCCACCCTAAGAGAGACATACCAAACTGGGAGACGAGTGGACTCACCTCATAAATATGTAGTGGAGTCATCTGGAGTGAGTTTCCAGGCAGCCCGTCTGCTTCCAGACCCTCCCGTCCCACTTACCAAACACAAATTATGCAATGTCCTCATCGCCTCTCCTCTCTTCTTGTATCCGTCCTTTCAACACTCAAAAGAAATTTTACTTCAACAGCTATACTTAGTGGGATCAGTAGTCCATTGTACAGAGTTTTATAAAACACTGTACCTGCCTACTCTGTTGGGATGAGGTAGCGTGCTTGCTTACTGACCTAAAGATCGCAGGTTTGAAACCCGGCCGAAGCCCTTTTGAGCACGCCATCCTTCGGATGGGAGGTTAAGGGATGGTCCCGAGTCTATACGATGTCAGGTAGTAGTAAAAAACGCCTACCCTAGCCTAAACCTGTGTTGGCAAAATGTAGAACTACCACAATAGAGTGGAGCTCATGTCCAGAGCTACGAAAGAACACTCTGGTAGTAGGCGATATTATTTTGCATGGGATGGTAATTTTTACTTTCTTATACCTTTATTACAAGGACGTATGTGTTATAATCGCGCAAAAATACGATATCAAAATTTCAACGGATTTTCAAATTTCAAGGGATCTTGAATATGTTTTGTATGATGTTTAGGTGTATAAATTTTATTGGAACTTAGTGAGCGCCCTAACACTTGAACTTGAAATTTGAAATGAAAATGCTAACTTAGGTGTAACTAAATTTTGTCAGAAATCGGATGAAACTATCCAAGAGAACAAACTTAGCTTGATAAATAAATAAAACATTGAATGAAACATTTAAAATTGAGACCACTTTACGTTAGGGCCTAAGTACATTTTACAAAATACAGCCTATATTCACGTTAGGGCCTAAGTACATTTTACAAAATACAGCCTATATTTACGTTAGGGCCTAAGTACATTTTACAAAATACAGCCTATATTTACGTTAGGGCCTAAGTACATTTTACAAAATACAGCCTATATTTACGTTAGGGCCTAAGTACATTTTACAAAATACAGCCTATATTTACGTTAGGGCCTAAGTACATTTTACAAAATACAGCCTATATTTACGTTAGGGCCTAAGTACATTTTACAAAATACAGCCTATATTTACGTTAGGGCCTAAGTACATTTTACAAAATACAGCCTATATTTACGTTAGGGCCTAAGTACATTTTACAAAATACAGCCTATATTTACGATCTATTCAAAAATTTCTTCAGATAAAAGTTGTAGAAAAAACTAAAAGACTCGTTTTATATGAAATATTATTTTCCTCAGATCGCGCGGTTTGCGAGATATATGCCGAAAACTGTCCTGAAATGTCGTTTTGAAACCCATATTTTTACACGTTTCCTTCATTTACCAAAAAACTGATAGTCTTATCAAAAAATTGGTTCTAAACAAAAATGTTTGCTATTAAATTTTGAATTGTTAACTTGTTCCTAGATTTGAGAAAGGACCAATTCGACGAAATTTATAGCGCCCCAAAGAATGTAGAATGAATTTTCCGTAGGAAATATTTCAATAATGAAAAGGATGAAAATAACAGAATATATACAGGACTTTCTTATACCACCCTCGTTTGTACAGATCACTCCACCTTCCCCCTCTTAAATACATTTCATACTGGCATTACTGGGTATAAGAAAGTCAACAACAAAAAAACCCGCTCATGTCATTAGACCTTAAGAGGATTGATTGGAAAACATGAATTTATGATAGATTACATAACTTCCTCCATACATCTGGGAAAATAAAACGAATATTCTAAATGACATTTAATATTCACGAAATATTCTACTGACAGAACCCTGGAGAGAGATGTGTCGTTGAGTTGCCTCCAAGAGGTCTATTGGACGGAACTGTCTGCACAGTATACATCTCACGTAGCAATCGGTACGTCTCTCCAACGTTACAGCCAGCTCGGCACTTCTCTACCGAAAATGTAGCCACTCAACAAAGCGACACTTATAGACTTGGTCACACAACTCAACAGGAGTTCAAATTATATTTGGTATAGTCCTCGGCCTGAAACAAAAATCTTGTCCTGAAAACTGTTAGACAGCGCCTGGGACCCCCTTATTTTACTGCCCATCACAAAAACATAAGTTTCATGAGTCTTTCAACATTAAGATATGTCATTTCACTCTATTTATTGATTCGATAGACAGTAATTATTGTTTAAATTTTTTAGTAGTACTCTTTTAAAATAATTTGTAGATTAATTGCACTTTTTTTTAATAAGACTATGATAAATTATTTTACTTCAAGGCATTTTTATAAGCAAAAAAGTAAATCACAGGCAAGGTACATCCCCAGTATGAATTAACTATTGTAGGAATATTGAGGGTCAGTCAAAGAAGGAAGAAAACACTATTCAAACGCCACGTTTCGATATATTTTATATCATCATCAGGGCCTATAAACATATATTTAGGGCCTATATTTAATTTTAATGTTGATTAATGTACTTATAGTAAGTCAGGTTCAATTTTAAACTCGTTACAATGTCTATTTTAACGTTCAATAATGTTTATCAACACACTAATTTTGCCTAATTGTGATTCTAATCTTGATTCCCTCCCATGTTTATTGGCCCTGATGATGATATAAAATATATCGAAACGTTGGCGTTTGAATAGTGTTTTCTTCTATGTTTGACTGACCCTCAATATTCCTACAATTATAATCTACAGTCGCTAATCAAAACCTTAATCAACTATGTTTTCGCCCTTCCTCAAAAACTAATCTACCGATTTGGTTCAGAATCAATCGATGTCTTACTCACTTTCGAATCCTCAAACTCAATTTCGTATTGATACATTTGTAACATCGATAGTTATTAGAGTTTTTGAGTTGAGCCTCTCCTCTGCACAAAAGATTACAATCCTCATGGCAATGAGTGGGTTTTTTTTTTGGTTTTTTTCACAAAATAAATAACAAAAGGATTAAAGAAACAATTCGAAAATTATATAAAACAAGATATCGCATGAATAAATAAAAAAAAATAATAATAATAAATAAATATCTCCATCTTAAAGGCACAAATTAAATTAAATTATTCTTTATTTTCAAGGCAACAGTAAAAAATTTAAATAAATTGTTAATTTCTCTAACTTCTAAATTATTTAAAATATGCACAAATGTTTCTGAGTAATATTCTGGTCTATTGGTGAGATAATTGTGGAGAAATGTTTGCCTGGGGATACACAAGGAGGGACAATGGAACAAAAAGTGTATGAGATCGTCCTTCTCGTCTAAGGTACAGAGCCTGCAGACATTTTCAGGACAAAACTCATACCTAAGCCCTCCCAGTAATATTCTAAAATTTCTATTGCTATTGTGGAGACGGATTTGAGCTAGAAGTCGGAGTTTTTCAATATGGCAGTTTAATGAAAAATAGCTTTCCTGAGGCCCTAAAGCACTGACCAATCGGTAGAGGGAGTTGTATTTAGAATTTACTATTGTATTTATATCGAGACAGACCAGATGATTCCTCATAGCTGCTACCAAATCACCACGGAGGTGCCGGATATCAGAAATAGAAGGTTATGTGATCAGTCAGAAATTCGATGCTATTTTTTCAACGGAATTACATTTTTTCCGACCTTCTGATTTTAAAAATTAAAAGAAAATATACATATATTATGTATATACACATGTGTGTCTGTGTACACGATAAGTCCCGATAGAATGAATGTATCGACACGAAATTTTACACGTGCTGGGGAAGTAGATAACCGGCAGTTCACTGACGACTTTATTTTTGGTTTCTCCACGAAAAACATTTGCGAATGCACCTCAAGTAAGTCTTGGAAACCCCTCTTCTCCCATAAAACCTCCATAGAAACCTTTCAACATCTGAAAACCTTTGATATGGAAAAGCATCACCACAATATAAAATATATTTCTGTATAATTTAAATAATTAATTTAACAGACTGGCTGTGAAGCGTGGATCTTGAGATAGCTAAATGAGTGCCCTCCTGAGGTAGGACGACTGTACTTGCTCACATGCCATGCCATTCTTATCTCCCATTGTTTTACATAAACACAACACAATACGTTATCTTTAGTTTGACTAACGTGTCTTCATCCTCTCACTTGAACGAACAGTTTTGTTTAGTCAAAGAACATGCCTAAAACAAATCCAAAAAGATTTTGGAAAATGAAAGATAAATATAAAAAATGGGTGCCTCTGTCAGGGTACTCTCAGGCACTCTCAGGTACTCTCAGGCACTCTCAGGCACTCTCTTAAATTTGATTACTTTCCCAGCCATACGAAGTATAGGGAAAATGATGTAATTGGTTAGAAATCTTTAAAAAAAAAAAAAAAAATTAATTGCTGTGTATTTGTTTATCTGGGTCCATGGTAACTCCCGAATGAATAGATCTATCGACACAAAATTTAATGTATATATTCAAAGTTCTCTCAGAACGACACTAATTGATTTTGAGCCAAATCAGACCAATGGAAGCGGGGTATCAGAGGTATCATAGGAATCTAAGACAGAAGCTATAGTTGAAGAATAAGCAGTATGGAGGTTCCTGGTAAATCTATTAGGTAGAGAAGAGTTGAGGATTGGTGAAACTTGTAGGTAGAGGAGAATGTGCTGTGCGGATTGGTCTGTCAGTCGCATTGAAGGGGCCGCCTGCCACTGACAGCACACTCACCCACTGTTACCCAATAGTGGAGGAGGAGGGTCAATCGAATTACGTAAAACAAGACATCATTAGAATGGTGGCTTGCTATTGGCATCTTCATTTTCTAAACAACATTCTAGTACCTTGGGACAATAATCAATTTTAAACATGTCTGATAGAGGGAACTTTTGTACAGTTGGACTGATTTTACTTTACAATTTCCCTTACTATCTCATTCTCAAATCCTGCCTTAATGATGACCATTTCAAGAACCGAGTAGGCTCACATCATCCGGAACCAAAGCCGTGCAGACCCTATGGCGAAGGCGTGCAGACCCTAGGGCGAAGGCGTGCGAGGCACACGGGCGGCCAAAGAGGACGCTAGGCTCCCCTAATTTTTCTTTTCCTTATTTTAAATCTATCGTTGACAAAGCTAAATATAGACAAGAGAACAAAAAGAAACCGAAACCAAGGGGAAAAGCAAGATAAATTCATTTGAAGGGATAAGGAAAAAAAGGGAAATATGAGAAATCAAAAGTACCTACGGCAGTTGGCAGCCTGCTTTTGTAGAGAGACTGACGGGCCTTTAGTTATTATCCATCGAAAGTGATCTCTTGAATTCTATTGACACAAAACGTGCAGTAGAAAATTTTGCTTCCATTAAGGCCAGAAGAGCCATGCTTTGATTACAATTTATATTTGTTTAATAAATGACTATTTGTGATAAATGTTTCTAGTTTTATTTGGAAATTGACTTGTGTTCCTTAAAAATTACTTTACCTAACTATGTTGTGCTCTTTAAAAAAATCTACTATTATGTATTTTAATATTACCTGTTGTCGTTACACATATTATTAATTTCCTTGCTCAAGTATTTATTTGGAAAATTAAAATCATTAACTTATTCAAAATGTAAAGGAGAAAAACATAAAAACATTCGGGTACTTTAATTGTGGAGGGGGGGGGGGGGGGGGGGGTGTTATCGTTATTTGCACTCGGGCGGCCAATACTCGTTGCACGGCCCTGTCCGGAACTCATCGTATTCCGATTGGTGCACCACAAGCTAGTATCCTGAATCTCATCTTTACATCCAAACATTATCTGATCCTAGCGTACTCCATGGAAACGGAATATTGTTCTTCAAACGTCTCACTCGAATAGAAACATAAAACCAAAACTTCCTTCTTCTGATAAACCTTCAAATAAGGTTTGAAGTTTGTGTTATACCACAGTGTTACACCATTGTTGTTGTTGACCACTTTCAGAAAGCATTGGGCGCCGTTAAAGAGCTAGGCGATTATTTTATGATTTGAGCCCCAGAAACCTCGCCTCCCATTCATGATTTCGAGATATCAAATGGCTTTCTTTTCAAATTGCGCTTATAAGGATGCTACATCGAAACTCTTATGAAAGTTCGATGAAGAGCTAGACTCACATTATGAGTTATACTCTCATTCAAAATTTTGAGATGACCCATGGCCCATATTTGAGCTTATAAATATATGCTTATTATGAAATTTCATGAATATCCTATGAACCGTTAAAGACAAGCACTCATTGAAGAGGACAGAAGATGGTGAAAAATTTCATCGGAGAGCGAGACACACAGCTTTTATTTTTTTTAATTTCTGGATTTAGAGTGTTTTGAAGAGTGTTTATTCACCTTGAGTCTTTTAGGGGTCTTTAACAAGTAACGATCGTAAAGGCTTGGGACCATCGTTTTACGTCCCATCCGAAGGACGGCGTGCTCATTACTAACTTCTCATATACAACGTTTAGCTAAGTTAAATATTTCGATATCTCATCTGACAGTTAAATTTTGTCATCAAAGATTTCTTTTAAGCAGATAATAGAAAATCTTCAAAGCACAACTGAAGAAAAATAAGGGAGGGGGCACTAGGGGGAAAGTCGTCCCTTGAAGAGGGAAAAAAGGAAAACGGGGATGAAAAAGCTGAGGGGCAATATATCGGAGTCTCAGGAGGGGGGGGGGGGGGCCTTTGCTCCTCTTAACGGAATGGAATGAGAGTTTTTACGATTTAAAGAGGACACCCCTTCTTCTCTTCTGATGATGAGTCTCAGAGTTTATGCTCCGATAAATTAAATTGGGATCTCTCGGACACAATGCAAAAGAAGACGAAGAGAAAAAAAAATAAAAATAATTCTTTTAGGTTCATTCACCTGTTAACAATGGAGTAAGAACATTCATTTGGAATCATTTTGTAAAGAAAAATGAATGAAGAAAGGAAGGAGCGCAAATGAGATTTCATTTGAAGGAAATTAATAAAATTTAAAACCAATTTTTTTATCTGTCTAATGATGTCTAGAAGCAGCTGGATCTGGTACAAAATTCATAGGTGAATCGGTCTAATGATGTCTAGGAGCAGCTGGATCTGATGCAAAAGTCATAGATGAATCTATCTAATGATGTCTAGAAGCAGCTGGATCTGGTGCAAAAGTCATAGGTGAATCTGTCTAATTATTTCTAGGAGCAGCTGGATCTGGTGCAAAAGTCATAGATGAATCTATCTAATGATGTCTAGAAGCAGCTGGATCTGGTGCAAAAGTCATAGGTGAATCTGTCTAATTATTTCTAGAAGCAGCTGGATCTGGTGCAAAAGTCATAGTTGAATCTGTCTAATGATGTCTAGAAGCAGCTGGTCTGGAGCAAAAGTCATAGATGAATCATCGACAATGTACTTCCCCAGAGCGAAAAAATCAACTAAGTTTTCGTTTTCCCTCCAAACTCTTCTCAACTTCAGCCGATTTCACTCAAAATCAATAGATTTCTTACCATGCCATTTCGCAAACCTAATATAAAATTTCGTGTCGGTATATTCATTACATTTGCAATAAATAGAATTTTTTAGATAAGCTCCTCTTCAATCCCTCCCCCTTATTCACCCGTTTTGAATTTACGTACTGAATGTACCGATGTCGATACAATGGATACATCGGCAGTTTATGGAGTTGATTCCCCTTCCTCTGATCTCCCCTTCCCTTGGGTCAATTTGGATGAAAATGGAGCCCTATCTCAAAGACACAAGAATTTTTAATTCCCCAGCCATTGCGAACCATTAAATTTAAAAATTAGAAAACAAAATTGATGTCTTTATGTGTGTGTCCGCATACGTCTCTCTTTGGATACGATAATTCCCGACATCCTAAGGAATAAATGTGGATTTTGATCTGAGTTTTAAATCGGTCAAAGTATAAGACACCTACTGATTTTCAGCCAGATCTGGTAAAGAAGAAGGAAGATTCGAAGAGAGAGCGGAAACTTAGTATATAAATAATTAAACGTGAAGAAGTACATTGCCAGTGATTCTCAATTTCGTTTTCCTCACAGTTTTGAATACATGGGGTCGGAAAATATGAAAATGTCTATGAAAATCCAAATAAAAATTCTTGAACGATGACAATATTTTACTTTCTCTATACTATTTAGCTGAAAGTAGAAAAAAAATGGAATAAAGGAGCCCTAATAAAATAAAGAAAAAAAATGAGGGTAGGTTTATTGTGTTAAGAGGGCCCCGACGGTCGAAACCAATTCAATTTCCGATCAAAATGTAATTACCCAGAACTCCGTAGTAGTATTCAGACATTATTTGCGGAATATTCTGTACAGTTCTACTTAATTTCACCATAATTCATTAAAAACGAAAATGCGTTTATTTGTGGAAATAATCACTGAAAAAACTATAAATATTGTTACCCAGTGAAATTGTTTGTCATTCCATATATTGATTGTTGACCTAGATTGGCCAGGGTCCAAGATCCATTTTGCAACCTAAATGTCCTTCCATAATCGATTCATTTTATTGAATCTTCATTCAAATCTGTTTTTTCGCTCGTTTTATTTTCATAAAAATTTTATGTTTTACGCTTTTATGTTTTACTTCCTCAGCTATATGAAGTATGGGGGAAGTTATGTAATCGATCAAATATTCAATTCGTCTTCAACGGAGTGTCATGTTTTCCGACCTCCTGTTTCTAAAAATCAATAAAGAAATGTTTGTGTGTCTGTGAACCAGAAAACAACCGATAGAATGAATGTATCGACACGAAAATTTATACAGGTAATAATGTCGGTTTTTAAAACAAAAGTTAAATAATATATTATTACAGCTACATCCCATTTATTTATTTTTTTCCTTCTCAAAATATATCAATTACAATTCTTTATGTTAACTATTCCTTCTGTCAAAAAGGCTCAGAGAGGCCTTCATCCACGGATGATGTTCGGTGAGATATGGAAGGAATAATCCATTATAATTGTTTTTAATGTAACCAATCAAGAAAGAGGTCTACTGCCAACAACTTGACCGTTTGATGTTAGCATTGCAAGAAAAAAAATGACCTTCTCAGGTCAATATGCGCTGATTTTTATTCGACGAGGACAATGCTAGACCTCTCACTGCTGAGACCCTACAAAAACTACACCATTGCTGTTGTTATAAGACAGCCATGGTATTCTCCCTCCATAGATATTCTCCCCTCCAGCAGGATCTCCAGGACTACCTAATTGGCCAAATGGATGAATTCATCGGGAGAGGTAAAAAGAGCAATCGTTTTATTTTTCGGATCAAAATGTAGAGTTTTTGTAAAACAGGGAATTGAAAATTTAGATATAAGATGGAAAAATGTTGTTGAAAATGGTGAAAAATAAATCATTGAATAAAAATTAACAGTGAGTTTTTTTTATTACTTTTTATCCGAGAATACAAAAACTGAGATTATTTATAGGATGACCTATATGTGTAATCAGAACCCTCTAAGGACGACACCTATAATTTTCAGCCCTATCGGCCAAAAGGAAGGGGGGATTAGGGGAGAGGCTTAACGCAAAAATTCCAATAACTGACGTTATAATGGATGTACTGACACGAAATATGTATGAGGTTTCAGAAGTCAAATGTAAACTCAAACAGTCGATTGGCTGTTTAGCTAAATTTTCGAGGGAGCGAAAACGTAACTGATTACTATAATGCTTCAAATAGTGTTGTATATATATTATTTTAAAGTATTTTAAAAAGTAATATGAAAATATTTAAGAAATAACTCAACTGTTTTATGATTTCACTACTAAAACAGTTGTATATACTCAAAAAGCGAAGTTAGGATCTACATCGTCATATACAATTTTTTTACAACATGAAATCATCGATGATGCTCAAAGATTGATATTTTGCTTTAAAAAGCTTTTTGTTTGTATCACTTTTTTTTTTTTTTTTATAAATAAATGTTATTTTTAATTTTCTACGTACGGATGTTTGTATGTCCGTCATTCCTCATATCTCCGAAACTAATTAATCGATTTCGACAACATTTGGTAAGCTGTACTATAGTGTGAACCTACATATATTGGGCCAGAACTTGGGAACAAAACGCTCAGACTGTGGGGAAGTTGCACAACGCTTTAAGCTATAGTAATTTCAGTTTTAAAGTTCAAGGTTGACAATTCAGAATAAAAAGAAAGAACATATTTAACACTTACATCGTCGAATTGAATAAAAAATTATATATACATATATGGTGTACCGATTTCGGCTTATGCCATCGTCAGCACAAAGTTTAACTGTTGAATAAACTTTGCAAAGCCCATCGTCAGCCCTACGAAAGTTCCCTGCCGTTCCGACATACTCATATTTTATTTTTCGGAAGCTATTTTAAATAATATTACAGGGGGTTTTATATTCACTTTGATATTAAAAGGTAATCTTTTAAAGCAAATCCTTAAATGGAAGGGGGAAAATCCATTAAAATTTCAACTATTAATAACAAATTCCATTTTAGTGGAAAAAAAAAAATCTTAGGAGAAAATTTTCTCCTTTTTTAAAGAATAAAAATTCGTCTGTGAATGAACGGCGATGTACTAAGTTTTCTCTCTACCTCTGAAAACGATCTACTGAATTTATTGAAAATCAATAAGTCTCTTACTCAAGGACCTCTAAATCCTCAGATAAAATTCCGTGATACATTTTTACATCGACAGTTATTCTGGTTTTCGTTAAACCCCAACCCTAATATAAAATTCCATGTTGATACATTAATTTTATCGAGAGTTATCGTGTTGACACACGGACATTTTTTTTTTTTTTTTTTTTTTTTTCTATCGGATTTGTCGGAAAACATGAAATTCCGGTGAAAACTTAACATCGTATTTCTGACCGATTACATAACTTTCCCTATACTTCCTATATCTGGGAATTTAAAAAAAATGCATCTGTGTGTCAACACGACTAATGCCGATAGAATTAATATATCTACACAATTATGTGGGAATCGAGGGCGCCGATAGCTCAGTAGTATGCGTGCTTGACTTCTGAGCTCAAGAACGTGGGTTCGTAACCCGACCGAGGCCCTTAGTTTATTTTATCTGGGAGGTAAAATAAACTTAAGCACGCCGTCCTTCGGATGGGACGTTAAGCGATGGTCAGCTACTCGTTAAAGACCCCTACCCTAGGTGACTAAAAGTTTAGGATAGGCAAAATTTAGGACTCCCACAGTAGAGTCGGGCTCATGTCTACCGGAGGGACGAAAGAGCGCTCTGGTAGTAGGCGATATGACCTCATAGTTAAAGCCCGGGCATCAGTCATAAAACCTAACCTAACCTTATGTGGGAATCCAGAAGGAATGGGGAGAGGAGCTTAACTCAAAAACCAGGACAACTGCTGATGGGGAATGAATGTACCAATACTCAACTTTACATGTGGGATAAGAACTCCATCAATTCTGAAGAGCTTAGAGGGAGAGCGGCAACTTGGATGATTAACAATATCTGAAGCCTAGGAAGTATATAGCCCGCGATTTATTGACGTCTTTAAAAAAAATCACAGGAGGAAAAATAACTTAATAAAAAAAATTTCAATAAAAAAATAATTTATTATCAGAAGAATAGACATTTTGATATTTTCGTTGCATTCGCAGAGCATGTCATTAATCTGTAGGCTTGACCTTGAAGGTGGGTCATATACTCTTTAGGCCAAAAATATTATTTGGACACAATCTAGACATCAAACGAAAGTTTATAGTGAGTCTGGACGCGAATGTTTTTGAGAAGAGCAATAGACATCCCTAAACCAGCTCCATTGCAAGCCTACAGATTGGCGCCGCTAATTGTACATTAATGTTATGATCGAAATAAAGTTATTGGTCACTTCATGAAGCACTAAGACACTATGGTTTAGGAAAAATGTATACTATATTTCAGAACTAGCACCTGAACTTCTCTAGAAATACCCACAATCTCTTCCTTCAAACGTTTTAACAAATCTTTTTATACAACTTCAAAGGGCTGAAGCAGAGACCCTTGAGCATGCCGTCCTTCGGACTGATGGATGTTAATTGATGGTCCCAAGCATGTTCGATGTCAGGTACTTGTTAAAGACCCCTACCCTAGAGAAATAAACCAAATTTAGGACTCCCTCAGTAGAGACGGGCTCATGCCACCTAGAGCGACAAAAGAGCGCTCTGTGACCTCGTAGCTACAGCCCGGGCATGAGTCATAATAACATGAAGTGGCCATTTATATTGTACGTCTACAACATTTATACAAATACTCACACTTCCTTTTAACGCTTTCCCTGGTAACTTAATATACATAAAACTATACATATTTTTATTACAACTAGTTCATATAGCTAATAATAATTTAAAATTTACGAATCGACATTACAAAAGTATTTTTTATTGATAATATCTTCAATTTTGAATTATGAGAATACAATAAGAAAATATGAACACAAGATCAATATATCAAAAACACTTGGGTTCGGCATTTCAGGCTAAAAAATAACTATACTTTATTAGTATGATAATTATATTACAAAAATGAATTAAATATCTTCAAAATTACAAAAAACTTTCTATATATATTGTTTTTATTATTTACCCCCTTAAAAATACGAATATTAAATTCCTCTTAATGTTGACTAGAAAGGATCGCCAGCCATTCATAAAAGCACCCAAACTTTACACAATTTGGTAATTCATTCTTGTAATCACAATCCAAGAATGTTATTAGAAGACAATGCCCTCGTATCAACACTTGAAAATTATACAATAAAAAATAAATAAATAAAAACAATGAATATACACAACACTAGCCACAGATAGACTCACTAAGGGATGTGAAAAAAAAAAAATGTAAACAACTTCCGTTGGATCGCAATCCCTACTGTGGCAATCCTATTTCACAGCAATATATTACAACTTTTGGCTAAAACAATTAATGAAGATTTACTCTTTTTTTTGATATTATTAATATTAATAACATTTATAAATATAAAAATAAATTAACTGGTTCAATTAAGAGAGAAATCCACTTTTTTTTTTTTCTTCTTCTTTTTCTTAGTACAAACTATTTTAAGCAAAACCAAAACATTTAAAAAAAGTTGACATAGCCACACTGGTTTTATGAGCCACTGACTTTTGTTACAATAAACATGTAAACATATTAATATCTTGGAATCAGCAAAACTAAACTTTAATAAAATATTCTCTCTGATTTGTAATACTTCATTAAGTCATGAGATAACAACAAAATATATTTTATAAATTCAGTAACATTAATATATAGAGAAAAATATATTGCTAAAACATCACAGGTTTATATATATATATATTTGGTAATAACATATTTATTGTATTTTTTGGTAAAATTGGCACAATTGAATTGACGATTTTATATATATATATATATATATATATATATATATATATATATATATATATATATATATATATATATATATATATTTATAAAAATATATTACTAAAACATCACAGGTTTATTTATCTGTGGTCACAGGGAATAAATTGGTAAGTCTAAATTCGTAACTTTTCAGGGCAGCACTTTTTTACTTTTGCATTAAACGTGTAAATCTAGTTTTTGGAATAAATAAGTTATGTTTGTATCATTATTAATCATATACCTTCTAAATCTATAGAAGTGAATGAATATGAATGTTGTTAATCATTTCTTGGATTTTCCCTTAGTTACCTAATCATTCCCCATCACTTACCTAATTATTAACCATACTTTTTGAAATACTCGTCAATGATGCCTCTCTAAAGTTGATTTAACCGAAAACACCCTCTTCAATTGAAATAGTCTGCCGTAGTGAATAAATGGTTAAATGCAGTTATCTCGTGAATGATTCCTCAAAGAAGTAGATTAAGTTGATTTAACCGAGAACATACACAATTTTACGAGATAACAAGAAACCCACATCTTTATAATTCCGAAAGTAATAGAGTCCTGAGCTCCCAACTTCTTCACAGTGAGCAGATGGCTTGGGAGATCATCACAGTACACTTAACTCATTTTGGCCATTTTCCGACTTGACAACTTATTCCCTGTGACTTTATATATATATATATATATATATACACATTTGGTAATAACACATTTATTTTTTGGTAAAATTGGCACAATTGAACAGACGATTTTATGGAAAAGCTCACAATTGAACGTTTTTGGTGAAATTGACATCAGAATCAGAAAAATCTAAACACTGCTCAAAATATCTAAGCTATATAAATAAAAAAGTCATTTTAATGTGGAAGATTGGACAGAAATTTAATACAAAATGGTAATAATGGGTTAGACAAGAGGTTGACTACTGCTAGCGCAGGCAGGAAGCAGTAAGGAGAGAACAATTATATTAGCATCCAAACCAATAGCACTTATGCCAAAATTCATATTTAATACAAATTTGAGTATTTCATATAGCAAAAATTATTATTATTTAACAATAATAATAAAAACATAATTAAAAGATGTTACAACTTTTTGTTTAAATGATCACTGATCATGTACTACATTTTATTTTTTAACTACGGATCAACCTAACAAAGAATTGATATTAAAATCATATAATCAAAGGGCACAAATTAAAATTAAAAATCTGCAAATTCGATTCGAAAACCAAAAATGTTATTTTTCTCTATCTAGTAATCAAATTTTGATATAGATGCCCGTAAGATAATATATATGACAGACTCGTTGGGGGTTGTTCTGAGTTTTGGTTCGATATTTTTTCCAGAAATATCTACAAGTGAATGGTGGGGAAGTAGAGCTGTGTGCGGGTCAGGCCTCACTGCTGGAAGGATGTCGACCCAGCTCGATGAAACTCTTACCCTCCAGTTCTGACTCTGAGCTACCATTTCCTAAAGTCACTAGTCCTCTATCCTCTTTTTCTTCCTCTTCTTCTGAAATTTTGACAAAAAAAAAATAAATATATTATCATATATTGCAAGGATTTTAAAGATGATCATTGAAAGAAACAAATGTACAAAAAACGGAAGATGTTCAGTCCACCGTACAGAGGAAGGTTAGTTCACAACACGCCAAACAGATATTGCTGATATACTCTCGCATAGCCTGAAATAAGTTCAAAAGTTAAAATCTTCGAATTTTACTTCCCTACCTACACGAAGTTATTTAATCAGTCAAAAATTCGATTTTATGTTTTTCGGTACCCTGATTCCAAAAATGGAAAAAAACATTAAGGCGTAGTCAAGGTCCACGCCGTAGATTTTCCGTGAAAACGTCGGGATAAAATCATTATTCATTTTCTTTTCGATGCTGCCGTAGCTCTTGCATTTGCTCGGCACTATACTTTTTAGGTTTTTTAAATTCCTTTTGATGCGAGCTTTCCTCTGATTTGCGTTTTCTATAACTCCATATTTACGATTCATATGAGACGGCATCTTTAATTTTTTTGCAATTTTCATTTTAATACCGATTTTTACATATATTTCGGCGAATATTTTTATTTTTTCACTTTGAGTCCTAATAGTGCTCCTCAAGCTCTCTACAATGACACCCGAATCAACGTCCTATCTAAACGCGTTATCAAATCTGACGGTATTTTGTAACATAAGAAAGTTTGACCGGCTATCACTGTGCTTAACGAGCGAATAGACGTTTTCACGTCAAAAAAAAACATTTCTGTCTGTGAACACAATAACTCCCGATAGAATGGATGTATCGACACGAACATTTATATGAGCATCCAGAACCCCATTAGGATGACACCAATTGATTTTGAGACAAATCGGCTAAAAGGAGGGTGGATTAGAAGGGAGGTGGATTAGAAGGGAGGTGTAACACAAAAATCCAAATAATGGCCGATGTAATGAATGTATCGATATGAAATTTCATATTTAAATTCAAAACCCGAAAAGGACGACACCTATTAATTTCCGGCAAAATCAGCCGAAGGAAAGAGGGGGTTTAGTTATAAAAAATATACAAAATTGATTGGGTCGCAACATTCAAACTTAACGATAAAGCTAATATATTCGCGCTAAGGCTCTTAGTATAGCTAGTTTTAAATAATTAAAAAGCAAACCTAATGACTTACAAGAAATCAGGAAAACTAATTATTATTAAATCAAAAACGGGGAGTGAAGTGGGGGCGGGGAGGGGGGGTTGCGAGATGGAGGAATAACATTTTTATCCTACGTCCGGTATCGCACCTTCAGATAAATCGAAAGAGTATAACTCTAGAGCAACCTTCCTTATATTGAATATATCTGACAAAGCGAGGCAAGAAAACAAAGAATATTGAAGCTTTTAGAATAAGTATTAAAATCACCTTCATACCAACCAATTTTTTTTTTAATTATAAAGTTTATTTAATCTTTTTTCTTATTTTTTCACTGTTTAGAAGTACAATTTAAATGAAGTGAAAATGAAAGTGCATAATTGAAGAAATTTTGGATCAGAAGCTGTCCCTGTATTTATTTAATATGTGCAAGGTGCATTAAAATGCATTTATCACATTCACCCTAACTACATATTAGACAATAACACTTATTGATGTTTAATTAACCATAAATTCTCTATAATTAAATAAAGTTAAGAAACAATTGCACAATTTTCCCTTCCCATCCATTAATTTTTTAATAAGAAAACAAATGAAATAAAATAAATTTAGAAGACGACACAAAACCGAATACGAACACGGAAAATGGTTAGTAACACAAAAGAACAGTATGGTAATGTTTTTATTTAAACAATCACAAAACCCAGTATTTTTACTATAATATACTCTACCTTCCTCAGTACTTTCTACCGGTTCTTTCTTTTGTTTAAAAACTGGCGTAAATGTTTCTTTTATTTTTTTGTACAGTAGCTCATGACCTACAAAAATAACATATGTTATGAACAATTATATTTTATTCACTCACTTTTACGCAAAATGGCGAATAATTTTGTATTTTAAAAAAATGAGAAACTTTTCAATTTTGGGAGCAAGACGGCATTCCTAATTATCTTCAATGGGGAGAATTTGTGACCCTGCGTCCACTCTATCAGACTGAAGATATGGACAGAGATGGGTTGGCTGTCTCCTGCCTTGGAATACATTACAGCGAGCGAAACTCAGAACAATTACATGACAAGACTTTGTTGGGCTACTAGACACCGTACGGGTACTATGCCACCGATGGGCATAGAATTAAAAAAAAAAAAAGTACTTCATACGAGATGGGATGATGAGACGAAGACGTGGGAACGTCCCGAGTGTTATCGATAATCATCAGCCCAAGATGGGATGATGAGACGAAGACGTGGGAACGTCCCGAGTGTTATCGATAATCATCAGCCCAAGATGGGATGATGAGACGAAGACGTGGGAACGTCCCGAGTGTTATCGATAATCATCAGCCCAAGATGGGATGATGAGACGAAGACGTGGGAACGTCCCGAGTGTTATCGATAATCATCAGCCCAAGATGGGATGATGAGACGAAGACGTGGGAACGTCCCGAGTGTTATCGATAATCATCAGCCCAAGATGGGATGATGAGACGAAGACGTGGGAACGTCCCGAGTGTTATCGATAATCATCAGCCCAAGATGGGATGATGAGACGAAGACGTGGGAACGTCCCGAGTGTTATCGATAATCATCAGCCCAAGCTTTTCTCTAACATTTATAGAGAAGAAGATTTATTAATTTAAGAATAATTTATTTTCAATGTTAACACGTAAATCTTATAATTAATAACTAGCAGTTTACCCGAAATTGCCAGATTAGTAACTGCGTTAGTTCGTTATTTATAATAAAATAATAGGTAAGTAGATATAAAGTATCTCCAGTAAAAACGTTGATGCGATGTTTAACTCTATCTTTAACCTTTATTACTGGAATGTGAGCAGTCTGGGGATCATAGAGCCACATACCCACCTACATAGTCATATTAACAAGCTAACAGTACGTGTCCAACATTGGCTAGCAGGGGAAAAAAGGACGGATTTATTTTGAAAAGGATAAATATGTCATTTCTCCCAAGATTAGTTGTGGGTTGTGTTCTTTGTGGGAGAGGGATTACGTGGTCCATATTCTGATAGCATGTCCCATCTATGTCATGATTAGAGATGAACACCTGGCTAGCTATTTGGGAGATGTTCTGCTAGATGTTTCTCAACAACAGACACATCTCCACAATTTACTAATAGTTTCAGATGAACAGAAGCTTTGTCATATTTATCTCTTTGTTCTGCCAATTTTGGAGTTAAGGAAAAGTCTAATGCTTACCTAATTAGTGTTTTATTTTATATATATTTTTTACCAATTTCAGTATTGTATTTTTTTTGTGTATGTTTCTTTCTAGGATTAGGTTATTATATTTTATTTAATCACTTCTATTGTTCTGATAATTAATATTATCTACTTTATGTTATTTTAGTTTAGTTTTTATCATTCAGCAATTGTATTTATGATTATGTATCGAACTTCTTGCTGTAAGTTCAAGTATGGCCTATATTTGATCCGGCCTTATAAGGATGCTACATATGAACTTTCATGATAATCCTAAGGACGTTAACAAGATAACACTCACCCTTCACACAACCCTTCCTCCCACTCACATTTAACATTTTCAGATGCCTCATGGCCTATGTAGAAAAATGTTTCAAAAATATTAACGTATATAGATTGTCTTAACACTGAAACTGACTTACTTTTAAAGTAATAAATGTTATACACGTTAAATTTTCCAGAAAAGCTTGGGCTGATGACATATCCACGAAACGTTCCGACATCTAAAATAATAACAATATGGAAGATCTGTCGTTCTGCACCACATTATATACATATAATTAACATTTTTGCAGAGATATTGTGAAAAAATTAATAAAAAATATAAAGAAAAACGTATGTTTTTTAAAAATATTGTCTATTTCACAAAATTTATTTCGGTATTGCTACCATATATTTTATATATATATATATATACTTTTTTTTAAATGAATATCAAAGAAACTTATTCTTATCATGAACACGTGGGTTCAAGACCAATCTCGTTGTGTAACCTAATTTGTTTTGAAAATTTTTCTAAAAATGTGGATAAGCTTATCTGTAAAGGAAGTGTGATAAACCACCATGGGCCTGAGGGTCATGTATATTTTTTCAATTTATATAAAATACAACAAAAATGTTATAATGCTCTTTCTTATTGGAGCAGAAGAAAAGTGCGTTATAACTGGGAAAACGATATTAACAGGAAAACTCATAAATGATATTAAATATTTTCAAAGTTTGGTTAGGTGAACATAATGCGTACAAGAAATTTCCCAAATTCATTTCAATTAAATCAATGTTTTATTTAAGCATAATGTTTTAAAAAAGCACAAGCGAGGCAACGAGAAAAACATAAATTTATGAGATGTATGAATAATGTACCTATGATATATTATATATATGTAACATTTACATAGAAAACAAAAAGAAAAATTGAACACAAGATAAATATAAAAAATAAAATCTCTGACAAGAAGAAAAAATGTAATCAAGATTTTGATGAAACGCTTTGAAAAAATATAGATAAAGTTTTTGGTTTTCAACTTGCTCAGCGACAAAAATGTTTTATAAAGTTTTTTAACCTGTTAATTAATTCAAAAAATACCGTTATCTACGTTCGCAGACGGACGTATAAAGAAGTACGAACCATTTCGAGGGCCTTGATAAACTAATTACGTACAATTGGCAGCAAGTCTTGTAGAAAGAAAGAAGAAACCGCTAAACATAACATATAGGTTAGGTTAGGTTTTATGACTCAGGCCCCTATGAACTACGCGGTCATATCGCCTACTACCACAGCACTCTTTCGTCACTCTGGTGGACATGAGCCCGACTCTACTGTGGGAGTCTTAAATTGTGCCTACCCTAATTTTTTATTCACCAACGGCAGGGGTCTTTAACGAGTACCTGACATCGTATAGGCTCGGGACCAACGCTTAACGTCCCATCCGAAGGACGGCGTGTTTAAGTTTATTTTACCTCCCAGATAAAATAAACTAAGGGCCTCGGTCGGGTTTCGAACCCACGTTCTTGAGCTCAGAAGACAAGCATGCATACCACTGAGCTACCGGCGCCCTCTAACATAACATATATAAATGCAGATTGATCGCAGGGAAGAGGATGGAAGGACTGAAGCAGGAAATGGGCTGCAGTGTTTCGGCTCCGAAATGTAGTTAGTTTTTATTAAACTCCAATATCTTTTGCGTTTTTTTTTAAATTGTTCTAACAAATTGAAAATTCCCGCTCTCAAGTTATTTTCTCTAAACCCCTCACTCTTCTCCCCCTGCTTACTTATCACCTGTATAATCTAAATTCATTGTTTATATTATTTTCTCTAATTTTTCAATGGTAGTGATTTTCTGGGCATAGCTTTAATTGTTTCCAACACCTGAAATGTCAAAACGGTGCTGGTAAACACACATTGACAATAAATAGATATATCATAGATAATTTGGGGGCACCGATAGCAAAGAGATAGCGTTCTTGCCTACCGCGCTAAGTATTTTTGTTGAATCTGGGAAGTAAAAACATTCGAGCACGCCGTCCTTGGGACTTTAAACGATGGTCCCGAGCTTTTGCTATGTATTCGTTAAAAACTCCTATCATAGGTAACTAAATCTGGAGACTCCTTTATGACTCCTATATAAGAGTCGGGCTCATGTCCACCAGACTGACAAAACAGCACTCTGGCGGAAGACGATATGACCACATAGTATAAGCATGAGCATCAAAAGCAAACATAATTCTATTTTTTTTTATCCTTTTTCTTATCATTATTAGAAATTTTTCAATAATTGATTAAAAACTAAAATTATAATCCGGAAATCGGAGCGTTACATCAAGAAAATGAATCGGTACCGTGAAAAAAAAAAGAAAAAAAAAAAGGACGCTATAACGCGGACTAAATTATAAAGAGATTTTTTTGGATGTCAAGGTGGGACGGCACAAGAACAGTCCTTGAACCAGCTTCGAATAAGACCAAAATTTACCGGGCTTTAAATACGAGGTCATAACGCCTGCTATCCGAACGCTCTTTCCTCGCTCTGGTGGACATGAGCCCGACTAAATATATAGGAGTCCTAAATTTTGCTTACTCTAAATTATTATTCACCTAGGGTAGGGATCTTTAACGAGTATCTGGCATCGAAGAGGCTCGGGACCATCGCTTAACTTTTCATCCAAAGGACGGTGTACTCAATGGCGCTCTCTTTCCGTTTATTGTGCGTGAATAACCAATATTGTACTGGACCTAATAAAGTTAGTTATTATAAACGGATATGTACTTTTAGTTAGTAGATGAAAATTTTTCAGAGGGGCTAGAATGATTTATTGGATAGTAAGATGATGCGCAAAAGGGAGAATCTCGAGAAGAGTAAATAATTGAGGCATCTTCGTCACTATTGCAGAGACCATCCCTGGCAGCTTGAGACGAATGTGCGGCTGACCCATTGTCTTGGTCACCCATGTTAACTTCGTCGTCGAGTCGGTCTCACAATAGTCACTCGTCTCAGTCTCAGAGTAAGTAAGTAAAGATCGAATGAAGCAAGTCTTCAGTATGAGTATTTTGTATTCAAGTTTTGCGTATCACCACCCAACCAATGATCCTTTAAAATGACATTTTTTTTACTGACTTGTTGGATAATTCTTCCCACAGATCAGCCACTGGCTGGGATTGTCTCAGAACGCTGATGTAATGTACCTGTTTCTTGTTCGGAGCCATAGAGATGCCACCAGGACATGGCCGCGATGAGCAAGATAACTGCAAGGTTGAAGGTGATGCCGAAAGCGGCCGAAACGGCAGGAAAATGGAACATGATGTACCTCATCCCAGAGAGGTGGGCCGAAATTTCCAATTTGGAGGAGTATACCTCCACTTTGCGGGACTTCAACTCGATCACCATATCCGTCACTGGGAAGCTCTGCGAAAAACAAAGAAACAATAGAGAAATGTGATCAGGTCACACAATGGAGAGTTCCGTGGGTGCACAATTCTTTGATTAACTAATAAATAAGCATAAATAACTAATTATGTAATATATTTAACTTCTGCCTATGCCAATACTAGATTCCATTGTTTTAAATATATTTTATAAATTACTAATTTCTTCATATATGTAGATATAAATATATAGATTCTAGCTAATACAGAACTTAGTTTTTATTCACTTAGGATAATCAAACTCTGCCATGGTACTTAGGTTTTTATATAGGAGATAAAAAAAAGTTGAGCACGCCATCCTTTGGATGGAACGTAAAGCAATGGTCCCGAGCGAAAATAAAGTTAGTTATTGTTACTCATGTCCGGGCTTGAATTACAAGGCCACATCGTACACTACCGTTCGACCGTTTTTCGAACCCGCGATCTTGAACTAATACACAGTAGGCAAGCACGCTAACTCTGATCTATCGGCGCCTTCGCAAAATTAAAGTATAATAAATATGCTAAAGCCCTGTTCAGTTTTTTTGCTATTTCCAAGCAAATATAGCAGAAAAAATGAAGTTTTGAGTTCACCCAACTTCTACATTTCTGGATTGGCAGTTTTCATGACTGGTTTCTTTTTTAGATATACACCCTTCTTCGAGGAATTCAATTTCATCAAGGAATACGTGGAATCAAAGCTATAAGGCATAAAATTTCCTTCCAGGAGAGGTTAACTTGGATTTTCTACAATAATGTGTTAACACATATCGGAATATGAATGTCGCGCGAAGAATTTTCTGACATTTATGCCGGGTCTTTCCTGTTTTCATGAAAATGTCTAGAGCTAAAATATATTCTAAAATAAAAAAATGTATCACATTTGACTATCAAAACAAAAAAGAGAAACTATTTATTAACTGTCCTAATAGTTTCAGTAGTTGGAAAACTGTTCATTAACTGTTACAAACCATGATAACTATATAACACATTGCAAGGAAGTTGGGTTATAAGACCAGGAAAATTGTGGGGTGACCGATAATCGACGGCGCTATTCAGAGCATCCATAGTTTTTTCTATTATAAAGTTTATAGGCACTTGTTATCTACAGTTAGTTTCGATACCCCATGACTACCCCCCTGTCACTTCTTTAAACACTCCACACGGTTCAATCTCCCCTCTCCCCACCCGACCTTCAGACAACTTTCACTGGGAAATCCAACTTTCACTGAAATTTGTATTCGATAGGGTTTCAATAATTGATTATCGGTAGCCAACTAGGTTGTAGGGTATCAAGGTGGGGTGCAGAGAGAGCTCCGTTATCTCGTCGTTCCGACTTAACAAAGTAGTTGCGATACTATACCTGATCATCTTGGAAGTCAGCAAACAGTTCAACCTCGATCATCTGTTTCTCTTGGAGATACTCAAAGACGTAGAGTGGAGCTAGTGCAAGTGTGGTGAGAGTGTGAACGAGAGGACTGCGGTATCGGAGCATGGCTGACCTGCAGCTCATAGCCACCGTCACTCCGACCTTATCCAGGAGCTGCCCACACACCATGAACATCCCTGCTGAAACAAACCACCCAATATACATATATAGTGACGCTTAACACATACAAAATTGTATGTTGGCTCATCAGATAAGACTTTTTCACATCTATTGTGATGTATAAAATTACACACATTCAAATTAAAATATTATAAAATTAATTATATTTATTTGTATAAAAACAAAGAAGCAACTAAATTGGTGAATAATTATATGAAATCGCATTTGTTTTGGAACGAGCAGAGTGGAAAACAAAAGACGACCATCAGCTGTTCTAATTAGTGTGGAGGAGTCGAAGTTGTCTGGTAGAGGTGCGAGGTCTGAGTTGAGATTTTAATTGTTTATTGAAACTGCAGAAGTGGGCCTCCTGACCATAGGTTGGGAACCAGTGCACTGACAGACCTGATATTTCTTTCCTCCTTTTCTGAATTGAGAGGACCGAAAAACAGGATACTTCGGAGAAACTTCAACATGCAATTTTCGACCGATAACGTAACTTGTCAATTAAATTAAATAAAGATAATTGTGAGGTATTAATTGATCATGATTAATATTTGTTTTCTTCACTTATTTATAATACTTCAAGTTAGTAATAAACGAAAGTATAGGAGTTCTGCCCAGGAAACAGTTATCTCTGTGATAACAGTAGGTCAAAGGTCAGTTTTAGCCGGTACAGTGACTTCAATTGGTCCAACAATAGTATATAGTGTGTAAATAATATACTGAAGTGGCAAATTTAATTTTTTTTAAATATAGTAGAGCGTACCCAGGGCTTTATTGGCTTCTGATTCAGGAACTTCAAGTAACACTTTCATTTTATACGGCTGACCTAGCATCAGTAGTTCGTTCGCTTTTGTCAGTTGAACATGAGCAGTTGGAAAACTGCAAACATTGCTTTCTATTCTTCCACCTTCACAAGCCCTAAAATCAAGACAATAACAGTATTAAATCAGTATACGTTTCAATAGATTTTTTAAAAAAAACTTACCCATACTTAACACAAACAATACTTACTTAAACTGAAGACTAACAGTTCGTACGTGCTCCGTCGAAGGAACGTACGAGTAGTAAAATGCAACATAAAGAAAAACTGATAACCATATAATAGTTAAAAGAAACAGTATAAGAATTGCAACTTTGAAAATAGTGTCTATTGTTAAGTTAGCTGTATCTCGAGATTTTTCCTTATAAAAATCTATTTTTCTTGAGAAAAATTCCCTCAACATTAATCTATAACTATAAAACATTATGATACATACAACAGAACATCTAAATCCGTATCATGGGCGTAAAAATACTGACATGCAGATCACAAACGATTCATTCAATGAAAAGAGAAAATAAATCGATTATATCCAAAGGAGATAAAAATTGAATTGTTTTTTTTATCGAAAGTAATAAAATTTCTTCTACATCCCCAACTATACGAAGTATAGGGGAAGTTATGTAATCTGTCAGAAAATCGATGGGGAGTTTTCAATGTTTACAACCTTCTGATTTTAGAAATGGAAAAAAAAATTGCTGTCTGTCTATGTTCTTGTTAATACGATAACTCCCGATAGAATGAATGTATCTACTTGAAATTGTATATGGGTATCCAGAAACCTCTAACGAGACGACACCTATTGATTTTCAGTCAAATCGAGTGCCGATGTTATGAACTTATCGACATGATATTTTTTGTTTAAATTCAAAACTCAATATGGATGGCACCAATTAATTTTCTATGGGGGAGGGGCTAAATCCAAATATTCTCATAACTGCCGATGTAATGAATATATCGACAGAACATTTAGAATGGGGGGTACAGAAAATGTTTTGGAACAGGTATTTTTCAATATGTTGCTTCTGGGGCCATATAACGAAAGGAAGGAGTAAACTTATTGTTAGGAACGGATTGGGACAGAGTTTATCAAGTCTTTTAAAAAATGTTATTTTATCCTAGTAGGCTTACACATATTGGCGAGTCACATTATTTAGCGGAAACTTGAAAAGTGACGAGCAGAAGTAAATAGAAATAACGCAGAAAAATAACATTTTTGAATAGCGAATTAGACGAGAGGTAACTTAATATTTAAAAAATATTATTTTTTTAAAATTTGCTGATTGGCACTCAATTGGTGACTCTAATGTAGCTTTAATTACCTAAATGATGGGTGACTTTACTGAGTATTAGACATCGCTTAACCACCAGTGTCTAACATTCGGTGTGTACTTACGATATCTATCGGACAAAAAGTCAAAGAGACCTTCTGGGTTCGAATCCACGATTTTGAGCTATCTTTAGGAACTTGAAATGAAAAAAACAACCTTTTGAAAAAAAAGATGAATTAAGAATTCATCATTTGTTAATTCGTTAGTTTTTCATTACGAAAAACGTTTGGAATGTGGAAAGAAGAAAAATCGTGGTAATCTGGCATTAATCATTTTTGGCATTACCTTGTTGGTTGGTCATTACCCAAAAGAATAGGGTTTTGTACGATAGCCTAATAAACATTTACCCTTAATGGGATTTTGAATTTAATCATAAAATTTCATTACGATACATTCAGTTATTGGGATTTTTGAGTGAGCCCTTCTCTGATGCCCCATCCTCTTCTGCGGAATCCGCTGAAAATAAATCGGTGTCGCCCTTAGAGAGCTTTGAATTTCCATACAGAATTTTTTGTCAATACATTCATTACGACGGCAGATGTTAGTTTTTATATTAGGCCTCCCCCTTCCCTTTGTCCGATGTGGCTGAAAATCAATAGATGTCGTCCTTAGAGGGTTCTTGTGTTCATGGACAGATAGGACTTTCTACTTCCACAGCTACAGGAAGTATAGGAGAAGTTATGTAATCGGCCTCTTGGATCTAAAAATTAAAAAAACAAAATCGACCGTGAAACTATAACTACCGATAGAAGGAGTTTATGGACACGAAATTTTATATGCGAACCCAGAACCCTCTAAAGACGACATCTATTGTTTTTCAGCTAAATCAACCAAAGGAAGGAGGCTTAACACAAATATCCTAATAACTGCCGATGTAATATATTTCTAGGCACATAATTAAGTCATTAATTAATTAGTTCTATCAGGAGTTACAGTGCTCACAGAAAACACAAGACAAAAATGTATTATTTTTTTACATTTTTTGAATCAGGACGGAAAACTTGAAATTCCGTTGAAAACTCGGCATCGAATTTCTGACCGATTACATAACTTCCCCTACACGTCGTATTGCTGGGGGGAAGTAAGTCAAAATGAGAGACGTCGCTATGTTCGATCAACAACTGGTCTAGTACGACTAACCGCGATAGTGGTCACGGTAAAGTTGATAGAAAAATGTTTTCATAGTGGCTAGTACACACTTCAGGTACCAACCTTAAGGACACATGGAAATAAAATGTAACTGTTTTACTTAGCTTATATTTATTAAAATTAATAATAATAGAATTTGACCTTTTGAACGCAGAAGAACAATTTTTTTTTTTTTATAATGTTCGCTTATCCTTTCGTTTTGATAAGCTGCCCTTGTATATAGTTATAAATATAATAATCAATACAAAATAGACAATAAACAATAACTTCATAATACAACAAACATAGGTAACCTTAAACTTATGAAGAAAATATAATATGCATTATAATTCCCTAAATTATATTTGGTGATATGAATCAGCCTCACTTTAAAAATATTAGTATTTCAAAAAACACTTCTTGGAAGACATTGTTTAAAAAAAAAATCTTAATATAGCTTAAATAGATAACAACTTTTTTTTTTTTTTTGTTTAAAGTGATATGTGTGCATATTATTAAATTTCTGAGATCAACTAATGTTCGTAACCCGGTCGAGGCGCTTAACATTTAGAACTCATGTAGAAGAGTCAGGCTCATGTCTAATAGAGCGACGAAAGAGCACTCTGGTAGTAGGTGATATAACCTCGGAGTTAAAGCCAGGACATGAGTCACAAATAAAACAAACAATAATTCACAATAAGCAAGAGATCATTCATTATGAGTCCATCCGCAGCTTCCCACACTCTTCTGGAAGTAGGTTGGAGAGGGGGGCAGCTGAAATGCAAAACCAAAGTATCTAAGAGCACATGATAAGGTCGAGCAAACCCAAATATCATAAAATAACTCAGTTTTAGAGTTTACACTTTCGGTTATGCTGAGATATTTTTATAAATGGGCCGAACTGAAAATAGAAAACCCCATTTCAAAGAGGAGTGTTTACTAAATTCAAAGTGGACTAATACTAGAAGGCTGAAGAAGTTTTCAAATATTTGAAAAGGCAAAGAAAAAGGCCTAAAGTTGGGAAAACATTTTAAATTCATGTTAAACAATGAAAATTTCTGGAAAAAATTTTGATATAAAGTCCTGTTTATTTAGAATATGATTTTTTTTTCAAAAGGCATGGATTTATTTTTTTATTATTATATAACTAATGCTAAAAATGTTTCAAGGTCATGTCATTGCTTTTTAGGACTCCCATAGTAGAGTCGGGCTCATGATCACCAGAGTGACAAAAGAGCATCCTGGTAGTAGGCGATATGACCTCGTAATTAAAAGCCCGGGCATAAGTCACAATAACTAACAACGTGCCGGATGGAATAATACCTATTTCGCTCTCCCAAAGATCATCAGAATGAATGTAGAACTGGCTCCATAAAACATAATATTCCATTGATAAATTCTCTCTCAAATTGAAAATAAATATTTAAATTACATTAAAAATAACAAAATAATAATATTGGAAATACATAATTGAAGATCTTATAGGGTGGAATGGCAACACTGGGCAGAAATTGACTGACTGGAGCAGTTTCTAGGTAAAATTGTCCGTGCTAACTCGAACAACTGACTTAAAGAACTTTTTTAACTTGGAGAGATATCTGAATTACAAATTAATATATTTCAAATAAATACATTCAAGCAAGTAAGTGAAATAGTTTTTCTTAACAATTAACTCAATTTTAATTTTTAGAGCAATCTAAGAGATCTGAATACATTTTAAGTAGATGAGAAATAGATAAGGAACGTTAACTGTTTTATAATGACATTTCCCACTTGAGGCTCCTTTTCTCTTGTCTACCAGATCACATAACAATCTTCAAGCCCAATATTAATAACATTTAAATTTATATATGAGTAATAAAAACTAAGCCTTTAATATGCATAATTATAAAAATATATAATTTTATTTATGACATTTTTTAAACAATATTTCATAACAAAATTACTACCTACACTGGCTTCAAACGTGAACGGTAAACAATAATTTTTAATTACTCAACATTTAAATGAATAACTTCTACAAGATATATCCATACTGTACAGCATAGAACAAAAACAAAATTAATTTACATTAATTCAAAAAATAACCAATATTTACTTAAACAAAGTTGTTATAAATATAAATACATAGTTGATTACATATATATATGAGTATTTTGTATTTTTTATTCTATTAGTTTAATAATATAATTAATTGATAAGTCTATAAAATATTTGGCAGAATGACCTGAATAAAACACTTAATACTTTCTTATACTTTAGTATATTGAAAATATGAAAATAATCTAGATGGAGTTTTCACGTTTTGAGGTATCCTGAACACGATTCGCGATTTTGTGTGCATGTGTATATCATGAGAGCTCTAATTGAAGAATGATTGTAGCAAGAAAGTTTACATTTTCGATGAAGATGTCACTTACCCCAAAAGTTCTTAAATTATTAAAATTTACAAAATATCTTTAAAATTATTTACCCTTGGCTGTGTGGCTTCGCACAATTTCATTTTTTGCCGAGGGAAAGAAACATTCTAGAGATATGCGTCATTTGGTAAGTATCGAAATTTCTAATGAATTAGAAACCATGTATGTTACTTAGATTGTTGCAGTTGTCTCCTGACAAACTGACAATCTGAACAACTTAATTTAATTATTTAGAAAATACAAATAGTGCTTTTTATTGTTAAAGGACGTCGAGATTCTGACATTGAGACATTTTCAGTACATATTTGGTCAACGTTTCGGAAACTATTTATTTCCTTTTTCAGGGCCTTATAATGACTTGAGTGGATGTGTGTGGTGAAGGTTTGTATCTGGTAGAGACATTTGCTTCACCACACCACACACATCCACTCGAGTCTTTAGAAGGCCCTGGACCTGAAGAAGGAACGTTGATGAAATGCTGACTTTTTTATATATACAGACAGAACCTCGACTTCCTTTAACATTGAAAAGTTACTTTCGTCCAACTCGAAACAACCATTATAACGCTTTTTATGTTTGTGTACGTGACCAAAAAAGAAATCCCTTCACCAATTCGTTTTCGCTTATGTCTGTCTATGAGCAGTTTCAAGCTGCCGCACAGAAAAATTATAAGAACGAATGTATTTATGTCTCATTATCAAAGAATTAAAATACAAAAATATTTTTCTTTAAATATTTTTAAATCAATAATTTTCGCGTCAGGATAAACTACTAAACGTGACTCTGACTCTAAAACCGGGTATTCATCATAAAAATTAAAAAAAAAAAATAATACAAATACATGTGGTGTGATAACACATGAATTGTACCCAATCACACAATTTCCTTAAATGTGTGCCTTACTTGCGAAGTGAAATTTACGTGTCAACAAACAGCTGAACCGGAATACAGGTCGAGACTAAGCGGTCTGTACTCGTATATACTGATTAAAATCGATTCAGAGGTCTATTGACAAGAAAAATTCTCGTATTTCGTCAAACACAAATTTAAGGAAATAAGCCGCATAAGAAAATCCTGTGTAGGCCACACCAGATATTTTATATCTATTCACAAGATTTTAAGAAAAAAAATATTTTATACAGATAGCGAATAAAAACAAATAACAATACGCGATAGATAACAAATCTTTCGACATTAAATATCTGTACCTCGGAGCTAACGGACACCAAGTCACAAAAATGTAATTTTTCAGAAAAACAAGTTTTTGATTTTTTCAACTTCATTTTCAGGTTTCTTCGCTAATAATAAGAACTGCTCTAAGCAATTTTCGCTATTTATAGTAATAGGACATAGTGCTTTATACCACTATATAGAGTGAAAAATATACATCGCAAACATGGTGCCAACTACATTTCATAAGAAAATAGACATAGTGTCCTTGACCTCCGGGGTACCAAATAACTGCCAGGTTAGAGGCCCCTTAGATCCGAGCCAAATAAGGGCCCGGTAAGAGGCCCCCTAGCTCCGGGCCAAATAAGGGCCCGGTAAGAGGCCCCCTAGCTCCGGGCCAAATAAGGGCCCGGTTAGAGGCCCCTTAGATCCGGGCCAAATAAGGGCCCGGTAAGAGGCCCCTAGCACCGGGCCAAATAAGGGCCCGGTTAGAGGCCCCTTAGATCCGGGCCAAATAAGGGCCCGGTTAGAGGCCCCTTAGATCCGGGCCAAATAAGGGCCCGGTAAGAGGCCCCTAGCTCCGGGCCAAATAAGGGCCCGGTAGGAGGCCCCTAGCTCCGGGCCAAATAAGGGCCCGGTAAGAGGCCCCTAGCTCCGGGCCAAATAAGGGCCCGGTAAGAGGCCCCTAGCTCGGGCCAAATAAGGGCCCGGTAAGAGGCCCCTAGCTCCAGGCCAAATAAGGGCCCGGTAAGAGGCCCCTAGCTCCGGGCCAAATAAGGGCCCGGTAAGACACCTTAGCTTTGGGCCAAATAAATGATTTTACTTTTTCTTCCTTCTAAAATTATATGTAATATTTTTTTTTTAAACGTAAAAAAATTAAACTATTAAAAATTGCACATTACTATTAGGAAAGTTAATAACGAAAATTTTGTTTTTTAAAACGTTTGGCTATTGTCAATGCTTCTCCTTAAAAATGTTATCCGAAATACCTATTTTTTTGTACACTATATGAATCATAATGTACATTATCTACATTTTATTATCAACAAAATAAATAAATACTGAAATTTCAAAGTAATATTTTAAGGAGTTGCAATGCAATGCAGACGAACTTAATTCAATAAATTACAAACTTTTTTTTGTTTAGACTCTTGGTTCAGTTATGGCCGCTATTCAGATAATTTTTTCAGTCTCAACACTACAATAATTTTACTCCATCGTGTCATACTGGACTTTTTCAATATTGAAGTACCGATAGATGGCGTATCCAGAGATGGTTAGCAGGCAAGCAGCCGCAAGCATGCTGCCTACAATCAAGGGGGCTGTTTCACTTCTATACGTCCCGGAACCCGTTGCAGCACACATATACTCTGAAAGCAAAATAATAAAAAATGCATCAGTATTCGAGAACAGAATACCTGATATCAGGCCATAAGTAGTCAGTTTTTTTATGAGGTAAACAATTATGAAAATTATGTTAATTTGTTATCAATAATGTATTTTCCACCATTTCTACAACATTTTTTCATCTTACTTCTAATTTCCATTTTAAAAAAAAACTCTGGGTATTGATCTGAAAAATAAAATGACTCTCTGTTCAACCTGTTTCGATGAATCCATCCATTGGCCTATTAAAAAGTTGTGGTGACTCCGGAACAGATGGTTATCTGAAGGGGCTTTGTAGAGAGAACACAGTTTGGGGGGGGGGGGGGGGGGGGGACTTCTCACAATCCAAGTCGTGTAGTGTCCCTCCTGCAACGTGAGCTCGGGCATTGTCCTCGTTAAATGACACACCGCGCTCTTAATGATCAGAGACCTCTTCCAAGGCTAACTTCCAAGGTTCGCAGGAGACCTTTTTCGTAACTGTCTTGTACTGTTTTAAATTTACAATAAATAATTCCTTCCATATCCGACCAAACAGACAATAACACTTTCCGCGGATGGAAGTCTCCCCTCGCCGGCGTTAAGCCACTGCCTCTCACTAATCTGACTTTCTCTTAATATGTCGCACCACTTTTCGTTATGTAGAAGCCACAGTCTCGCCTTTTTTTAAATTCCCGCAAGACGCCGAAGAGATGCTCAAGTGTCACTTTCACCATACTAAGATGAAAAAGTGAGTTATTATTCATGACTTTTCAAACACTGTTTGTACAGAACAATCATAATCTACTGGGATTTACCTCATACAGCAAACAGTAGAAATAATTTTGAAAAACCGACATTACTAATGGGCCCTCTATAATATATAAGAATGTAAACTTACCAGATCCGAACTCATCGTTTTTGAATATGAACGGTTCCAGTTTGAAGTCCCTTAGATAGAGACTGGCCACTGTATGTGTCTGAGTACTGGTCAGTTCCACCTCTATCTCCCGTTCACATCGGTAAGACTTGCCGACCGGGGTGGGGAACAGAAGAGTCGTGTGGGTCCCGCTCGACGAGAGTGTGTAGCTCCTTCCTAAACCACACACCACAAAATATTTACATATATCAAATATACTCCAGTAATGGAGGTACATGCAAGCCAAGTTATTTGGCAAAAAACAGATTATGGTTTATACTGCTTGAATGTTTACTGATTTGATTATTATTAAACGTTATTATATTCTTGGTGAACCCACAGAAAAACAGTCATTTCAAATGAACTCACGGATTTATCTCATATGACCTCTTCAGAATTTCAATATATATTTTTCTTAATTCCGCTCACCGAATTATATTGATTCGAGAAATAGCGATTTCCGAAAATAAACGTTTTTCTATCCTATGACATTTTCTTACATTTTTTTCTTAATTCTTTCACGAAATTCAAAAACAATTCATAACAATGCATGCAATATGTTTTGATTTTACAAAGAAGTGAATACCAAGAAATATTTCCAAACGCCAAAATACTTTTTGTAAAAACACAATTAGTTTCATTCTGGGTATTTGATATTAGGGTGAAGAAATCTAATTTCTCAACAATAAAAAAAAATCATATCTCTTCAACGAATTAAAATGAATCAATCATTTCTTTTTAAAATTGTACAATACCTGGATTTTTCATATGTTCAAAGAAAGGATCGGCAGAATCATATTTGAGTTCAATTTTAGGAACGAACCATCTCTCACCTCCTGGAGACTTAAATAAAAAATAAAAATTACTAAAAGAGTAAAACTTAAAAATGCATTTATAAATATACATTTGTGAAATTACCTTGGCAAATGACCAAATGAGAACGAATGACTTCCATTTTAAAACTAATCTCTGTTTATCTTCGTCATCGCTACACTCTCCGGTAACACTGGCCGAGGTCGGGATGAAACTATCTACTTCCTGAAAATTAAAATAATAATTTTTAGAGTTCTGTAGGATGAAGCCCGTAAAATGAATCCTATTAACGAATGTTTCGTAGTATACCTCGATGTTTTTCCGAGAGTGTAGGTAACTACGTCACTTCTAGTCCAACCATATGGCCATTATCTCACTTTTGGAAGTAACTTACATATGTTCTTTAATCAGCTCGATATTGTCAATCCACGCAAAACTTTCATATAGGTGAGTCACATCGAAACACAAATACGAACTATTTCCGTGTCTGTCTGTCTGTTATCTATCTGTCCCCTAAAACCTTGTCACATACTTAACTCAAATACCACAACGGATTTTTTTTATTATATACCTATTTAAATAAGTTTAGTATGGCAGGTAGATGGTCCCATTAAAATTTTTTCAAAATCGTGTAACAATCAAAGTTAACCAACAACGATTTTTGAAAAACTCATTTTTTGTCGAAAAAGTACATTTAATAACAAAATTTGTAATTACATAACAGTTTCCGCACTAATACAGATAATTAAGTAGGTTAACATGCGAGGAAGCTTTGTGCTTCTTTGTTACTATAACCTTAACAAAATAATAAATAGAAAAGGTCACCTGTTCTTCATTGAGTTTGGTCATATATTTGAAGCTGACAATGGCGTCAACTTTCAATAAGATACACGTAAGTCCATTGTCTGATCTAAGACGGTAGAGACCAGTTTCCAGGATATCTTTAACTCCGGTACCTGAATGTACAAATGGTAATATGAGCCATAATGATATTATTGGACAGATCTACGTTGTGAAAATTGTTGACAAAAGGAGAATATAAAAAATACACAGTTAGGAAAGTCCGAAAAAAAAAAAAAACTTTTCAACACAGTACGAACAGAAATTGGTCACCCCTCCCTTGGGAATGGTGTTATAATCCACGCCTACCACGATTCAGGCCGAACTTTAGGACGTTGGCTTGTTTTAGATCCTGGATTAAAAAAGTTCAAAACACGAGCAATATATACGAGGGAGAGGAAGACAGTTTAACAGGACAAATGCAGAAACTCGGTTTTACATATTTTAATAAATGACTATGGGAACGTTTCGTGCCTAATCATCAGCCCATTCTGTAACATAATTAAAATAACTTATCTCAATGCTGCCATCTATAGTTAGAATATCAATATGAATAAGTTTCTTAGGCCTATGGAAACCGTCATAAAGGTAAGGAAACGCGTTCATGAAAAGATTGTCAAATTATTAAAAATTCATTTTAAAAGACAATTATTAATATTTGGAAAATCAAATTTCTGAATTTATCCTGATTACCTATGATTTCTTTCTCTCCCCCGTTGTCTCTATTGGCAGTGGCGTAGCGATGCCAATGCAAACAATGCTGTCGCATTGGGGCCCTTGCCTTTGGGGGGCCCTTTGCAAGTCGAGGCTCCGAGAAAAAATTGCTTATTTTAAATTTTGTGAAAAAAATGTTAAAA
This sequence comes from Aradus depressus, assembly GCA_963662175.1. NCBI lineage: Eukaryota > Metazoa > Arthropoda > Insecta > Hemiptera > Aradidae > Aradus > Aradus depressus. The sequence goes on along the minus strand of OY759217.1, from coordinate 50,398,215 downwards.
AATTAGACTAATAATTAATGATGAAATTAATATCATCCATATTTTTAATATTCACAATGGCAATGGCACATATTTTTGCATGTCTGTACCTAGTCAGAAGATGTTCTATTGGAAATGGAAGTGAGAAAATGCGCGCGCACAGTCAATCACTAGATGGCGTTGATGTACAGGAAGCTATTTCCCAGCTTGTCTCAGGCGCTTGTGTTGATGTCACAGTTAAAAACGGCCAGATTCACCCGACAGGAAATTTACCACGTGCCGGTGTGTCAACAAGTTTTGTGTTTTAGTGTAGTTTTTTGCAAACTGATAGATGTATTTGCTGCAGCAAAATCGAGAAAGAAAAAATTTTAATTTCAAACTTTTCTAGTTTTTCTTCTTTCCACCTGTAATCTGTTGTGCGCCACTGAGCCAAGCTGTAATGTGTAGTATATTTTCATGTTTTAAATGTAAAAAATTTAATTCAGGGGAGGGGGCCGTCTACCAACGCTTGCATTGAGGCCCAAATTCTCTAGCTACGCAACTGTCTATTGGATAGCAGTTAAGTCTGAAGGTTTCTTCTTACGCCTCAGGAAACAGTCATAAAGGAAAGGAAACTCGCAAATGAAAATATTGTCAATTTTTTGTAGAACGATAAACATACATGATGAGTAATTTAACTAGATACTTTTTTGAATAACGTACCTGGTCAGCTTTCATATTTACAATACTCCGCTTAATATATGTAGATAAAAATTGGTTCAGAGTTCTGGACTTAACTGCTGTCCAATAGAATCAGCGGGGGAGAGGAAGAAATCTTAGGTAATTAGAATAAAACCAGAAATACTACCTTCCAAATTTTAATAATTGTCTTTTAAAATGTCATTTTAATAATTTGACAATCTTTTCATTTGTGAGTTTCCTTATAGGCCTAAGAAACTTTTTTTCTTATTCATATTGATATTTTAATTATAGATGGCAGCATTGAGGTAAATTATTTTCACTATCAAGTGTTAGTGATAACCTCATACTTTAATTATGTTACAAAATGACCTATGATCAAAACGTTATATAATTTTCATTTATTAAAATTTGAAAGACCGAATTTCCTCATTAACCTTCGAAATGTGCACTTAAAAACTTATTTTATCGTCTAAAGTTAAGACATATTACGATTGGCCATCGAGCCACTTCACATTTCCTATAAGACGGGGCCACCCTGCGTAGTGAATATATTGACAAGTAGTTGTGTATTTATCCTTCATAGAACAAAAATAACTTGACATTTTGACTATTCACTTATTTACTAAAAGCTGTGAGGTCCAAGAAGCTATTTATATCTAACCTCTAAGTCATAAATATATGAATAATTTAACATACTTTGTGTAGTATTTGATCTGAGGGAGAATTCCTTAGTTTTTTCTGTCTTTCTAAAGCTGGATATTTCCAATTTCTTCTAGAAAAAATAATAAACATATCAGATGTTTTTAGTATACAAATACAGTGTATGAGGTGAAACTTCGATCTGGAAAGAGGCGAGATGTTTTCACTCAGTTCCAAAAACATAGCTCTCTTACTTTAATTGAACCTATAAACATTGTAGTTGAGTGATAAATGTTTGAAGAGAGGTTAGTTCACCTCAAACACTGTTTTTATTTTATTTAAATTCCAAAATAATACAAACCTGTTTATTTTGGTAAGTTTCTGATGGGACTGGAGGCACTGGAAAAGGATCCGTTCCATTTTGAGTTTTTAGATTCCTGATTTCAGCTAATTTGACAAATCCAACTTCGTGCAATATGACTGAAAACAATAAAAAATATTTCGTTTCAAGGATTTGTGGAGTAGAGTTTTTGTATTACTAACAGGACAGTGAGGACAATCTCTCCAGGCTTGAATCAAGGGTACCTACTAACAATCTATTTTTTTTTTTTACATTATATTTGAATTTATTTGGGATCGCCCGCTTTGAGAGAGTACAGATCTAAAACCGTCGACCCGAGTACAGATCTAAAACCGTCGAACCCGAGTGCAGGTCTGAAACCGTCGACCCGAGTACAGGGAAACCGTGGAGCAGTGTCCGGGTGTGGAAGCGTGAACTCGGTAGCCGAAAATTCGAATACCCGGTTCTACGGTCGCCAGGAACCGGGCTCGGTTCACCTAGAACCATCTACCAGCTCCACTAATGCACTATCATCATATCTAGTTTAAGCTTATTTACCCAATTTGTTGTATTAATGTTTTTTTTTTTTCTGAAAATATGGAGAATCGTTGCCATAAGGGCAACCCATTTTATATTTCTTTTTTAGTTAGGACCAACCAGGATATACTTTTCATTTTTACTTATGGTAGACCTTATATATCTAGATGAAGCCTATTACTGGAATTGCTATATTAATGTTTTTTCAGAAAATATGAAGAATCGGTGCCACAAGGGCGACCAATCATATATATAAAGCTGAAAATGTCTGTGCGTTGTACCGCTATAACTCACGAACGGCTTGATGGATTTGATTAATTTTTTTTTTAACTTGTTCGTCATCGTCTGTGGAAGGTTATAGGCGTATTAGTACCTCAATATCTGGTCCATCCCAGCATCCACCCACGCAATCTTTGTAACTCAAAAACCACTGCAATGATTAATGAGGAATCTTTTTGAATAGATAAGTTTTATCTACCGGAAGGTTAAGGTCTATTTTTTAATCAACCCCTGGTCCATCCCAGCATCCACTCACGCAATCTTTGTAACTCGAAAACCATTGCAACGATTAATGAGAAATCTTTTTGAATAAATTAGTTTTAGCTCCAAAGCTAGCGTTACTACAGTTGAAGGACTATAAGCCTTATTCCGTATGAATAATTGAAAATTATAACATCATGAATGTACTGTCGAGGAACTGAACAGCCTTATAGGAGATATTGGGAGAAAAGTCAAAGTTGCCCGGGCAACGCCGGGTATTACTGCTAGTATTCTATATTTCTTTATCGGCTATTTTGGTTAAAACCAACAACAAATTTTCATCTTTACTATATATATCTGGTTGAAGTCAACTGACATTACTGCATTAATGTGTTTTTATAAGCTAAAGAGGTTACACCCAAACTTAAACGTAAGTTTCCGCTCTCCCTCTAAACCTTCGAAATCGTTATTCGCTGGAATTTGCCTTCAGTTGTTCCTCTTTTGTGGGTTCATCGATCTCTGTATTTAAGGCTACACTTCGAGTTACACGTAAGTTTCCGCTCTCCCTCTAAACCTTCGATCTCTTTATTGGCGGACCATTACCTCATCTGAGGGTTTCAGACCCGGATCCTCAATTATAAGTGGTAAGTATTCAACCCATGGCAGGAAAATGTCCTTAGAAGATCAAACGCGGTGGGAGGGCAGGTTCGAGATCCGTAGCAATATTTTGCGCCATTAACTGAACATTTTGAAAATTAATTGATGATTCATATTGGGGCCTTCAATAATTTCAATTCTCAATCCCCATATGTGTTTTTGGATTATTTTTTTTAGTGCTTTGCAACTTTGACATTGAATTTTTCACCAACTACATTTACGGTGTGCGGGCTGTGCGACAGACAGATACACAAATCAAAACCGAAAGGTTTTTTGGTTTACCTACGAAACTCTAAAAACTATAGCACTATATACTTATACTTAATTTCAAGCATTCATTTTTAAAATAGTGCATTATTAATAAAAATAAACCACTAGAATAATGGGAAGTAAGTACCTACTTAAAAATTCAAAACTAATTCTTCAGAATAAGACTTAGTACTTAATTGCTTTATGAAGTATAGTAGTTATGTGATGAGTCAGAAAGATGTTAAGTTTTCACAAGAATTTCATTTTGGCCTCCTGATTTCAAAAATGAGAAAAAAAAATGTGTGTGATCACGATAACTCCTGATAGTATCGACACGAAACTTTATTTGTATATCCAGAACCCCTTAAGGGCGACATCTTCTGATTATCAGCCAAATCGACCAAAAAAGAGAAAAAAGTAAATTAAGTGGGGGGGGGGGGGGGGGGGGGGGGGGGGGGCTTATAATAAAAACTCTAATAACTGCAGAATTAATGAATGTTTCGACACAAAATTTAATATGAAGCCCCTATGTAAGGCAAGTATTGATTTTAAGCCCAAACATTTGATTGGTTTTAAAGGGGTAGTAGACTTTAGAAGTAGACTTCAGAAGATACTACATAAGATTTTTATATTAATATTTCCTAACTATTCTAAACTGGATACTGGTTAATAATAAAATGAACTTTGTTAATAATATATGTACCTGTAAGAGTTATAAGCAGATATGACTGTATGAAGAGGGCCATGGTGGAACTTAGCGAGATAGGAGAGTGGAGATCAATACCGAGTGCGCATGCTTCTTGCTCACCCACGTCTGTCCCGTCCCGCCTTCCTTCAACTGCAGTCCAAAGTCCACCTCATCAATTGCAGATCAACTTCTCGATTTACTAAAAAAAAAAAAGGAAACAGAAAATATATATATATATATATAATATAATGTGACCGATCTTCTAAAACGGTAGAAATGATTCAAGTAGAAATTGGTCGTTTAGAAATGGTATTGCTATGATTATTCATCTGATTATTGTTGATAGGTTGACATGCCAGCTAGTATATGCTGGACAGCGGCCGACTCCCCAGCTTGTCCTGGGTAACATGCGCTGTGGAACGACCGAGACACTAATATAATATTTGTGCCGAGAAACACCGGAGCTGGGGGGGGGGGGGGGGGGGGGGGGGCTCGGTATACAAGAAACTGGGTTTCCGGACGTTCGAGACATCAGATTGGAGGTAGCGACAAGGTTCAGAGCTGGGCTGCAAAGAGTGTGGAGCCGCTACCAGCGAACCTCTGCCACACCATTGTTGGAAGCCCCGGCTTCTCCAGGACATGATCCTCTGACTACTGTCTTCATTCTTTTTAAAACTGTGCATAGCGCCTCTTGTTCTGAACCAAATAAACGTTTTATTTCTATTTTACATAATTTAAACGAATTTATATTTTACATATGTAACTATTTAGTTATAGTCTAGTCAATTATTGTTTTTGGTAGAAATAAAAAACCTTTATATTTACCAATGAGTCCATTTAAGTGGCATAGCTACATTATTTTAGTAAAAAATTTTTATTTTACATAAAGGGGTGTGGGACAAGAGAGTAACGCTTTGTAACAAGGGGGGGAGAGAGAGCCAACAATTTTTGAAACTGGTTTTATGGGCTAAAAACATTTTGTGCTGTAGTATCTGCAAATAGTTCTTCATTAAAGTCATATTAATTATAAAAATAATAAAATATCCGATCTCAAAACAGTTTCTTTTGGGGTCTTTTGGCTAACTCTGCGATCATTCTCAAAGTAAAAATTTAAAATAATAATTATAATGTAAACTGATATAAAAAGGCACAACTAATTCTGTGCTGACTAATCTATTTTCTTTTAAGATCGTATCTAGGTTAATCAAATTATTCTTATTCTATAAAATCGTTTCTGTAAAGTTTAATTTTAGTAACAGCCTCCTTACGTAAAAAAAATGTTTCATAATACAAAAGTATTTTTAGTTGTGAAAATTAAATGTTGGCCATCCTGAGGCAAGGCGTCATTTGTTTTATCACCGTCAAACTAAAGGTTAAGGTTATTTTACTATTTGTTTAGTGTAACTGTGGATGGAGAGGGGTTTCATTCGGAAAAAATAATTAAAATAAGTTTAAAAAAATGTCTGTGGCATTCGTTCCGAACAGGGGTCCGAGACAGCCACCAAGTCCAGCACAAATCCAAAAGGTAAACTAGTGTTAAAGTGCTCATTGCACAAGTTGTATTTAGTTTTTCTATTTATTCTAAATTAAATGTTTTGGTGTATTTGTTGATATTAGATGCTCGATGAAAACAGTCAATTGATACAAACTATCCAAGAATATCAGAATAAAGGAAAAGCTCAGGAATGTATGCAGTGAGTAGAACAGTGTTTTGATATTCTCTAAAATTATGCTCGTTATCAATAACTAGCCATTTCATTACAGTCCTGTAGCAATTATGTGAATTGTATTTTGTCATGCAAATGATTACAGGTATCAGCAAATCCTACATCGGAATCTTGTCTACCTTGCGTCGATTGCAGATGCTAGTCAGAATATTCAAGCTCTTCTCCCTGTAAGTTTCCTAATATAATTTATTTTTGCTGTGTAAATTAATAAGAATATGCTATTTTTAACAGGAAGTTTCTTGTTGAGGGTGTAACAATAGAGAGTAAAAACCGCTTTAAATGATCTAACTAAAACTGTCCTAGAGTGTGTTCCATATAGGAACATATCTATCAGCTACAATTTCCCAGGATCTCTTCGTATTATACTTACAACTTTATTCTAATTATAATTACGTTTTCGAATTGGGGAATAATAGGTAAATTAAAGGGGGGAAAGACGTACCCCGTTTTATAAGAATATTATAAAAATTCTGACTAAAAAAAGTGCCAAAATTAGAGACTTTTACCCTATATTAATGATCCAAATATTTCATTATTTTTTTTAAATACATGAGTTATATATATATATATATATATATATATATATATATATATATATATATATATATATATATGTAGGATTTAAATAATTAACAAAAGATATTCGAAACTTTTGGAGTCATTGAATATTCATGGCGTTAGTGTAGATAGAGTCTAAATATATTACAATACTTATCTAGTTATTATTGTGTATTTATAAGTATATTAAAACTTTCTTTGTTCACGTTTGGAAGGAACCCTTCAATGTGTGACCTCATCGCACTTTTTTATTTATTTTTTTGGGTGCTCTGTAAAATTAGCAAAAATAAGGTCCCTTTTCCAATAAGGCCTCATAAATAGTGAAAATATTGAATAGTAGGCGATGAATTCTCCTAAATGTTGTAACTATTTTCTGGACTTAGTGAGTTCTACGAGTATCTGGACAGGGTAGGACGAAGAGAGTGTCCATGTTCCTTGTGTGCTCCCTTCTTAATTACGTTTTATTTTTTCCTTTTTTATTGTTTTATGCCACTAAGGAAGGACAACAAATAAATATATGTTCATTTTTGTGATTTTTATGTATTTAACCTTTCTTGCTTAGACGACGTCGGTAATTCACGAATTTGCGTGTATGTCTATTGTGCTCAATATCGAGGGTCTGTGACCCGGCCCAAGACCATAGGTTTTTTATCTGGGAGATAAAAAAAGAAACATTGAGCACGTCGACCTTTGGATGGGAAGCCTAAATGATATCACTCGTTAAAGACCCATACCAGAGTGACAAAAGAGCGCTCTGGTAGTAGCCCATGAATCCCGGACGTGAGTCACAAAAACAACTTATCTTATTTATTTTTCAACCTATTGTATTTTTCCCCTATAAATGAAGAACGTAAATTCACATTTTTTTCACCAGTTCTTCTTTCATACTTAGTGCTTTTTTCCTAGAACTGATGTTGTATGAAAGGATTGTTTCTCTGAAGTTAAGGGAGATGGACATAATATGTTCTTGTTCCGAGGTACAGATTTGACTGTTTTTTATAATATTATTTTTGTGATTGGCTACTGTGGTTTTTGATGGTTCATAGTTCTGTCAGTCTTTTTTCGAGGTGTCCTCCAAAGATATTTTGAGAAAATTACCCACCCCTTCAGGACAAGAATATTTGTTGAAGTCAGTATTTGTTTGTATAGATGTGTGTCTGTTGTAGCCTCCTGGGGGTGTGCCGCCTCCCCCCCACCACATGCACGGCCCTCAAGGACCCCCAGACATGCCCCCTGGCTTCCCTCAGCCCGGGCCCCAGCAGCCCTACAGGCCCCCAGCCATGCCATCTCAGCAGCCCCCACAACCACGTAAGTTACACCTCAATTAAAAAAACTGTCAATTATATATTTTTTAAATCATTATATACTTGAGGATTCAATCGCTTTATTTTGGCTAATGTAACTGTTGTGAATTTGGTGGTTATATGTTCTATTTTGCTTATGGTATCATTGACGTTCTTTCTCGTGGACTTTTTGGGACTACCTGTGCTATAAATGTTCAAAAATTGTGAATAAAAAGGTTTGATTCACCTACAATCAGGTTTATTCAATCAGAATTACCCGCTTTGTAAATTTGTGACAATGTTGCTAAACATTTTTGTAGAGATATTGTGAAACTCTTCTGTGTCTATTTCACAAAATATAAATGAGAGTACTTTCGGTATTGCTACCATCTAGAGAATAGTAATAAATATATACTTAAGTAATAGTAATAAGAATATACTTAAATATATATATACTTAGAGACCGGATTTTTAGGTACAGCAAAGTCCCCGATTAAGTTTTTGTAACAGGTGAAATAGGTTTTTTCTTGAAAAGGCCTGTTAGGTTGCTGAATAGGTTTTTTTCGGTTATGAAAAAGCCTGAATAAGTTACACTATAAAATTTGAATATACAATTTGAAACTTTATTAGGTTTAAAAAAATTAATACAAATAAAATATTTTTATAGATCATGACATATTTAAAAAAAAAATATATATATATATATATATATATATATATATATATATATATATATATATATATATATATATATACAGAATTAAAATCAAAGGAACTAGTAAAATAATTGAATCCTTCTCTTGATTGCAGCACAACCAAGTACTTTTCTAGGATTTCTACTGTCAAGTTCTTTCTATTATCCCTCAGAATTCTTTTAAAAGCAGAGAAGCTTCCTTGACAGAATATCACTTACCCGTCAGAAGTAAAGTGGCAATCGTCGCCTATCCACTGCCGCAGCAAATGCGATTTCGTCTTCGACATTTTTCTGTATAGCTGCAACACAAGAGCAAGAGAAACTTATGGCATTAGCACCTTTTCCCCTACGTAAACGCAAACAATCCCCACCGCTCCAAAATCCGCTTTTCATTGAAATACGAATCGAAACATTATTGTTATCCTTCCTCAAATCGCATTTTTCCTATATTTTTTCAATGATTAGGTATTTTTAGGTGAGGTTAGGTTTGTTAGGTTAGGTTTTATGACTCATGCCCGGGCTTTAACTACGAGGTCATATCGCCTACTACCAGAGCGCTCTTTCGTCACTCTGGTGGACATGAGCCCGACTCTACAATGGGAGTCCTAAATTTTGCCTAACCTAAATTTTTATTCATCTAGGGTAGGGGTCTTTAACGAGTACCTGACATCGTACAGGCTCGGGACCATCGCTTAACGTCCCATCCGAAGGACGGCGTGCTTAAGTTTATTTTACCTCCCAGATAAAATAAACTAAGGGCCTCGGTCGGGCTACGAACCCACGACCTTGAGCTCAGAAGTCAAGCACGCATACCACTGAGCTACCGGCGCCCTCATTTTTAGGTGATCTCTAATAAGAACCATCAAATCAGCTGTTTTCTTTACTTTTCGGAAATTTCTTTTCGTGACTGCAGCCAGCCATATTGCTTTGAAACGGCAGTTTTTCCATAGATGCCACACCCCACCTACCACGTGTTTCGAAATCTAAGGATTGTAATCAACAATTATTATTTTCCGATTAATTTTTTGAAATTCAGGTAATGCTTGTAACTCATTAAAAATGGCCATATAAAATATAGAATAAAAAAGCTTAGTTGCATTTAAAATGAAGATAAAGACAGTTAGAAATTTTCGAGCTTACGACGTTTCACCAAGAAAGTGCCAAATTGTACGTGGAGCTATAGGTATTATTTCTGATCCACCATATATTATTATTGGCTTAAGAGATATGAGTACAAAACGTAAAAAAAATGAATTGTAACGGGTGTTTTTAATTGGGCAGGCGCAAACATGCCGAGTGGACCTCAACAGTACCGTCCTACTCAGGGTTATCCAGGACCTACTTCACAACAGCAGCCCTACCCCACCACTCAGTACCCTGCCCAGCCCTCTCAGGTCCCTCCTTCTCAGGTAATTTGCATTTTGTTTTATAAATTGAAAAAAAAAAAAAATAGTCTTCTACATCAGACGTTTCATTACTCTGCATCTTTTTTAGACTCCATTTCCCGCGAAGAGTTGTTCGCCTCTAGTCGGTTAAGTATAACCGAACGTAACCGAACCCTCTAATGACGGCACCTATTGTTTTTCAGCGAAATCGACCAAAGGAAAGGGGGGAGGCTTAACGTGAAAACTGTCGATGTAATGAATGTATCGTCATGATATTTCTTATTTAAAGTCAAAATCATTGAAGACATAACTTGTAAAACTTAGGCGATATCGGCTGAAGGAAAAAGGGGGTTCAGGGAACGGGACTCAATTCAAAAACCCTAATAACTGCCGATGTAATGTATTTATCATTTATTATGAGGATTTAGGAGCCCTATCTAAGTCAACTGTTGAATATTAGCGCAAACAGTCGATTGGTTTTGGGGGGGAGGGAAAACTTTCGTTCTGGAGAAGTACATTACCGATGATTCACCGACAATTTTTTCGAACTTAAAAAAGAAATGGGGCAGAATAATATGGATGCCAAATAGTCCGATATTGTGAATTGAAGATGTCCTCACTGCACCTAACAAATGAATAGCTGCCTAATCCTCTGTGTTGCCATGTTTGCTCTATGAGAAAGTTGCGAATGGCTCCGAACTCCTTATATTTTTATTAACCTTAAATAACTCGTATAACTAAAAATGAATGGCGTATATTAGTGTTTTGATGTGTCCCTAACTGTCTTCTATTGTTGCAGAGTTACACAGGAGGTCCCCCTAGTGGAGGGGGCGGGCCCGCAGGACCCCCGGGGGGCCCGGCCGGCTACCCTGGAGCAGGCTACCCCCCGTCTAACAGCCAGGGAGGGTACCCAGGTCCTTATGGACCAGGAGGAGGACAGCAGGCACCGCCTCCCAGCCAGGCCCCCCAGCAACAGGGGCCTGCCTCCTTCAGTCAGCCCGCCCCCCAGCCCCCCACACCCCAACAGCAGCAAGGGTAAACTAACTTCTTTTAGTTATCTCTTATTTTTTTATTACTGTTTATTTTATTTCTGTTTATTTTATTTCTGTTTATTTTATTTAAAATAAAAAGAAAAGTTGGCAAATCACAAGAGAACTGAAAAACTTTTTGTTTTGATGTAGGTTGTATCTACTCTCTACTAAGTCTTTATTTGGTTCTGCGCAAGAGGCGCTATACACAATATTTATATGTATATATACGTATTGTTAAAAGATTATGTCCTGTAGAAGCCGGGGCTTCAGACGACGGTTTAACAGAGGTTCCCCAATGCCAAAGGTAGCGACTCCAGAAACACTCTGCAGCCTTGCCCTGAATCTTGTCGCTAACTCCAACATGAAGTCTCTAACGTCGGGAACACCCAGCTCCCTGCGTATCTGAGAATTCCTTACCATCCAAGGGGCGTTTACAGCAAGGCGAAGAACTTTGTTTTCGAACCAGACCAGTTTTTTAATGTTGGTCTGGCTTGTGCCGAGTCAAACCGGACAGACGTATGTGATGAGTGCGGTGTGGAGTAGTGTGGGACATTCATGTCGGAGTGTAGTGTTGGGTAGTGTGAGGAGAGTCTGGTGTAGGCATGTGTCAATTTGGAGTTAATGTGTTGATCCCAAGTCAGTTTGGTGTCTTGGAGCACTCCTAGATACTTCATCGCCTGGCGTGTTGGTGTCCAGGGGATGTTTTTGTGGTTGATGTTTAGCGGTGTCAGTCGGATGATATACATATAGACATAGCGCATGGTTTATGCGTCGGAGTGCGAAAACTTTAGTTTCTGTCGTGTTCGCGTTTAGCCTCAGCTTCCATCTGTTATACCAATTTGCCAGGACATCCAGACCCTCTTGAAGAGTCCGCACGGCCCTATGAACATCACGGTCCTTAGCTATGAGGAGCGTATCATCGGCATAGGTTGCCAGTGGCAGACCTGGAAGCTCAGGTATATCGTGGCATAATAGATTGAAGGGAATGGGAGCGAGGATCGAACCTTGAAGGACTCCTGCACCGACAATTCTCCGATCGTTAAGGCAGGAGTTTGAAAAACCAACTATTACTAGAACTTCAACTTTAATAGTTTGTTTTCTTGGTTCAGTTCTTTGGTTATTTATTTTTGCATCTTCTCGCAATCGAAATTTTATTTTTTTGATTATAGTCCACCGAAACATTTTGTTTATATTCTTAATTCGTTTTTGAATTAATTAAACATTATTTAGTTTACAATTTAATCAGGATTAATTGAGATACAATTTTATTAGAAAATAAATTAAGAATATGGATTTTATTCACAAATATAAATTAATAATTTTTCTGGAAACTACTTGAGAAATAATGCATTAACAGTTCATATCCATATTTGATTTATGATTTTCCATGATGTCGAGTCAGTCTGATGTGACTTCTGCGCAAAAAAAAAAAAATACAAATGGACTTTATCCCATATTGTATATATAGGTATATATATATATATATATAGGTATATATATATATATATTGTTGTAATGTTTATTTTTTTTTTTTTCAGATATCCTCCAGTCAATTCACAGGGTGGAGGGAACTATGGTGGTAACTACGGAGGACAACCCTATCCTCCAGTTACGCAAGCAGGGCAAAGCTATAGTGGAGGACCAGGAGGTGGTGGTGCCTACCCGGGGGCCGGAGGGGGACCTGGGGGTCCAGGGAGCGGCTACTACCCTCCCTACACCACGGCCCCCTCCGCCTCCACACAGACCCCCCAGTACCCCACTCCACCCGGGGGGCAGTACCCCCCATACCAGTACCCAGGAGGGGGTCAGTACCAGTATCGACCTCCCCAGCAAGGCCCCCCTCCCCCCGGGGGTCAGTACCCCCCGTATAATTATCAGCAACCCCCGCCACAGCAGTAGACCGAGAAATAGCCTCTGTAATCTTACTGTCCTAAAAACAAAAAAAAAAAACTATAGTCCTGCTGTTGGTCCGCAATTGGAAGGCGCACCAAGCTGTCTACCATCTTACCTATCGTACCAAAACAGCTATTGATGCATTACCTAGCCTGAAAATGTTTACATTATTCATTCAGTTAGTTGACCTGTTTTAGGAAAGGTAATAGAACACTCTATACCTACTGAAATCACGTGTGTATAACGTAAAACCTTGGCTGCCTGAGAGGAGTGGGGATGAAAGCGAATGCGCAATGGGAGTAATTCGTTGCAGTCGTCTTGTCATTCGTTTCTATTTAAATTGTATCGTCTGCGAAGACGTTTATACAAATAAACATTCTCAGGAGCCTTTCTAGAGTGTTGGGAATTGTTTAAGACAATTAGGAGTTTAACTCACAGGGTACTGGAGTCAAGCAAAAAGAAAAATTCTCCTCAATGCGAAAATATATACCCCCTTACGCCAATCAGCCACCTTCATTGACGTGGACCCATATGGACTTTGGGGAGTATCTTTGTTCTGTTGTCAGAGCTCGTATGCGCCATCAAGGCTGCCTTCAGACTGCGACGCCAACGTTTGGCTGCGGATGTTGTTGTGTGGACAGCCTTGTATGCCCAAGATCCGGATGAGTTTACTAAATAGGTTAGACTCGAGTTGTCACCATCGGTGTTGCCTACTGTCTCTGCCATTAATATCTTCTATTGGAATAGCCACAGGTCTTCTGGTGAAACGCTCGGCGAGAGTCAAGCAGTGTCGTTCACCATCGGGAATGGGGAGGTGAGTCACTTATGTCTTCATGGACATGTTCGAAGCGCATCCTGCTGGCGTAAAGGTGTCTGGAGTTATTGTATGACGTTATACTTTAGCGTGCTCACAGATGATGCAGTATCGTTAGGTCTTATAATATAAGACTTATTATGAGGCCAGTAGAACCAAGAACCGTCGTGCATTATGCCACCGAGATATTTGCCCCCGGACTTCCGGCTTCGACCGTCTTTAGAAATGCTGAAACCTCCCATTTCCTGGCAGTCAAGGTTTTACTTTACGATAATCCAGTTCATAATCCCTCTTTCTTACCCCCCACTTTGGTCGTGCTTTCCAATCGCGGACAGATTTTACTTCATCTTATGTTTTTTTTTATGATTTTAATGTTATGAGTGGCAAATTGTTGTAAGATTTTTATAAAAGTGTCTGACAAGTGGGTAACATTCGGAAACGCACAGGAATGAATTTTATGGATTTCCCATTTGTTAGTAAAATATCAACTCACATGTCACGACCAAATGCGAAGATTAAAAAAAAACGAATGATCTCGGCCGAAAGAGATTCCTCATTGTGATAGATTCTTCGGTTTAATCGCGTGAGTTGGCTCGAAGAGAATAGTTTTTTTTCGAAGTGGTTCATACGTAGCTGGACCTCGTCGAGTCACAGAATAGTAGTTCTATTTATGTAGAAGCAAGCAGTATGTAACAACTCAAAATTGATAAACTACTTTTCTTATCAACTACTCATTCATAGGAATTCTTATATGTATTTTCTCCCCTATTTGGCATACACGACTACGACTACATATGATTCGTACGCTATTGGAGAATGTACACGAAAATTCTGGGAATTTCGGTTGACGTTGTACAGTTTTAGATCCTAAGATTTGATTTTAATAGGCAGTATTTTTGATTAGTAGTGACAAACTTGTACGGCTCCACCATTAAACTAATGACTTAACTCATCCATTGAAGACTTTCGACGGTTTTTAAAACATCATTTAAGATATATTTAATTTTAATTTTTTTAAAAGTCGCTCTTATTTTTAATTATTTTTTAACAAAATCGGTATTGAAAACTTAGGGCTGTGTAATCCTTAGTTTTATTAATTAAAGTAATAATATTTTAATTTCATTTTACATAATTTAATTTTTTTGTTTTTTGAAATTTTATCAATTTGTATTTTTAATTATTTTAATCTTTGGAAGACTGGTAAAAGGATTGATGTAATTTAGTTATTAAAATAATTTAGGTTACTAAAGAATGTATGATCACTTAGAGCTAGGTAAATAGTTAAAAATATGTGTATATAATATATATATTATGGTCAAAGTGATTAATTGGTCATTATTTATAATGCCCAGGCAGTTTGAAAAACGCCCAAAATGAGTAGACAATTTTGATAATTATAGAAAATGTTAGATTGACCGGCCATTATGAATAATGTCCTTCATCTATTGGGCAGATTCATAAAAAGATGTGCTTTATTAAATTCTTTTATTGACAGAATAATATTATAAAATCAAAAGCACGAATAGTACTTTCACGTGACAAAACACTTTAGTTCTTAGGTTATAGGTTAGGTTTATGACTCATACCCGGGCTTTAACTACGAGGTCATATCGCCTACTACCAGAGCGCTCTTTCGTCACTCTGGTGGACAAGAGCCCGACTCTACTCTAAATTTTGCCTACCCTAAATTTTTATTCACCTAGGATAGGGGTCTTTAACGTGTACCTGACATCGTACAGGCTCGGGGCAATCGCTTAACGTCCCATCGGAAGGACGGCGTGGTTAAGTTTATTTTACCTCCCAGATAAAATAAACTAAAGGCCTCCGGTCGGGCTACGAACCCACGTTCTTAAGCTCAGAAGTCAAGCACGCATACCACTGAGCTACCGGCGCCCTCTAGTTCTTAGGTTTAAATGATTATTATTAGCTATCAAAATAAAAAAAATGAAATTATCTCAGTTTTTATAAATGTTTTTTAATCTGAAATTTGACTCTTTCTCCTTTCGGTGTCTGTCCGCCGGTGTCTATCCGCCGGTGTCTGTCCGCCAGTGTCTGTCCGCCGGTGTCTGTCCGCCGTGTCCAATTTGACTCTTTCTCCTTTCGGTTTCTGTCCGCCGGTGTCTGTCCGCCGGTGTCTGTCCGCCGTCCAATTGCTAAATGAGTATTAAAAGATAATATTTCTTCTTTATGCACGTAACACTTAATCACATTATCTTCTTTAAATGGAACAATCAGTTTTTCTGTTTCTCCAAATAGTCATGACGTCGAATCTTCGCAAACGCTGATTATAGAAGATTTCACCTTTTGAATCATCTCTGCGTACCTTGGGTTCGTGTAAAACAGAGAATTCTGACCTTTTAATGATACTAACTCATTTATTTATTAATTACATTGCCCGAATTGATTTGTCATTATTCAAACTGCCGAGACATATTATAAATGATGCCTTCATTAATCACTTGGTTCATATAGTGGCGGCAAAAAGTATTTGCACACGTTTTTTAATACTTTATTCCGGGCGAATAAAAACTTCATTCTTCATTACAAAATTAAAAAATTCCTTGGAAAAAAGTATTTGCACAACTAAGGTACAAATAACACTTTTATTTTTAACATTTAATAAACAGAGTGGTTGATATTTAATGTCCCTGCTGCACAAACCTCCCCAGTCAGCTGATATCAACATCATTGAAAATGTATGGCATATCCTTGATCAGAAGGTAAGGAAGCACCACATTACGGAACGAAAACATCTCAAAAACATTTTAGCGAAAGAATGAGAAAAAATCGTATTTTGATTTAATAAAAAACCTGGTTCATTCTATGTCAAGACGTCTACAAGCCGTGATAGATGCTAAACGACTGTTTCCTAAATATTAAATGTTAAAAATGAAAGTGTTGATTGTAAAAACTTAGTTATCCAAATACTTTTTTCCAAGGAATTTTTCAATTTATTTTTTATTTTTCTTGATGGTTAACGTGTCATTATTTTCTTTATATGAGAATTTGTTTTTAAATGAATTTTTTATATTTGTAAAGAAGAATGAAATTTTTATTCGCCCGGATTAAAATATTTAAAAAATTGTGTGTGCAAATACTTTTTGCCGCCACTGTATATCTATAATAGAGCGTCGATTATCCGGTATGGACTAATAGGGGTATATGATACAATTATTACATAAATGTATCTCAGGATAATCTGCTATTTCTAAAATGTGATGACTTCTAGTAATTTTATTATTGTACAACTTGTGTACATACGTAACTTTTTGTTTTTCTTTGATAAATACTTTTTCAATTAATGCGTTTTATATTTCAGCCTCGACGGTTTATCCGTGGTAATCTTCCCCCAGTTAGCCTGGATAATTGGCGCTTTACGAGTTTGTATATAGTTATTTTTTCCAATTAGTAAGATTATCGAATAAAACATTTCGTCTCTTTAGAATGACAAAAGTTGTATGAAATATTCAGCTATGGGACTGTGCAGTCTCTTTTTGATCTTTTCAATTTGTGATTTTTTTAAAAATTGTATTTCTTAATAATTAATAAATCAGGGCAATAATAATTATTGTTCAATTCTGGTTTACCATCAATAAAACAGATTGTCAAACATCAAACAGCTAATTTTACAGATTTTTTTTTTCCGGCGCTTTAAACATTGTCATGAAGGAAGATAATCCTTTTCCCTGTCCTCAGCTGGAGTGTTAGAGAAGGTTTATTATAGAGAATTTCAAAATCCATTCTTCTGTGAAACAGAATGAAACCTTAATACTTGTGTCTCACTTTGAGTCTGACGGCAGTTGATGTTGAGTAGATATGTTTTCTGTTGTCTGCACTCTCGTCACCTTCATTTTCTTGTACACTTTTTTTCTTTTTTCTATATATATAGTAGTTTTGACAACTATTTAGTTTTCATACGTTTCAGATAAAATAAAGGTCATAAGTTGTGTGCTTTCGATCTTGTTCCACCATCACCGGAAAATGAGGGGGAGTTTTCCATGGAGACAGAAACAGTTATTTCATGTTTTCTCAGTTATTACTGAGGATAGGTCACTCCCGCCTCACTCATGGCTTCCTGTTTGAAAGACAGGATCCGCCGGAGTGTGCTGCTGTGTGAGTGTGAAGCTCTGGGTGATGACGGTGCTGCCATCGATCGACTGGTCGCCTTCCTCAAGGCATCTCATCTATTCCATAAGCTGTAGTTCATGGAGATGTCTTTAATTCTGTCTGGAAAGTGTCCTTTAGCTTACACTTTACTTCGTTGCTTTTCTTCATTTTCTCATCTTATTATTCATCTGGATACTTTTATTGTTTATTTTGTCATATATTGTGTTAGTGTACCTATGCTGTTGCGCCCTAAAACCCCAATCACTCTCTCTCTCTCTCAATTATTACTGATCCTACCTGAAAAAGTTACTGAATCAATATCGTCACCTAAAAGGGTGTAATCCTCTATTTGCAAATTTTACAGGAAGAACGAATAATAGTTTTCTCATTAATTTGTTTACTTAAAAACAAAAATGTTTTTTTATTTTATAAAGATTAGGTTAGATCGTCCTGAGACTTACACCGTTGTACCTATATGATTCTCAGATCCTAAATTAACCATTTCAATCAAAAAGTGAAATTCGAATTTTTGAGGGTTACAC
The DNA here is from genome assembly GCA_963662175.1 of Aradus depressus. Taxonomy (NCBI): domain Eukaryota; kingdom Metazoa; phylum Arthropoda; class Insecta; order Hemiptera; family Aradidae; genus Aradus; species Aradus depressus. The sequence goes on along the minus strand of OY759217.1, from coordinate 50,379,931 downwards.
CCACCTCCCTTTGTACACATTTTTTCGCTAAAGTTAGAATAATAACGGAGATCAACATCATTTTAAGTATTGAAATAGGCGAGAGGTAGCGAGTTGGTAGGGAGGGGATAACTTGTTTAATAGGACCAAAAGATGGTTGCACTCGAAAAAATATAGTTGTCATGGCACTTCATCTTTCCAGACCCCTCTTCTGCTTTCATTCTTTGTGAATAGAAATAATAATATTATATTGCCATTCTTTGGGGTTCTTCGTCCATTCCATGCCTTTTGGAAAAGTGACTGCAGGGCCTCCATATTTATCGAGTTGAGGAGCAACATTGTCTCTTCCTGACGCCTGTCCTAACCTCAGCTTCTCTATTACCCTTCGTATGTCTTCCTCCCAGACTGTGCCTCATCGCTCTGCTCCGCCTCCTGCCTATATTGAGGGCTCTCTAACAGCAACATTGTCTCTTCCTGACGCCTGTCCTAACCTCAGCTTCTCTATTACCCTTCGTATGTCTTCCTCCCAGACTGTGCCTCATCGCTCTGCTCCGCCTCCTGCCTATATTGAGGGCTCTCTAACAGCAACATTGTCTCTTCCTGACGCCTGTCCTAACCTCAGCTTCTCTATTACCCTTCGTATGTCTTCCTCCCAGACTGTGCCTCATCGCTCTGCTCCGCCTCCTGCCTATATTGAGGGCTCTCTAACATCTGCGAACTTCTTTTCAAAGTACTATCGCCATGTTTCCAAGACTTGCTTGACTTCAGTAATTAGATGGTTTCTTACTTCTGCCAGAACCTCCTATTGCTATCCCTGTGGTCCCTTCCAGCTCCGGTCCAAACTTCTCCCATTACTTCTTTTTTGCTTTTCGTACAATGCCACATACTGTCCCCAATCTTGGGGGCGGGCCATGGTTCCTCATTTATGTTGAAATATTATTGTCGTAAATATCTTGGTTATCTTATGTAAATAAAAACTGAATTTTCTCTTTAAAAATAATGCCTTTATTAACTAGAATGTACATATTTATATACGAAGATTTATAAGAAATCATGGAATAGTTGAATAAATATTCATATCATTGGCGTAGGCAGAATCTAAATGTATTATAAAACTATCCATTTATTAAGTCCATATTTCTTTGTAGATGAAACCATTGTGTGCAGCTACGGAACCCTTCAGTGTGTCTCTTGATTCGACTTCTCTGTAATACTTCTTTTTTGAATCATCCAATCAAATATATTCCCCTCCACGATTTCTCCTGAAATTAATTGAGATAAATAAGTTTCCTATAAAAAATCAAAAAATTATTTGACATAACAAAGTAAATATCTATATTTCTTTTCTTGAAATAGGCTATATTTGAATCATAATATATTTGACTACAAATTCCATGAAATTTATCGCACAATTATTATTTTCAAAATTCTTAATTTTGGATTGTCATTCTAAAGCTATGATTTGTATTTTTTTGTAAACCTCTTTTTAGTTCATTTTTTAAACATTTTATTTGTACATAAATTCTATTTTATATTTTTAATGTTAAATGTCTTTTAAATGTTATAGAAAAATTCTATGCTTTAGAAATTTTAGAAAAATTACTCATTATATGTGTATTTTCAATAGTTTTTAAAGATGTGTCCTATATTCTGTTGTCCCATTATACAAAACTTATAAATATATTTTGTGATAAAATTATGATGTAAATAAAATGAAAAACTGTACTTTTTTTATTTAAATTCTTCTTCATTTCCTCTAATATTTTTCTGGAATTCTGTTTCTAGGAGTATGGAGGGTCAGTCCAAAGAATTCCCTCCCTGTGTTTGTAAGCCCTGTTAATGATGATTTATTATATCGAAACATTGATTATTGGTTTATTTTTCTGGAATTCTGTTTCTAGGAGTATCGAGGGTCAGTCCAAAGAATTCCCTCCCTGTGTTTGTAAGCCCTGTTAATGATGATTTATTATATCGAAACATTGATTATTGGTTTATTTTTCTGGAATTCTGTTTCTAGGAGTATGGAGGGTCAGTCCAAAGAATTCCCTCCCTGTGTTTGTAAGCCCTGTTAATGATGATTTATTATATCGAAACATTGATTATTGGTTTATTTTTCTCTGTGGACTAATCTCACCCTTCATACCCCTAGAAATACTATTTTTGAAGTGATTCTTAATAATATAAAATTAGAATAAATTCACAAAATAAAATGAAAAATGGTGCGGCCAACACAGTTAATTTACATAAATGTGTGTATTCCTTGTGAAGAGAATTTCGCTTGTCAATAAAAGGGTGAACTGATTGATTTTAATCATATTTAGAATACAAACAGAGGAAGCTAAGCCCTCAATAAATGCATTCCAAATATCTTTAAAATCAGTTCAACTGTTTATTAAAAAGCATTAGTCCTATGTTGGCCAAAATTTTTTAAGATCAATATCCAGAGAGGATGTTCTTTCGAAAGACCTGACACGAGTAATATTGATTTTCGTTTTCGAAGAAATATGTTTTCGTGTTCTTGATTCCACTTATACGATGCTCATTTTTTTTTTTTTTTTTTTAACTCAGCATTAATGTACTTATGGCTACTCACTACACGTAGTCTATAGCTGATAGTTAAAAATTAATACATTCTGAATTTCAAGTTTTTATGATATTTTGGACAACAAATGTCCAAGTCTTGTGATGATCACTGTGTCTCGTCTGTTTCATGGTGCTTGGCGGTTTCCACGGCTTGTTTTCTTCTTTTATTCTTCGCAGTTTGTTGTCTTCCATCTGAGTCCATTCATTGTTCCAGTGTTGTTCAATTTTTCTTCTGAAGTAGGTCGAAAGGTCTTGTACTGTGTTAATATGGGACGGAATCCAAATTAATTTTTATTTTTTAATTAATTTTGAATGTCATGAGTAAATTTCTTGAATGCTTTTTTCAACCGACCATAAATTTTGAATCGCCAGAATCGAGCTAAGAGAATCCGTGAAAATAAGAAATTTTGTGAATGGTATGTGAATATAAAGGCATGCAGTAATGTGAAAAGTTCTGTGAAAACGCTGCATTCTGGATTGATTTTGAATGTCCAGTTCGATCTGGTGTGACTACTGCACATCCCACACCCTCCTCCATCTTGGATGCATCTGTGTAGATCCTGGTGTAGTCCATGTGTCTCCTGCATATGTCATTGTGTTTCTGTATGAAGTATTGTGCCGGTGTATCTGTTTTCTTGTGTTGGTTCAGTTCCATGTTTGTGTCCTCTCTTTTTACATGCTCATGTATACATCAATTTTCAGGAAAAATTGTTCTTTTAAGATATTTTCTAAATTCATTTAGTCCGAATTACCATCTTGTGTCCCTTTTTGGTCCCCAGAAGAAAGTACCTTCTATGGTCTTGTGAGGTCCACCATATTATAGTCTTCAATATTTTCTGTATATTGCTATGAAGTCTCCGGTAGCGAAGATCTCTCTGACAGACCAGAGCTGCCATTCGAGGGGAATGTCCTCATCAAGAGGAGCTGGCTTTGTGAACCTGAAACCAAGAAAGACTTCTTTATTGAACACTCAGAAAAACATTACACTTTTAATTATAAATTTGAATACCTTTTTATTTAATCAACATTTTGGTAGTAAGGCAATTAGGTATAAAACTTTCAAAATAGTTATTTCATTTTTTTCTTTTTTCTCAAGACGTTTCGACTACATTCGTCATTTTCAATTCAAACAATAATTTTTTAATATTGTAATTGAAAGATGTATAATTTTAAAATTTAAATAATGTGAAAAAATACTACATTTTGACGACATTCCTGGAAAAGAAATTTTGGAATGAATAAAATATATATGGATTGATCTGTATTCAGGCCCGGATTTACCATGCAGGCAGAGTAGGCAGTTGCCTAGGGCGGCAAGAATTGAAGGGCGGCATATTTTGGCGGAAACTTTGAAAACTTGTTATATTCGTGGTAATTGAATTTGGATCTGCTCAAATTACTAAGAAGCAATGAGCTCCACACAGTTTTTCCGAATGTTGATATAGCGTACCGAATGCTCGTTTGCACACCAGTATCAAATTGTAGCGCTGAACGATCATTTTCCGTACTGCGGCGAGTGAAAAACTACTTGAGATCAAAACTGGTTGCAGAACGATTAAACGCACTCGCTTTGTTAACTATAGAGTCAGATTTGCTTATGTCTTTAGATTTTGATTCCATTATCGATGAGTTTGCCATCCGAAAATCGAGACGTAAAAATTTCAACCAATAAGCAATAATTTCTCTACAAAAAAAAATCGCATACATAATGGTAATTGTTGAATGATGTCATATACTTCATGATTATAAGGATACTGACAATAATAAAATAAAATATTTGCTCTCAGACCGGTGCATATTATTTATTGAAAAACTTTTCGTACCAAACTTATTCCACCATTGAGGAAGTTTTGAGGGGAGGGGGGGGGGGGGGGGCGGCAATTTCCGCAACTGCCTAGGGGCGGCAAATTTCTAAATCCGGGCCTGTCTGTATTTGTTTGAATTGAAAATGACGAATGTAGTCGAAACGTCTTAAGAAAATAATGGAATAAAGTATTTTGAAAGTTTTATACCTAATTGCCTTACTACCAAAGTGTCAACACAATCAATTGCACTTTTGTACAGACACAAAGCTTAAGAAGCTTGTCTGTGACTTAATCTGATAAGAAATAATAAAATTCAACTTTTTTTTTAATTTAATTTTATTCAGTTGATCCTTAAGAAATATAAAGGATCATTTTTTATTTAAGAAATAAAATAATAAAAGAAGAGAAAAACTTCAGAAATAAAAAAAATGTTTGCTGAAAAAAAAGATATTGTTAAAGTCTAGGTTTTAGAGAAATGAAGTTGGTAGAACTGTTCAATCAGCTGATAATGAAAAATTGTGAGAATTAATTTTACTTCTCCAGCTTTACGAAGTATAGGGAAAGTTATGTAATCGGTTAAAAATTCGATGCGGAGTTTTCAACAGAATTTTATGTTTTCCGACATTCAGATTCCAAATATATGTATATTTTATATGTGAATCCAAAACCCTCTAACGAAGACACATATTGATCTCAGTTCAGAACCCAATAACTACAAAACCTGTGAAATTTCAGCGATATCGGTTGGAGGGAAGTGGGGTTTCAGGAGAGGGGGCTCAATTCAAAAACCAATATAATGAATTTATCGATACACAATTTAGTATGAGAATTTAGGAGCCCCTATGTAAGTACATTACTGAATATTAGCGCAAACGGTCGACTGGTTTTGGAGGGGAAGCGGAAAGTTATATTATGATATTTGAGCCATATCTGTTTAAAAAAACGGGAGATAATGAAAAATCTTATTTGGAATTATCTATACATGGAGCTGTCAATGGCTATTAGAAAAGAAATGTTGCTACAAATGATTAACTGGTCTGCTTGAAAGCCTAGTATGAAATATTCCATGAACCTGATTGGTTACTTATTGTTAGTTGAAATGACGCCGAATGTCACCCGCATATCTATAAGGAACGTAATGTTATAAAACCATCTTTTACATAAATATTATATTAAAAGGCCAATGTTCGAAAATTAGGAAAATGTTGCGAAATGCTAAAATCCTCAATGAAATATGATAAAGCCAATATTTAATTCCATACACCCGAACAAATTTATAGGTTCACTTCAATTTTTGCATTTTTATTGGGTTTGTGAAATAGGAAAAGGACATGAAGATATTATTCTTAGGGGGGCATTGTTAAAAGAAATTAAAAATTAACAGTATAAGTACAATTCTTTATTTTTTTGAAATATGGAAAAATTAAACAGTTAACAAAGAAAATTTTTAAAAAAACATTAAATTTCGAAAAATATTTAGTACCTACCTGGCGTTCTCTCCCCTAGCTTCAATGACAGTATATTCTTCTGGGCATTACCCTCATTAAATTTTGAATTACTTCTTCCGGTATGTTTTCACAATCTTGAAGCAAGAAGTTCTGCAAATCCTCTAAATTGTATGGTTATCGTGTTCTGACGCGTATTGCAATCATGTCCCAGGCATGCTCTATGGGGTTCATGTCTGGACTTATTGCGGACCAGTCCATTGCCACAATTTGAACTTCACGAAGGTACTGTTGAACAACACCCGCAACATGGGGTCGGCCATTGTCGTGCATCTAAAGAAATCGAGGGCCGACAAATGGGGCAAAGAGCATCACATGAGGTTCTAGGATCTCTCTGATATACCTGGCAGCAGTTATTAAGCCATCTGGGAATACAACTCGCCCCCAATCATCAGTAGTCCTATTCAGGTGTTCCAGGGTGAATCTCAACCTCTGGACACGGTTTTCTCTGGTGAGCATGGAACCAGTGGCTGGAGGATGAGATGAGTCGTGTGCTGATTGTACGTTCAGAAAATCTGATGTTTCTGAAGGTTTCTAAGAGGTGACTCAAGTAAAGGTTGGTAGAATGCCGATCCCGGAGCGCATATGACTACAAAAAGCTGCCTTCCCTCTCAGCAGTTGCCCTCGGACGGCCTTGCCCTTTTCTGCGGGAGTACCTCCCGTCTCCTGATTGCTTCTTCTTCACTTAACTCCCTTCTCTGGGTCAGGGAACAGTAATATTCTTTCACCTATTCTCAAATAAAGAGGTTTGAAAAAAAAATTTTGAATCGAAAGGCGCTGTAAGAACTGCAATGATAAACTGGTTCACTGGAGTAAAGAAGAAAGAAGAAAAGTCAATTTCTTTAATCCATAATAGTAAATAAACATTAAAGAAAGAAAGATAATTATAGCAAACATACTTGGGAGAGAAATAAACACAAAAAAACCTATTAAAATTTCAAAAATTTAAGTGATCCTGTGTCCGGGAGTGTATTTTGTACTCGTTAAAGACCTCGGTAATTAAACGGAGATAAAAATTTAGGACTCCCAGAGCTGAGTCGGGCTCAGGTCCACCAGAGTGACGAAAGAGTACGCTGGTTAATCAGACATGAACTCGTAGATAAATTATGAATTGCTTTTACTAGATTTTGGAGCATTGTTCAACCTTTCCAAAGTCCTGATATCTCAATAGTTCCAATCAGCTGCGATCTCCTCCTTAAAAATTAAATTAATATTTTCTCTATAGACAGAGTTCAGGTAGGTTACCTTTGGTTTCCGTAAGGGCCTATTATCCTATTATTATAATTGAAGAGCCTTGATAGACTTTGAGGTAGGTTACCTTTGGTTTCCATAAGGGCCTATTATCCTATTATTATAAGAGAAAATCCTTGATAGATTTTGAGGTAGGTTACCTTTGGTTTCCATAAGGGCCTATTATTATAAGAGAAGAGCCTTGATAGACTTTGAGGTACCACTGGAATGCAGAATTATCGTTGAAGTAGGAGAACATGAGCGCCTTGCTTGGATCGGCCAGCGTCTGTCGAAAGTGTGCATCCTGAGGGAACATGAGCGGGATAAAGGACTTCCTGGCATATCTTGAGCTCCAGTAGCCTCGGTCTATCTCCACTCCTGTCATCTTCAGATCTAGCAGAAACACAGCGTCACTTACATCAAAAAAGTTTTTTTTTTTTTTTTTTTTTTTTTTAACAATAAATAAATCATAAACATGGTACGTAAAAGAAAAATATACTTTATTTTATATAATCTGTTTGGAAAATGGATAGTTAATTAAATTAAAAACTGTATTTAAACTCTCATATCGTAACATTTCTTTTTAACAACACACTCTCGTAATCAGATTTAAGATAGCACATGTGATTTCTTCATTCCAAATTTGAAGTTCATAGCTGAAATCGTTTATGAGTTTGAGCAGAACTTTCCAAACCACATACACACACGCACAGACAGACATCATCGCTTAAATGGTCGGGGACCTTGAAACTTGAAAATCAAAAAATTAATCTAATTATCACTCATATAAATGTTTCAAATAAATAAACAATGCCCTACTATTGGTGGAATGTAGAAGCCACTCCAAGAGACCAGTTCCGCAGCCGACACTGATAATTCCATTTAGTCCGAGTTGTTGGACTGTTCTAGCGATGAAGTCCAGGTCAGTTTTGTGAGGTTTTGGCCACAGAAATACCCCCGAGTCAAGTTTGTGTTGCAGATTCAACACTGATTCCCAGTCTCCTGTTACAGAAAAAAACGAAGAGATATTTGAAAAATATATAAACCTACCGACTGTAGACCTAATTTAATATCCTTCTATATTCCCAAATAGGTCATAAAGAAATGGCTCTTTACTTGTAGCTATTGTTTTTTTTTTTCAATATTTTCTTAAATTTTCTTGATTTATTTTGTGGTCTAGATATTTTTCAGCTATCTAAGTTTCATACTTGTCCACAAAAATCAGATATAGCTTTCGTATCCTGAGAAGATTCATTGGGAAGACTTAATAAATTATTAACAGTAAATCAACATATCATTTAAAAAAAGAAAGCCTTCAGGATTTTTTAATCATCGGATATGCTAATCGGAAAAATTGTAGATGAAAAGCAACATTAAATTTTTCTTTGATGTCGTTTATTAAAGATTCTGGCTATTATATCAGCTAATCGCAATAGTCATACAACATGTCAGGATGGCCGAGCGGTCTAAGGCGCCAGACTCAAGGTAACACCCTTGCCCGTACTGTACGGGTCCCGAGCCTTCTGGTCCTCTATGAGGGCGTGGGTTCGAATCCCACTTCTGACATCAATTTTTTTTTAAATTTCCTTCTAGAAAAGGACTTCAAAGAATTTTTTGGGTACTGGGCCTAATAAATTGATCTTCTCTTCAAAATAATTCTAATTGTAAAAATAGGAAGCATTAAATAAAATGACAATTAAATACTGTATTATATATTCCATTTAATTTTCAAATAACAGTGAATTGGTTCAATTTTTTTTTTTTACATTAACATTTATATTTTTTGAGATCATTTACGTACAACAACAAGAATAACAATGATGTATTATTTATTTAAGGAAATTCTATGTTTACGGTCATTCCATCTTAAATGCATTCAACCAATGTCTTGTCTCCTTAACTTCTCAGATTTCTTATAATTTAATATCCATAAGTTGTACTTAGTGAGTTGATCTTATGGAAAGACAGAAAAAGGTCAAAGTTTGGTTTTTTTTGGATGTTTCAAATGACTATGACTCTTTTTTTTCAGCTATTTGTTAGGGCTTTAATCTCACACAATAACGTTTCTTCAATAATAGTTTATCAACATTTTATTAAGGTCAATTTTTTTTTTTTTGTAAAAAATATATGTTATACCTCTCCACTCAAAACTGGCAAAGTTTCATATTAATTGGTTCCAATGAAAAACATTATTCGAAATATTTAATGCAGCTAATTTTTAACTTCACGATACAGGCCTGCCTCTTATTAGTCGTATCTCAATTTTTATTAAAATATCAATTTCAAGAAATTTCCAGAGACAATTTTTTTTCCTCTCTGTTCTTTGAAGGTGTTAAAATGTTTTTCTAAAACACCTTAAAAGTTAGCTTCATTACAAGAAGTTATTTACAAAGACTGATTCTATATTTCTGAATCAGCTTTAAAAGCATTTTCTTTAATTGCATTACAAAAACTTTCATTGTATATTTTAGACATTATTTTTCATTTTAAAGAAATATTTACGGAAAAATTAGTTCAACTGAATGCAACATATCGGACGAAAACCTTTGGCAATGATATATTGTTGGAAAATGAATAAAACAGTTCAATATATTGCTAATGTGGAAGAAACAAGTATGGCTTCACATAAATTTGTGTACTTTTGGAGAATTAATCTTCAATTTTTTTTAACAGGAACCTATTTTTATCCCATTTCTGAAACCGCCAATTTTAGGAAGAGATATCGTCATCCTAATTAACAAATCTCGTAATTCCAAAATAACACCTTTTTCAGGAGACACCTAAATGTTTGTATTGTTTTTGTTTTATTCGATATTATGGGGTTACGAGGTTTTGTTTCTGAGCTTACTTGATCTTAAGAACAATAGTGGAGTTACGAGGCTTTCTCCTATGATAGACTCCAAGGTGGCGTAACAGATGGCGCAAATATCCAAAATTTACGTGAAAATGGAGTTACGACGTTTGCTAATTAGGGTGACGATATATTAATTACTATAACAAAGATTTTTTTAACAAAAAATGTTCATGTTTTTGACTTATTCAAAACTGAAAGTTTTGAATTTTTTTTTTGAAAAACTATTGTTGAAGAAATGTTATGGTATGAAAACACTTATCCTTTTTATAAGATGAAACAATAACCCGAGAGTTCGTACATTTGTATTTTCACAAGATCCAACTTATGGCCAATCATAAAAAAACTGTGTGGTCAGACATTGGTTGTTTTGACATCTGACCTATATATAAGAGATTATTTACTTTAATAACTATTGTGGTTAATATAGTTTTGCTCCTAATGTGCAAAACTGCAACTAAATTATCTAATAAATTGTAAGTAATAATAAAATAAATTTTAACAATACCTTTTTCGTAACTCTCAATAATTTCACTACACACAGGATTTTCCAATATAGACATCTATTTTTTTGTTTTCTTAAATGCTAGAAATTGAAGAACTAAATGCAACTCTTTGGGCTCCAAACACACAAAAGGTATAAAAACAAATATTCTAAAAACTAAACTATGAAAAATTGGCTCTCGCTCAGTACGAAAGTTAAAAAAAGAAAGAACAAAGTTAAAAGGATTTACGTCCCTGAGACAGGATACCAAAATAGGAAACAATTGGTACAAATTGGAACTGGGCCAAAATTTGAAGAGAAAAACGTTAGCAATGTACTTCCCCAGATCGGATAAGTTGTAATCAAATAGCTCACCTTCTAAACCCAATTCCTCGATGGCCCATTTGGCTGAAAATCAATAGGTTTCAATCGTTTACTCAGTGACATTTTACTCATACAAAATTTCATGTCCATTCATTACATTGAGAGTTTGAGTTTTTGTGTTAAGCCCCTCCTCTATTCCGCACTTCACTTAGACCGATCTGACTGAAAATCAATATTGGTATGGTCATTTTTGGTGTGTTTGAATCCACACACAAAATATCACGTCAGTAAACTTATTCTATAGGAAAATATTTTTACCGACAAACATAACTTTTTAAAAAAATTTTTAGACTCAGGGGGCAAAATTGCGGTAAAAAATCGACATCGAATTATTGATTGATTACTTAACTTTCCCTGTACAACATTTTTCTGGAGAAGTAAAATCGCCAAATATTTATATTTTGCACTGGTATACTAAAATACAAGTATGTTTACAATTATAGTAAACAATTTTTAAAAAAAACGTTGCTCAGAGGCTTATATTAATAAGTCAAGAAAAATCAAAACCGAGGTTTTCCGGAAAATTAATTTTTCTGAGAGCCTTTCTAAAATCCACTATGATTACAATTATCTGATTTCCATTTCGATACATTCATTATTTATAATTGTTTGAATAAACTAATGACCTGTTAAGGATAATAAGTCAATTTTTATTAATTAGCTATTAGTGGTTCGGTAAAACAGCCAATAAGGAAAAATAAACATTTATTAGTAAATTGATCCAAAATGAATACAATAAATGTATTTTACTATTGTGATTGTGTCTTATTACCGCCCTCCTGGAAAATGTTCGTTTTGCTACCCTGATTAGCCTCTGAACTAACCAAATATATTTCTTTTACAAATATATAAATAGAAAATATATAACATGAATAAATAAATTGTTAAATTTAATATTACGATCGAAAATAACATTAGAATAATTTAAATTACAGAATTTGTACAAAAATCTTACAGCTATCATAATTCGATCTTAAACAGTCATTTTTGTAAATAATAAATAAGACTTAATAAATAATTTTAAATTGGTGAGTCCGAAAAAGGGTAATCTCTAAAATAAAAATCAATTTATATTATTTAATGTACACAAAAAGGGATGCCAGGTTTATTGGTCAAATGACAACTTTAACCAATTTATGACACTATAAACCAATTATGGTTTATTGGTAAAATTCGAATTTATGTGGAAATACTTTCCAAAATGTTACAAAGGATTTTTTTTTATTATTCCTTGAACAATAGAAAATATCAATTATGATTTATGATATTTACAAAATCGTGGGATTGTTTAGAAATAACATTAAAAAAAAAAAAAAATTGGAGATGGAGGGAAGAGGAAAATATCTCAGAAGTCAGAAGTGAAGTAGATAAAAAGAAAACGCATTCAGTCTTCCAGAAATTTTGTTGTTATGATTCAGGAGGATGTTTCGAACCTAAAAGTTACCTTCTGTCCTTTCTTAATGATGTTATTTACACAACTGTTATTAAAAAAACAAGGTAATTTCTGATTAGTGCGTCCGAAAGTTGTGCCATTAGACTAAAGATATTTGGAAGACCGAAAGTTACTGTCAATAGAAAGAGTGGAGCCTAAGTACTGCGACTGTTTTCTTAGACCTATGGATAACATAAGTTTAAACTGAAGAAGAGCTGAAGTTGAAGTTTTCGGTCTAAACGTTCTCTTAATTACTATTGAATAAAACTTCTAGAAGATGGAATGTGTTTTTTCATCTACAATGTTTTTTCTATAATTTTGATGAAAAATAGTGGGTTGTATCTTCGAGGGGATTATATCTTCAATATGTAGGTATATACCGGTTTTGGAAATGAATACTCAACCATCATAAGAGGCTGGAGGTAAAAAAAAATGTCTTTTACGAAATCACCCTTTTATCATTTTCATATGTTAAAAATATATATACTTATATATACACCACTCTTGGTAGAATTTTTTAAGTAAAAACTTTTCTTCAAGACACAAAACCATAAATAAGAAAAATTCAATAAAAAATGTGATCTAAAATTACATATACATATCTAAATAGTATATTTTTAAAAAATATAAAATTTACATTTTTATACAATAAAAATAAATAAAAAAATATAATACTCATAAATGTTATTTATTTTATTTTTTTCGTAGTTTATAAAAGAAAAACTAGAACTCCGAATGTGCAATCAGCAAGGCCGAGCTTTTGTAAGATTTAAAAAAAATACCCGCAACGAAAGAAAGGATTTTCATTCAAGCCAAATTATGAAGATTTCACCCAAGAACTAACATACACATATTCCTACGAAATTTGATTGACTTATGACCTAGAGAGTCCACAAGATCGAAATTAAGCACCCTCAAAAGGGTATAAGATTTGTTCATCCCACAAAAATAATATAGAGAGTATATATTGAGAAAACATGAAATTCTTACACAATAACAACTACATTACACGAAATTCTATTGAAAATACAACATCGAAGAAAAAACGAGGATATTTCAGGGGTAGATTAGATGTAGATTAGATGTAGATTAGATGTAGATTAGACATTTATAGATTAATAATACTTTTTGTTTTTTGAAAACTCGGACAAAAGTACAATGTATTTAATATGAGTGTTAAATACATAGTCAAGCAATTGTTTGCACCCAAAAATGATTTTGCTTTCCAGGGAAAAAATTCAACAAAAATCATAATAATTTTAAGTGTAAAAAATGCATAAATGCTACTATATTCAAAAGAAATTATCTGTGGAATGTTTTTCTAATTGAATTTCACAATTGAAGCTGTTCTTTTCATGAACCGATGTTCATTATAGGTGACATTTAGGTTATTCTATGTCAAATCAACCACAAAATAACTGCACCTTCACCAGGATTTCTACAACTTTCTGTGAGTAAGTTGTACATATTGAGAAGAATACAAGAAGTACAACTTTTCGATATTAAAAAAAAAAAAATTGTATCAGATATACAGGCTTAAAAAGGGATGAGAAAATCTCAAAATTGGGGTTGTTTTAGATGTTTCATTCTAATGGCTAACTCGGAAAGTATTGGACCTATGAGGACGAGGGTGAGTCCGTTGTAACCAGGTGACTTTATGGACAGTAGGGTAAACACCCCCGTCCATCATATCGCAGGGGGCCACAACTGCCAAAATAAACTGTAATCATAATATTATAGAATTGGATAAGTTCTTTTATGTAAAAAGCGCCACTATTGTAAAACCATGTGATAAATCGATATACTTTGATAGTCTTAGCTCCCCCCCTCGTTGGTCGAACATCAGTATAGGCAGTTTTGTGCCCCCTCTAAATCTCCTTTCCCTTCGGCCAATTTAACTGAACTATGTGTCTTAGAGATATCTCCAATCGTCATATACAATTTTTTATCGATACATTTAGTACATGAGCAGCTATTGAGGTTTTTGTGAGTTAAGTCCCCACTTCATTCACCTCTTTCCCTTTATCCGATTGGGCAGAAAATCAATTGTTGCCATCATTAACGGGTTTTGGATTCACATATGAAATTGTACTAAGTATGTACAACTTATCGACAGAAAATCCTAGAAATTCCAATGAAATTTCATACATTGGATGTTTCCTCATGGAAGACAATTTCATTTTTCTTAATAATACCAAATGTAATACTAAAAATAAACAGAATAGTTTTAATGGAAAATATAGTTTCAAAGTTCGACAATCCCTGAACAAAATTCCTGGCTTCCAGAAAAGCTAAATGGGGATCTACTTTCTGGGAATATAAAATAAATGGCAGAAAGGAGTTTTCAACGTATGTTTAAAAAAAATAAAAATCCTCGATAAATCAGCGGCTATGTACTTGCCCAGCTCAAATATTTGTAATAAACTGTTTCTACACTCTCTCTAAGCCCTTCTTCCTTCTCCTCAGAAAACCAGTAGCAATATTGATTTCTCTGATCACATATAACATCATCTGATAATATATTCTCATACTATTGTTATTAAGCCTCCCTGTTTCCTATAATATAACAGTTTTTTTTCTTCATATTATGATGGCCGGGATGCAGGCAGAAGCTCGGTAACAGGAAAAGAGATTAAACAATTATTTCAACGGTTGAATACTTATCTGCATTCCTGTAACTGAATCCGTTCTTTTTGAATTCAAGTAGCAGTCTGCTGCTACTCAAAGAAAATAACAACTAAAGAAATAACAGATTGCTAAATAGGACGCCGAGCTCAGATGATCAAGATTCCGGGTTAGAAATCCGGCCGAGGCCCTCAGGTGTTTTATCTGAGAACTGAAAAAACTGTGAGCACGCCATCCTTCAGATGGTCCCGAGCCTGTACGATATCCTGTACTCACTAAGGAATACCCTTACCCGAAGGGAATAAAAATTTAGGATAAGCAAAATTTAAAACACTCACAATTGAGTCGGGCTCATGTCCACTAGAGTAACGAAAGAGCACTCTGGTAGTAGGCGATACGACCTCATGGTTAAAGCCTGAACATGAGATACAATAACTATCTAACAATTGCTAAATAACAAACCAACATTAAAGAAGTGATACTTTTTTTTTTTTTTAATAGAACGAAATACTTATCATAACAATTAATTTTTCTAACCATTAAAAAAAGTATTTTAACTATTTCTGAAAAAAAAAATGGTATAATAAATTGCCATGAAAGTTGTCTTTTCAGAGAGTTACAACAATATGCAATATATAGGTACGAGTATATAAGATTAGTCAGCTATTTGCTATTTCAAATTTCTTGTTCTAGTTGGCTGTTTATTTAAAGAAATACTAAAGCCTGAGTTGAAAAAATGCCTTTGAGTTGAGTGGTTTTGACAATAACTGAACAATAAAAAAATACCATTTTCATGAATGTAAAATTAATTTTCATCAATCAGGTAAACTTGGCTCAGAAACTTGACAAATGAAATTTTGCCGATAGAGCCATGCCATCGGGAGTTGTCATGCCACAGACACGAAATGTTCTATTAATGTTCAAATTAAGGGAAACGGAAAACATGAAATTCCGTTGAAAATTCAACGTTTTTGACCAATTACATAACGTCCCTAATGCTAAATGTAGCTGAGAAAGTAAGAGGCTTGAGAGAGATACGTCACACAACATCAATCTAAGGACAACGGAAGGATCTAATTCTATCTTGAGGAGCAGTTATTGGTTGGGTTTGAAGACAAGCCGACATTACAGAGGAGTGTCGAACTTTTTGGCTCGCTATCAGAAGACGGTACACACTTAGATAAACATAGACACAAGAAAGTAGAGATCTACTCCTTGTCTTTGCCTCCATCGCCGTCCTTCTTCTCTTTCTCCTGATTCTTGTCTTTCTTCGTCTTCCTCCTCTTCTTCAGAGAGGTCTTTGTCTGGGAGGAGGCCCCTTCTTTGGCTTCTACTTCCGCCTTGTCAGCTTCTCCACCTGGAATCTCTTCTTCTTCTTTTTGAGATACAAATCTCTTCGGGATGAGTAGCAGCAGGTAGGACAGCAACAGTCGAATGAGACCCTTCTTTTTTTTATCTCTTGCAATGATAAATCTGAAAACACAAGAAAAATGAAATTTTTACACGATGTTCCAACAAGATAAAAAAAAAGCTATTTCCTAAATGATGCAATAGTGGCTCCCCTTCTATGTTCGTGCACACGAAATTAAAAACAAGTCGAACAGCATGCGCCGAATTTCAGTTTTCTAATGATATACCGTGTAAACTCCATTTAACGACACTCGATTTAACGACTACCTCCCTAAAACATCGAAATTACTTGAATCTGGTTGGTTTACCTTGTTGTCTATACAATGGTACACTCTATGTAGCATCACACCCACTCTAAATAACGTCAACAAGACGTCATTACTAAGCAATAAACAGTACTTTCAAGTTGCCGAAATTAATAAGAACTGCAGCTGTGTACGGTCTTTTGTTGCTTTATTGTCTAGCACGTATTTAACTCGACTGTCGGCATCATACGTACCGAAGATTCTAAGATATTCGTTCTTTTGTTTGTTGTGATTACCTTGCACGTGTTAACATCGGCTGCTAAACTTTTTGTAAAACCAAGTTGATCCCACAGTGTCCCAAGATATGAATAAAATACATAAGAAAATACAATTAAAATACTGGAGCAGCAAAAAACGTCAGACGAAGATAACAGACTATACGCAATAAGCGTTGTTATTTGTATCAATATTAATGTTAGTTGTTATACTTTATTAGTAAATACATATTATAATAGTAAAATACTATTAAATGTAATGTAATATGTATTGATTTTTCTTCTCTTCATTTAACGACAACAATAACGCCATAAAATGCGCAGTCCCTTAATTGTCGTTATATACAGTTTACACTGTATATTTTTTTTTTTTTTGCAGAGTGTGAACTATTTTTTTTCAAGTGGCAACGAAATTCAGTTCGCTTTTAACGTGTTATTTATACTTAATTCTAATATGTGGACTTCCATGAAATTTAGCTCATAGCAATATCATATCTCGGTGGTAGCGTGTTACCCTACTGAGTTCAAGATCGCGGGTTCGAAACCCAGCCGAGCCCCTTTGGTCTTTTATCTGCTCTATCTATTTATACAATAATTTGTCCTGTCGAATAGGAATATATTTTTTTAATTTTTTATGCAGTTAGACAATAATACATTGATACATTCACTTGCTTTAATATAAATTAAAATAAAATTAAACACATTTTCTCTTTTAATATTGTAGTTAGTTATTATGACTCATGCCCGGGCTTTAACTACGACGTCATATCGCCTATTAACAGAGGGCTCTTTTGTCACTCTGGTGGACATGAGCCAGACTCTACTATGGGAATATAAAGAAAAACGAATGTTTTTTAAAAATATTATCAATTTCATAAGATATATAAAATATATGGTACTATCGGCAGTGCTACCATTTTCAGCCACGACTTAACAAATACTGTATAACTAATGTACTCCCATATATTTTGTGAAATGGACAATATATTTACAAAACATTTGTTTTTCTTTATTTTTTTATTGTGTTTCACAAAATCTCAGAGAAAATGTTAAGCATCTACTATGGGAGAGTGCCTATCTAAGTTTATTCACCCAGGGTAGGGATCTTTAACGAGTACAGGCTCGGGATCATCGCTTAACGTCCCGTCCGAAGGATGGTGTGCTAAAGGTTCTTTCATCTCTCAGATAAATTAAATATTGTATATTCCACAAGGTCAACAATATTTGTTTTTAAAACAATTGTTTAATTTATTTATTGCAAGTTTTCACAACTTAGAAGACATTTCATTAATGTCTTGTTTATTTAGATTGCAGCATCTCAAATAGAAATTGATATACCTCTTGGTAGTTATATTGTGTAGAGGTCCAAAGGCGAGTGCCACCACAGTACATGCCAGACAGATGACGTTGTAGGGCATGGAGAAGTCTGGAGTAGCCAGGGAGACAATCAGCGTCTCTGTGGTCAGCCGGACAGGGTAGCCTCCGAAACGACTCGACTTGATACTGAAACAACAAAACCACATTCAACATTAACTTATGTCAATATTGACACAAATTTACCAGGTAGATATTTTTTCTTGTGACTGAAAGGTAACTTTTTATATCAAAATTTCAGGGTAGATTAGATCCGGAAATATCCAAGAGAAGGAATGCCAATAGTGCACCGAGAGAAGAAATTACACAAAACTGTGCAAAAAGTTATCATTCATTAACTATCTCCTGCTGAAACTTAAAGACATATTCAACGACGGAGTAATCAAGACGTGCTGCCATGCACTATTTCAGAGCCTGATATCGTATGATCTGGGTCTGTGGGGCTACTCCTAAGGAGACAGGGATGTCCCCTAACTACAGAAGAGAAGTGTTCGCATTATGTCAAGAGTAGGATACCGGGAGCACTTTATGCTATATTAAATAGCTAATAACGTAATGACAGTAGCAGTACTGCGTGAAGTACATCATCTGAGGGAGTACACAGCAGTAACAATTAAATAGTTTTCCAGACATTAAAATGTACAAAAAATTAAATATTAATAATTTTCTTGGCTTATACAACTCGGAACAATATGAAATTTTCGCTAGGACCAATGGGATGCCAGACTGTATATACCATCCTGGAGATCAATTGGTTACAATTTTAGTGTTACGGACATACGAACGGACAATCATCATTGAAATTTTTGTAATCTCGGTATCAAATTAGATCAAAATACGTCATAAAATCGAAATAGACACTTTTTTACAATTTCAATACTTTCTCTATCAAAAGAATAAATAAAGTAATATATATTCATTAATGTAAACATTCTTATGACGTATCCTATTACCATGTTATGATTTAACGAAAATAAATATTATTATTAAACTAAAGTAACTTAAAAAACAATAAAAATATATTCTATGATGTTTTCGTAATGAGACTTGCATGTAACATAACTAGAACTAGATTATTTAAATAAAAATGGTACTGATACCTCATGAAAAGATTTGAGTCCATGAGAATGGAGGTGAAGTTGCGCACTTTGGGTATGAAGGCAGTCACGGAGGCAGCGCCGGCGTAGAAACCATGATGAGCGTCCGGAGGATACTCCTGCCATCGGAGGAATGCATAGTCGAACTGGAGCATGACGAGGACGGTGGACTCTGGAGGTAGGTCGAGGACGAGCTCCAAGTGGTAGGGCCGCTCGCGCTCCTTGCCAGGACGGAACATCTTAGCCACTGTAGATAGGACAATAGTGAGGGGAGACACTCTCAACTCAAAGTAGATATATTATATACGATTACATTCTAGACACATGAGTGGATCCAATCGGGGATAATAATTACCCCACCAAAGCTCCGGAAAAATAAAGTTCCTGCTTTCCTTCTACACCAATCGACCGATTTGACTGAAAATCAATAGGTGTCTTACTAAGGACTTTCTCAATCGTCAGGCACAATTTCGCATCAATACGTTCATTATATTGACAGTAATCATCGTTTTGGAGTCCTTCCTTCGACCGATTCAGCTGAAAACCAGTGTTTTCTTTATGGAGTTTTGGATATCCTTATGGTCAATACATTCAATCTAAAGCACACATAAACAACAATACATTCAATCTAAAGCACACATAAACAGACAGATAAGACTTTTTTTTTTTTTAATTTTGAAGTCAGTGGGTCGAAGAATATGAAATTCCGGTGAAAAATTAAACACTGAACTTACAGACAAATTTTGGGAGGCGACTCAAACAAAGACTGTACCAGGACTTTCTTTTTTAAACCCTATTTTATATATTTGTGTAAAGCATTTTGCTGGTCCAAATAAATGTGGTTGTTGTTTACAGACAAATTAAATAAAACGTGTAAAACGTAGCTTTTTAAAAATATGTGATAACATATCTCCTCGGTGCATACAAGAACAGCAAGTGGCCCTCCACTATCGATGTCCCTTTCTTATACCACCGCTAAGACTGTTCAACCAGTGACGTCTACTGCGGTAAGCCTTGAGAAAGCTCAAAAAAAAATAATTAGTATGAAAAATAAATCTTACAGGGTTCTATCTCATTGCCGTTGCACTCGATCCTGAGGGTGTGCATGTAGACCTGGACATACCAGGGGATGTTCTCCAGGAGAATGGCTCGGATCGGGGTCCACCATCGGTTCACGATCCTAGTCTGGATACCACCAAACTCTTGCCCGTAACCTATCTCAACCATTCAGTACAATCAATATAATTCTATCAACGATTTGAAATACAATGTCACATTTTTCCATTTTTGATTTTATATATTTTTTAAAAACTTATATGCCTATAATACAAAACAGAAATTTTATATAATTCATACAAAAATATCTAAAGAAAATTTGTTATGTAAAACAAAAATAGAGAAGTTACGACATACCTCTCTCTCCAACAGGGCAAACAGAAAAAGAGGAATTATCATATTATTATATTTTTTTTTACATTAACAAATGAGGGAGGGGAGTTAACAAAAATGGCAATAGTTAAAAAATATTGTTTAAATTGAAAGATGATTTTGAAAACATATTATGATGATCTCTAAACGATTCTTTGACAGCTCTAAACTTATACAGTTAATGATATTTAACATTTTTTGCGGAGATATTGTGGAAAACTTCATAAAAAATAGAGAAAAACTTATATTTTTTAAAATATAAATAAATTATATATAAAATATGGGCGTAATTTCAGTATTGCTACAATCTTTAGCCATGAATTAACAAATACTGCATTTACCAAAAGTTCTCCCATACTTTATATATAATTTGTGAAATCTATATAAATAAAACAAAGTCGGGTTAGTTACACCATTTATAAGTCAAGAACGGCTGGACCGATTTCATGATACTCCACATGTAGCATCCTTTTGACCCCGATTGAAATATAGGCTATGTGGCGTCCCAAAATTTTGAACGGGAGGGGGGTTGTAAGGGGGGCCTAAGCATAAAAATTGCTCTAGCGCATTAACGGATGGACGGATTATCATGAAATTTCACATGTAATATTCTTAAAGGCCAAATAGAAAAATAAGGTGTGTGACGTCACAAAATTGTGAACGGGAGGGGGGGTTGTGGGGGTAGGCCTAAATATAAAGATACCGGTAGCTCATTAACTAATGGTGGGATTGTCACGAAATTTCACATGAAGTATTCTTAAAGGCCAAATAGAAAAATAGGGTGTGTGACGTCACAAAATTGTGAACGGGAGGGGGGTTGTGGGGGTAGGCCTAAATATGAAGATAGTGATGGGTCATTAACGGGTGATCGGATCGTCATGGAATTTCACATGCAGTATTCTTGATAGCCAAATTGAAAAATATGCTATGTGACTGGGGGGGGGGGGGGGGGGGGGGGGTAGGTCTAAATATAGAAATAGTGATAATAGCGTCATTAACGGATGATCGGATTGTCATGGAATTTCATATTTAATATTCTTAAAGGTCAAATAGAAAAATAGGGTGTGTGACGCAAAATACATAGCTCCAATAAAGCAAATGTCTTGCTGATGAGCCATTGAAATACTTGATTTTTGTATTTTTATTGATTTTTATTTTCTTCATATATATTATTATCCTAATAAACTATAATATAAACTATATATAACTTAATAAATGTTTTGTATGAATTTTATTACGTTAATAAAATCCTAAATTAAGTTTTGCTAAAAGTTAACACGACATTCATTGGGTGTTAGGCGGTACGAAGTTCGCCGGGTCAGCTAGTAGATAATATTTTTAAAAACATACGTTTTTCTTTATTTGTTTATACAATTAATAAACATTTATTGTTTCCTTATACTAATGTATATGTTTTATTTTAATATTTTAATTTTTTTCAAGAATTTTACAGAAGAATTCGCTCAGATATGATCGGTGATATATACTGAAAAATTCCAAAATTATATTATATATTATTCCCGACTGACTGTAAAAAGAAAAAAAAAATCTGTACCAGGTACATAATTCAAACTTGCCACCAAGGGAGCAGAAACGTCCTTATAATAAAAAAATATATTAATAACGTAACAATCCCCCTGAGAGCCTTATTGGAAAGTTGTGTGCAGTTCGTGTTATATTAATAACATAATCGAAATTACTCTATTATGTATACATTATATATTTTCAAATAATAATGTACTGAAAGCCCCTATTGGAAAGTTCCATGCAGGGTTCTATTCTACAAACAACATGGAAAGCCAAATAGTGAATTCTGTTGAGGGTTTGACAAACTAATTTTTAAACGCTTTTTGGTGAAAGAATTTTTTTAAAACCCCATTTAACACACTCTGTCAGGCACCTCCTTGACAAAGCAGGTCCAGCATAGCATATAGTCCCCAGAGAGAGAATTTGCGGTGAAATTACCCAACTATTTAATTTTCTGCACTTCATAAACCTCCTATTTAAATTATAAAACAAAATTGTCTTCATCACATAGCCTTTTTAATCCGCACATAGCAATCTCGACCTTTATTATCATTATGCGCCCATCAAAATTAGCACGCTAGGATCCCGCACAGACCTGCATCCAAGATCCTCGCGGTCGAAGTGTTTTAAAGAAGATTAATAAAAAAGCAAACAAAAAAAAAGTCTCAACTTCAGAGACTGTTCGTAGACATACGACTCACGTCCAGCGCTTATATCAAAATAAAACTTACAGAAATAAAAAGATCTTATTATCATCACTCTCATGGACTAACAATGCGCTTTTCAAGCAACAATGGGCATATGGCTTGGAATCCGGAACTGCGACCAAGTCCAATTTGAATCGGATTCAAACCATGCAGTCCAAGGAAGCATTAGGGCACATCACTAACGCATCCTTCAAGTCACCAACACCCTTCATACTCGTACCATGGTCGTCGAGGAGAGACACAATGTTCCATGCCAAACTCGTCATTCTTCTCACGGAAAGATTAGCTGCCTACGAATCCACCAGACTCAAGCGAACATAGCAGTGTGATTCGCTCATGGCGTAGGATTCCTTCGCGTGTCCTTGCTTAGTTAATAATCACATCATGACAACATACTGCAGTAGTAATCAGTCTGCCCTACTATGTAACATTCATTTGTAAATAAATAAATAACGTCAAACAAAAAAAAAAAAAAACTCGTACCTGTAAGATACCTGTTGACAGAGATGAGAGGTTTGTGTTTGTTGAAGACCCCGGAGGAGGGGCGAGGGTAGCGTGCCTCTAGGTTGTAAGGACCTTCCGTGCCACGATCCTTGAGGTCGTAGCGAGCTATTTGATAGTCGTTAGCACCTCGCAGCTCATCCTTAGACAACAGTTGGTAAGAAGCTGGTCTCAGATTAAACTGCAAACCTGTCTGACCGCAATATACAACCTCACATTACTCAAGTGTCCCTCGTCAAAACCAACCCCTCACCGTGTTAGTAGTGGCGTTACACTCTGTACGTGTGGTTAATGAACTGCACCAAGCCAACTAGGAGAAATAAGGATACGTGCGGATTTGAATCTTGGAGGGACAGAGAAAGAGAAAGAGAAAGAGAGAGAGAGAGATAGAGAGGGAGGGAGGAGAGCGAGAAAGGGGGCAGATAGGGGACAGGGAGGGGGTTCTATACAGACAACATTTTTTTAAATCTCCGTTTTTAGAACAAATATTAATATCTCCGTTTTTAGAACAAATATTAATATCTCCGTTTTCCCAGCAAATTGAAGCTATAATCGTTTCCGCAAAGCCTTGGTGAAGAGGGGGAAGGATATGGGTATTTCCATTAAATCTCCCTCATAATTTTGCTAATATTCACAACACCTCCTTTTTCCTCCAAGTCTTGACTATCGGGTGGGGTTATTCTCATTACCTTCCGCAGATTTTACCCTGGACAAACGTCTCACGTTATTTTTATATAAACTCATTTTAAATATTTAAATGTACTCACAAGACCGTTACTTAGGACTCTCAAATTAGAGTCAGGAGCATGTCCAACAGAGCGATGAAAGAGCACTCTGATAGTGGGCGATATGAGCTCGTTAAAGCCCGGGCATGAATCATAAAAACAAACACTTACAAAAATAAATAAAAAGTCGTCAAATAGTACAAATGAGTTGTAAATATTTTATTTTGAAAAAATTAAAACCGTTCAAAAAATTTGAAAAACATTTCCAATAACAAAAAAGATTGTAAATGGAACAATCCGGTTCAGATCGGGAGCAGACTGGCTCACAATGACAAAGCAAATCGATCGTATACGTAACAATATATGAAGTTTTCTTCTCATGTTTGAATATCTATTCAACTTTTTTTATTTTGATATGCGGTCCACACTTGAATACCCAAGGCGTAATGCAGCCAAATACAAGAAGGTTTTCGACCCCTGGTACATACTGTACATGAGGTTGTATTCGAAAATCAAAATGTAGCACTTACCTCGGTGGGCGATGTATCCACATAGATCATAGAGGTGGTGGCCAGAGGACAGGCCCGGGACATGCCGACTCCAAACAACCGAATAAGAGACCAGAGAGGCTCGTCAGGATTAACAATGGCCAGGTCGTACATGAGAGAGACTGTCTGAGTCAGCTCCACACCCATTTTATCACAGCTCTCATCCTGAAACGGACACACCATCTATACATCATCCAGAGGACAGGCCCGGGTCATGCCGACCCCAAACAGCCGAACAAGGAACCAGAGAGGCTCATCAGGATTAACAATGGCCAGGTCGTACATGAGAGAGACTGACTGAGTCAGCTCCACACCCATTCTTTCACAGCTCTCCTCCTGTATCCCACACACCATCTATACATCATCCAGAGGACAGGGCCGAACAAGAGACCAGAGAGGCTCATCAGGATTAACAATGGCCAGGTCGTACATGAGAGAGACTGTCTGAGTCAGCTCCACACCCCTTCTTTCACAGCTCTCCTCCTGTATCCCACACACCATCTATACATCATCCAGTAAACACACTCTTAACAAGCGGACGAATGAGGCTCAGATTACAATGCAAGTGTAAGTTTTGGCGAGTAGGTACGAAGCCTCATACAATTGAAGGAAATACGGTAAAATGGTTTTCCGGAACTAGGGTGAAATTTAAATCCGGAAAACACCAAGTTTAGAAATACGAAAATCACGGGATTCGATATTTTTCTGTGACGTTCAAAAAACACAAATGAACATATGTAATTGATTAAACAACATTAATTTAAAACACCTATCTGTTTCGAGAAAAGTCATTTCTCTCTATGAACAATGTCTACGAAAACCTTCACAGATCTTAAATTTTCGAAAAAAATTAATTTTTTTAAATTTATTATTTTGTTTTCTTCGAGATTTTTACTCCGGTAAAGAATTCTTAAGGATTATTACATGCCAAATCTTTCTGAATTTGAAAAAAATATGATTTGAAATCTCAGATTTTGGTGAAAGTCGTTAAGGAAGTTTGGTCAGGCCAAATTAAAAAATACAAAAAGCAAATAATGTGTGATCATTCTTTCTCGAGCTATAGTTCATTGCCTGTTTGTTTTTCCGCACATTTACCCTTGAAACTCCACTCTAACTTATGAAAACCAATCAGGTATCATATTAAAAAAGAGAGTTTTTGACACAAAGCCTTCAAGTCAAGTTATTCACGAACGAAATCGTATTCCTTCATACATTTTTAAAGTTCATTGTTTTATACCTAAAATTGCTGTAAAACAAAATTAGTTTTATTTCGAGATATGTTTCGTTGCCTTTTCACAGTCTTCCTTGTTTCAAAAGGAACCGAGCTGCTGTGATTTCAAGGGATGACTGAGCTTAGGGGGGTTTCTATACAGAAGAAACGGTGCTGGCGGTAAGTGAGCGCTGCCAATGATGCTGGACCTGCCCAGCCTGAGAACCCCTTGGCAGCGCACAGCGGCACTACTCCGTTTTCAGGGGTACAAAATTGTATGACCTATCCAATTGCCATGTTAAGGTTTAAGGGAAATAAATATTATTATAGTTAGTCATTATGACTCATGCCCGGGCTTTAACTGCAAGGTCATATCGCCTACAACCAGAGCGCTCTTTCGTCACTCTGGTGGACATGAGCCCGACTCTACTATGGGAGACCTAAATTTGTATTCGTCTAGGGTAGGGGTCCTGAGTACCTGACATCGTACAGGATTGGGACCATCGCTTAACATCCCATCCGAAGGACGGCGTGCTTAAGTATATTATTATATATATAGAGGAATTGTAAACTGGTACATTGGTACTTACAACACAAACAGGCCTGACATGGAGACCTAAGGAGTGGTAAACTGTATTGTAGATGTAGTCAGAGTTGAGTAGTGTTGACAGACCTCTCTGAAACATGACAACAAAACAATGTAATCAGGGCGGCATGAAACTATACTCATGTATGTGATTGAAAAGTTGTGAGCTCTCTACCGCAAAAACAATTGTAGCTATGAACTTGAAAGTTGGAATAAAGGGGTCACATATTCTAACTTAGGTCTATTTGGCCGAAATAGAACAAAGACCACTTTCCCTAACTATATTTTACAAGATACAACTTAAGTTTATGACCTAATCAAAACTCTTCTTGTGTAATAGTTGTAGAGAATACTAAAATACATAATTTATATGAAATATGATTTTTTACAGGGAAACATGCCGAAAACCATCTTGAAATGTTTTTTTGAAACATATTTTCCCTGATTTACCCAAAAACGGTTAGTCCTATCGAAAAATTGATCCTTTCCAAAATTGTTCCTTATAAAATTTCCAATTGCTAAGAAGTTCGCAGATTTGAGATAGGATCAATACGACAAAAGTTAACTAAATGTCGTAATCGGTCAAAAATTCAATGTTCAATATTCATCAAAGTCTCATGTTTTCCTACTTCCAAAATAAAAATAAATAAAAAATCTCTGATCCCGATAAAATGAATGTGCCGTCACTAAATATTATATGTGTATCCCGAACCCCATAAGGACGACATTATTGATTTTCAGCCAAATTGGCCAGAGAGGGTCTACTACATTATGTGTGGAGAGGCCAGGGATTGCGGTTCCTGGTCCCTTGATCCAGTCTCGCCGCTCGTTGGCTTCCTCGGGGTTCTGTGCTGAGCTCCAGTCGCTTATTTTATTTATTGATTATTAATTTATTTTATTTTTTCTTATCCATTATTTTTATTTCATCTTTAATTTTCTATATATATAATCTATTTCTGTATTTTTATTTTCTAAATATATAAATTGTAATGTAGTCAATATGCGACTAAGCTAAATGTATTTTTTCAATATATATATATATAAAGTATCTAAAATAAATAATATAATGGAGAAATGAACAATAAGCTTTGGAGGCTGGAGAGACAGGTATCAAGGGATAGGGAAAGGGGACCCTTGTTCAACTTCATCAATTTACCTGTAGAGATAGAGGTACAGATTTTACAACCCAGCATGACAAAAGAATGGAGCTATACAGGATTAAAGCCCAAGCACTCTGTTAGACTCATATAAATCTGTCTGGAGTGCCCAAATTAAAATTGACATAGGTCAAATTGTATGTCTCCAAGGCAAAAGCCGAAAATTCCTCTGAAGAGACTAGGAGAGGAGAAGGGGAAACTGGTAGTGCGGAGTTCTACATCAGTTGAGATCCAGAAGTCGAGGAGGAGAGTTGAAGCCTTCAGTTGAAGTCGAGCCTGGAGTTCAAGTCGAGAGCTTCAGTTCAAGTCTGGAGAGGAGTCCAGAAGTCTTTGGGAAGTCTTCAAGAGCCCTCCATTAGAGTAACCGTTGAGTGTACAGAAGCCCCGAGAGTCGAAAAGAAGCATCAGCCCGTCTTGCAGTGAGTCCACAGGCTATCTATCCAGCCCCCTGTCTCTCTACAGCTTTCATATCAAACAAGGTTAAATTTTATATTATATTTTTTTATTTGTAATTATTAATTTTTTTGTAAATATATTCATTATAAGTATGACTTGCTAGATTTTTTAGTTTGCATCCCATGCTTATCCTAGGTCAGTAATGGTTTAAGAATTTGGTATTTCAAAACTTTCTTCGCTGAACGAACTTTTCGCCTTTGGTTTATAGCAATCCAATTTATACATTCAAATCAGTAATAAGTACCGTTCTAATAAATAGGCGGTCTGGCATCCTTTATATATTTCAATTTAGTAAAGATAAATCATTTTGAGAAAATAATATATAAGGAATATATAATTGAAAATAATACTTACTTTAGTTCCACATGGAAGCAGCTTTTTCCAGGGGGTAAGGTTTTCAGTACATACGATTTCTCGAGGTAGGCTGGCGTAACGGAGTCTTTCGTTGTTCTTCGGATCATCCTTTATACCAAGAGGTTCAATCCCTTCAGGACGAAGAGAATAGTGAGGACTAACAGTGTTCTGTGAGTCTATAAAGTTCAAAGAAGCACAAAGCAGGCCTGACAAGGCTCCCGTCAGTTCCTTCCACTTTGTATCAATACTGAAATTACAAAACAAAATAGTATAATAATATATTTCATAATCCAAAATATTGTTTCGATATGCTTCTTAATACATACAGAACCCCATCTCAGAAGAAAAAAACAAACAAAAAAAAAAAACATTTTAACGTAGAACAAGAGTGGTCGACGTCAGTTCCACCAAAAATGAATGTACATTACTGAAAAGTTGGGTAAAACTGAAGAGTGATACGTCGACCAAGGATAAATCAGTAGGGCAAATAATACT
The DNA here is from genome assembly GCA_963662175.1 of Aradus depressus. Taxonomy (NCBI): domain Eukaryota; kingdom Metazoa; phylum Arthropoda; class Insecta; order Hemiptera; family Aradidae; genus Aradus; species Aradus depressus. The sequence continues at coordinate 50,350,958 of OY759217.1, read as the reverse complement.
TTGGTAGAAAGGGAATATTAAACGAAAAAAATATATAATTTTCAGGATAAGGGATGTAACTATTTAAATGAAATGAAAATACATTTTTATTCTGGGACCGAAGTCCCCTAAAAATAAACACATACAGAGTCAAAGAGAAAGAAACAATAAAATATGAGTTAGCATTAATAAGAAAAAATAACAAAAAAAAAATAATAATAATTAGTGCCACTGTGGAGAGTACAGTACAATAATAAATATACATAACTCGTAGATAAAAAAAATAGATAAATAATTAAATTAACACTTTAACTAAATGGAAAAAAGGTATATAGTATAAAGACGAAAAGGAGATACATTAAATATATAAGAGAGGGGAGGATGGCCGGAGGGTGTGAAATAATATTGATTTAAGAGAAACAGATGTAATACCAAAAGGAATAAATAAACTAAATACAGAGATAGTAGGAATTGATGATAAATGTAGGAAAATACAAAGGAAGGGGAATGAAAGAATAATCGGAGGGAGAGGAATTGGAACAGAAAGGATTTGAAGGAAGCGACGGAAGGAGAGTGACGGACATGGGGAGGCAGAGTTCCAAAGAGAGGAGGCTTGGACAAGGAACGAGTTGTGGAAGGCAGAGGAGCGATGGGAAGAGATGAAGAGGTCCGAAGGACGGGATCTGGTGTGTCTTTGGTGGATGGAGGGCTGGAATTGGAACAGAGAGGATTTGAAGGAAGCCACGGAAGGAGAGTGACGGACGTGGGGAGGCAGAGTTCCAAAGAGAGGAGGCTTGGACAAGGAACGAGTTGTGGAAGGCAGAGGTGCGATGGAAGGGGATGAAGAGGTCCGAAGGACGGGATCTGGTGTGTCTTTGGTGGATGGAGGGCTGGAATTGGAACAGAGAGGATTTGAAGGAAGCCACGGAAGGAGAGTGACGGACGTGGGGAGGCAGAGTTCCAAAGAGAGGAGGCTTGGACAAGGAACGAGTTGTGGAAGGCAGAGGTGCGATGGAAGGGGATGAAGAGGTCCGAAGGACGGGATCTGGTGTGTCTTTGGTGGATGGAGGGCTGGAATTGGAACAGAGAGGATTTGAAGGAAGCCACGGAAGGAGAGTGACGGACGTGGGGAGGCAGAGTTCCAAAGAGAGGAGGCTTGGACAAGGAACGAGTTGTGGAAGGCAGAGGTGCGATGGGAGGGAATGAAGAGGTCCGAAGGACGGGATCTGGTGTGTCTCTGGTGGACGAAGAGCTGGAATTGGAACAGAGGGGATTTGAAGGAAGCCACGGAAGGAGAGTGACGGACGTGGGGAGGCAGAGTTCCAAAGAGAGGAGGCTTGGACCAGGAACGAGTTGTGGAAGGCAGAGGTGCGGTGGAAGGGAATGAAGAGGTCCGAAGGACGGGATCTGGTGTGTCTCTGGTGGACGAAGAGCTGGAATTGGAACAGAGGGGATTTGAAGGAAGCGACGGAAGGAGAGTGACGGACGTGGGGAGGCAGAGTTCCAAAGAGAGGAGGCTTGGACAAGGAACGAGTTGTGGAAGGCAGAGGAGCGATGGGAAGAGATGAAGAGGTCCGAAGGATGGGATCTGATGTGTCTTTGGTAGTATTAAATTATATTTAATGAATTCGATAAATATAGATGCAAACGGTTTAATGATTTTGTAAAACAAATAACTTGTTTAACTTTTACATTGTTTAATGCCACAAACATATACGCCAAGACACCATCGGCGATGGCCTAACACGAAACTGGAACTCTGTATGTAAATATTTTTGTGAAACTAGACAATATGAAGTTAAACAAGATCTTTCTTTGTATTTATTGTATTGGCTCTCCACTGTATCGACACAGATTTCAGATATGAATTCGGGAAATTTAATAAGAAGGTATTGAAGAAATAACTTTCTAAAATTATTTCATTGCGAAAGAACTCGCGTAGTTATTCTGGTGGTGGAATTAGGAATTGGACAGTCATAACCTCATTAGATCTTTTTTCAGATGGCATTGGTAGAAATTATATTTTAGAACATTAACGTAATGTTTCCCTATTCAGAATATGAACTGATTATACGACTCGGTTTGTTTTTTCCTCTTCGACTAAAATCCAGGGAAATATGGAAATGAGTTTTATGTGCCTATATACCCCTATTACATAAGTCCATATGTATAAAATAAATTATTATACTGTATAACGCAAAGATTACTCCAAAATAAAGTACTAATGAAAGAAATGTACGGATTCATATTGAGTTAAAATTCATTGTAATAAACAAATGAAAATTAGTTGTTTAATTATTAAGCGATTTAGTAAGCCACTGTACAAACTTACTGACGACCCGTCTCTACAGAATTTCAAATAGACTTTGTGGTTGGTTTTTATTCCGAGAACCGCTGTTTAAAGTTGATCTTAACAACTGGACTAAAGCCATTGTTAAATGTCTGATTTCCTGTTAGGCTATAAATTGTTTAGCGTTTTGTAATATATATTAAAAGAAGAAAGAGACACCTTTAACCTGGTGATCGCAGCTTTCAAAATCGTAATTTTTTTTTTTTTTTTTATTTGGAAACCACCAAAATAAGGTATACTCACTTGGAGGTGTTAGGTTTGAACCAAACCCATAGTTCAGCCCCGGGTGGTCCAGCACGAATTGGATAACCCCATACGTCGTGTCTCCATAGTCCTTTTGTCAGAGTTATATGAAGCTCCTGAACATTGTGTCTCTGGAGAATTTCTCCGACCGGCCTCGGAAACAAATTACAATGGTCAACTGAAAATATAAACATATTTGGTAAAACAATCAGTAAAAATTTAGAGTACTATAATTTTTTCCGGTAAAAACGGCTTTAAGGATGCTTCCTTGTAGGATTAATAAAAGATATTGATTTTTCATTATTGCAGTCTGCAAATGGTGCAATAACGAAAAACAGTCCGAATGACATTATCTTTCAGCAATCTAATAGTATATGATTTGCATAAAGGAAAAATAACATACATAAGTCACTTTTAAGAGCTGTTTCCCAAATCGTAGTAAATTGAAAGTACGAATAGACATAACCGTCTAGCGGTTTCAGAAGCAGTTCTTCATGATATTCTTCTTTACCGTATGTTGACTCAAAAGATATAAAACAATATAACAAAATTAAATTAAAAATTGCAACTTTCTTCATATTAAGTTCAATAAATAAATATATCTCATTTAAAACCTGTGTTCATTTTATTGACTAGATTAGTGTTATAAAACCTCCTTTAGTATATATATATAAACTTCGTATGATTCCTTGATAGTATTTCACGATTAGTTAAATAAAATTTCTCTCTTGAATATTCAGAAAGAAAAAAAAATTATATTTTTGTACTGTGAGTAGTATTTTGCCATATTTTTTTAAAAGTTATAATAAGTGAATCTTGTGAGATGTTTTCGTGAAGCCCTTGAACAGGTTATGTTACCGGCATGTTAAGTCTTCTTTCATGATAAGGAGTTATTACTTTTCTCTTTAATTTCACATTTTAGGTGTTATAAGATTTCAATAGAATGGCTTCACAATTTTTCAACAGAATTGGTCAAGTTGGACTTGGTGTTGCTTTAGTAGGTGGAGTTGTAAATTCAGCTCTTTACAATGGTAATGAAAAGGTTAGATGAATTACCATTTTTTTAAAACTTTAATGTAATTTGATTTTTGAAATGGTTCTGTTTTTTTTTTCTCAGTTGATGGTGGCCACAGAGCAGTTATATTTGATAGGTTTACTGGTGTCAAAAATCACGTGGTTGGGGAAGGAACACATTTTTTCATTCCCTGGGTTCAGAGACCAGTTATATTTGATATTCGGTCGAGACCTAGAAATATACCCACAGTTACTGGCAGCAAAGGTGAGAATGACCCAAGCGGCTCCCATATTACCCGTTAACATTTTTATTAATGTTTTTAAATGGAAAACAAGACTTATTTAAATTATTAATTATGTTTTCAGATCTTCAAAATGTTAATATTACACTGCGAATTTTGTTTCGTCCCGTTCCTGACCAGCTTCCGAAAATTTATACAATTCTCGGAGTGGACTATGACGAAAGAGTATTACCTTCTATTACAACTGAAGTCCTGAAAGCCGTTGTGGTAAGTCTGTTGTGAGTTATTCTTAAATTACAAACAAGGCGTTATTATCGCTACTTATTATCTCATACTAAGTATGTGAATTGTCAATAACAATAATATTGTTTTTGAAGGCCCAGTTTGACGCTGGAGAACTGATCACCCAAAGAGAGTTGGTTTCTCAGAAAGTGAACGAAGAGCTTACGGATCGAGCGAGACAGTTTGGTGTCATTTTGGACGATATTTCCTTAGTAAGTTGCTTATTTTCTCTTATTTTTTTGAGTAATTGCGTATTTTTATATTTATTTTTAGTTTTATTGTAATTTGATGCATTCATCGAAATGCATGCGCTAAGGTAGTCACAGATTTATTGAAAAAAATAACTACAATTTACTTCTTTTTCGATATTCTAAATCCATATTCAGTGCTTCCTCCATTGTTCTGATATGGTCTATCCTCGTGTTGTTGAGATCATTGATTATATGTGAAAATTGTAAACGCTATAAAGCTGTCCTCAAATTGCCTGATACCCTAGGTGGGTGCGCAATTACAAATCTATATTTTGGCCCCTCCAATCCCATTAAAAAAATATTTATACCAATTTTTATTTATCATATTTGTAATATATATAGAATATATACATAATAAGCAAATATATGGTCAAAAAGAAAAATATAACGACGTCACTTGATGGGAAAAGCCAGCCAGCGCTGACACTCCCTCGAAAGTTAGTTGTCATTATTAGAGGGAAGATCGCGAGGCCACCTCCTGTTCAAGCGGCGGGGAGAATTGTCAGGATGGGAATGAGAGGAAAGGTCTTGTGCGAGAGGATTTGAATGGGAAGAAAGGAATGATTGAAATCGGGATTTGATTAATTCATTGACAGTGGGAATACTGAGATCTCTGTGTAGGACTTTATTGGTGATACGATTGATGTTGGATTGTTTAGCTGTACCCCAAAGTTCGAGTCCATAGGTCCAAATTGTTCTTGTAAATCGTAAGTTTGTTGTTAGTAGTCAGTTTCGATTTAGGTCCAAGTAGTCGTCGTAACAGTCCGTATCTTCTATTCAGTTCTTGTCGTTTAAGTCGTGTATGTGGGTTCCACGTAAGTCTACTGTCTAGGTAAAACCCGAGATAGCGGACTTGGTTTGAAGAGGGAATCAGGATGTTGTTAATGATGACGGGAGGACAGGATTGAGGGCGTAGGGTAAATGTGACTTGAACACATTTCTGCTCATTTAATTTAATTCTCCAGAGGTTGTGCACCACCTCATTAAACCAATTTGTAGAGTTAGAAATTTATGTTTATTTAATCGGCTTAACAAAATAATAATTATTAAAAAATAAAAAAGACCGGACCTAAACGGAAGTTTTAGCTTAATTACAAACTTCCGTATAGGCCCCCGCCAATGAGAGAGTGAATGGTATTAATCGGTGAAAGTGTTCCTCAATGATGTGTTTCGAACCCGCGATTTTGAGCTCAGCAAGCATGTACGCTACCTCTGAGCTACCGGCGTCCCCTGTATTTTGTTGTTTATTCTGATTATCTTGGATTAGTTTTATAATTTAGTTTATTCAATGCGGACCTGGACGCAAGTTAAGATACTAAGCAAAAACGTTTATATGCCCTCTTTCTTTTCTTCTATTTATTTTATTCTAAACGATTGAGTAAACATAAATTTCAAACTATTCTATACAAGCAAATAAGTGTAACATTTGTTTTTGGAAGTACATACGTTGTAAAAGAATGATGACTGTTGATTTGTAAAATATATAATTCTTCTTGATCCTATTTCTTATTTGTTTTGGTTCGTGGATTTGCCAAGATTCAACAGTTTTGAAAACGTATAATGACATGAGATAGCAAAATACACAAAAAGAAACTTACTCTATGATTATTTGAATTAATATATTTGATAATAACATTATTAATATTTATGGTTATTTCTCAGAATCATTTCAACCTTTACTACTATCCTAAAATATATTTGTATATTACTTATAATCTACTTTGCTACGTTGCGTTGTCTACCACGATTTCTGCTGGGCTTCGGATTTCTTCAATATTCCACTGACTCTACGTTAAACTTGATATACGTTTCACTTATTTTGTGTTTCATATAAAAAAATGGTACTGACTTATAAAGTTATACAACTCACATCTCAAAACAGTTGGTAGCTCCTCCGTCACGTCCACCCTTCTCCAAGGTGTCTGTCTCCGGAGAACCTTCCTCTGCGACATTGACTCACTAAGTATTAGCTCCAGAGCTGGGTTCGTCCCGCTCTCCCGCCATTCTTCCGCTGGGACTTTCCTTTACACCTATTGGCTGCCCTGGTCAGGTGGTCTACATTCTTCCTTACTTGGTATCGCTGTTGACGTTATCGGAATTCTCCCTTCTTCCAATTTTTATATTTCCATCTGCATTTTCATTTTTATTTAAATCATTTTAAAACAATTAATGTCCATATTTTTTGATATTACAACGTACACCCTCGTAAATAGTTTTACTGCAGCGCTGTCGAGAAAAATGCATAGGATAAAACAATATTTGATACAAGTGATTATGTATTTTTTTTATTAATTTAATTTTATGTTTGTTCTTAGACACATCTGACTTTCGGAAAGGAGTTTACCCACGCCGTAGAACTGAAGCAGGTGGCCCAGCAAGAAGCGGAGAGAGCGCGCTTCCTTGTAGAGAAGGTATCTTCTAGATCTTATCATGAAAATATATTTAGTTAAAATTAATAAATTTCATGTCACCATAATGTGTAGTGCGTCGAACTATCGTCCTTATTACTTCCGTTGTAGGCAATATGACCTCTTAGTTGTGGCCCAGGCATGATTCACAAAAACAAACAAAATAAGACATTCTTAGTCGGCATGGATAGTGTGTTTTGAAAATATACTCTAATTTATAGTTACTTATTATGACTCATGCCCGGGCTATAACTACGTGGTCATATCGCCTACTACCAGAGCGCTCTTTCGTCACTCTGATGGACATGAGCCCAACTCTACTATGGGAGTCCTAAATTTTGCCTACCCTAAATTTATATTCACCTAAGGTAGGAGTCTTTAACGAGTACCTGATCGTACAAGCTCAGGACCATCGCTTAACGTCCCATCCGAAGGACGGCTTGCTAAACTAAGGGCCTGGGCCGGGTTTCGAATCCACGACCTTGAGCTCAAGAGGCAAGCACGCATACCACTGAGCTACCGGCGCCCTCTTTTACTTTATATATTTCTACTATCTAAACATATACAATTTCTTCTTTATATTGTATTTTAATGACTATTTATTAACGAAAATCGGCTCTTTAACATACTAGGAACAAAGATAAAATTAGTGTATTTATGAAAAATAGTGAAACAAGTTTAAAAAAGTTTTCAAAAACGAAATGTCTACATGAAATGGAAACTATCAATAGATTAAATAATTGTCATTTTTTAAAATTTGACAAATAAATCATTACTTTTAGTGTGAATTTTTATTTTTTGTTGATATCAAACTACTCTCAGTTTTAAATGAGATACTCCTGTAACGCATGTTTTAAGGTTCCTCAACACTTTGCCATGTTAACTATCTTCGCCTACTGTTGGAAACATCTTCATTCTATGGACTTCGTTTGTCATCCTAGATACAACATGCTCCTTTAGATATTTCCCTAATTGTTGGCATCAAGTAATAATGACTTTTACATTTTCATTCTACTGTTACAATTAACTAGACGAGTCAATTGCCAAAATAAGCTCAAATTGGTTAAAATTTTCCTTAGCGACGAGACTGGTAGACGTTTTCAATGTTAAAATTTGTGTTAGTTTTCCTAAAAATGTTTGTTAACGGGTTGGGGAAGGATTGAGTCTACTAACTAGAACTTGTTTGTCTTCAGGCAGAACAACAGAAGCGTGCCTCCATCATCTCTGCAGAGGGGGATGCACAGGCAGCCACACTCCTGGCTAAGTCCTTCGGAGAGGCTGGGGAGGGTCTGGTCGAACTCCGGAAGATCGAGGCTGCTGAAGACATTGCCTACCAGTTGGCTCGCTCTCGTCAAGTATCCTACTTACCTCCCGGACAGAATGTCTTTCTAAATCTCCCATCACAATAATAATTTGTTTATTTATATTGATATTAGTATGAACAATGTTAACTGTATGTATATAAACTTTTGTCATTTATTTTTCTGCATTTTTTTTTTTACCGATTGGATTGTGGCATTTTGTAAAAGGTTAGCAAAACAAATAAAATGTAGTTATTGTTGAGAGTATTAAATTAAGATTATACGCCATTTAAATATACCTTATTTTATAGTTAAATTTCAGCATTTTCTTTCATTTACATACCTATTCAGTAACTTTTCCCTTGATTCAGATGGGGCAATATATGCTAAAAGTTTAAAAATATGTGATGACTTCGAAAATTTGACTATTGCAAAGTGAATACGTCAAGTAAAATTTTGATTCTTGGAATTTTTTTTTTTTTAGGCATGAAAATAAGCCTGGATCAGTGGAGTTTTTTCTTGAGTCTTCGGTTTTATACATTCTACAGCTAAGACGGAGCTAAATGCGTTCATCATCCCACTGGTTTCCCTCGATAAGACGTGCGTTAAGAAGGTTAGGATTATGGGGGCTTAACAGAATAATTGCCAGGTTAATGAATGTATCGGCATGAAATTTAGTATGATAACTCAAAAGCCCCTCAATAAGACACCTATTGGTTTCCAATCAAATCGGTACATTGGTTTCAGAGTGAGTCAAAAGTTAGCTGACTAGCACCCATCGGCCAAACAGAACAATAATCAGGAACTTTAGTTCAGGAGACGAGTTGGAGAATGATGTCCATCTTCCTTTTTTTGGGGGGGGGGGGGGGGGGGGGGGGTCTTGTAATCAGATTCAGGTTGTCAAATGACATCTTAAAGTTTGGAACGGAAGTATCCTAAAGTTACTAAACACGCCGAGAAGGTTTCTGAGCTTAAAACAATAAAATATGGTGTTCCTCCAGGATCCTTATTACGCCCTGTCTTCTTTTTGATTTATGTTAAATGACCTATTTTACTCCCTAAAAGATGAGCCAATTGATGATTGTGCTAGACTGCAGGGTCTGAATTCTGATAAGATTTTTTTGTTTTACTGCAACGCACAGCTTAGGTGCATAGGTCCAATGTGTGGTTTTAGCATTATAATGTCAGTATTTTGCTGAACAGAGAAATTTCTAAACGTCTCTCAAGTAGCTAAGAGATGCGTTTAAAAAACCTATTCAGTTCGTTTTATTGAGTAAAAAATAATACAAATCAAATCAGGTTTATTTCCATTATATATCTATGGTCAAAGGGAATAAGTTGTCAAGTCGTAAAATGGCCAAAATGAGTTAAGTGTACTGTGATCATCTCCCAAGTCATCTGCGCACTGTGAAGAAGTTGGGAGCTCAGGACTCTAATACTTACGGAATTATAAAGATGTGGGTTTCTTGGTATCTCGTAAAATTGTATATGTTCTCGGTTAAATCACCTTAATCTATTTCTTTGAGTAATCATTTACGAGATAACTGCATTTAACCATTTATTCACTACGGCAGACTATTCCAAGTGAAGAGGGTGTTTTCGGTTAAATCCAATTGCTCAACTTCAGAGAGGCATCCATTGTATACCGAAATTATTATTTTTACTTTTGTTTTGAACCAAGAATTAAAATAATTCAGGGCCGAACTTCCTCGAGATCATCTATGAAAGTTATTGAGTTGAAGGCAAAATATAACAAAACTTCAATTATATATACATGATTTTATTTTCCATTCATACAACTGACATACATTAAATTCACCTATTTAACTTACCATTAATGATAAGAAACAAGAAATAATGGTAACTAATAATATGCAACAATTTTTATACAAAATATACAAATAAATTTAATAAAAAAGTAACTAAGGGTAAGGTTTCGATATCAGTAAAATTATCAAGTTTTTAATTTTAGGTTACTTTGAGATCAAAAAAACTTTATGTAAAAACACTTCTAATAGATAAAAAATTATTGTATCTTTTAAAATGTATTATCTTGTATCGCATCGTATAAGAATAAATAATTTATGGTCTCAGGAAAAAGATACAACAAAATAATAATTAAGTAATTCATTCTATCGTTTTGGTCCCAGTAGATATGTATAGATTGTATATTGAAAGAGGAACATATTCTTCGTTAAATTCTGACTTTAGACTTAAATGGATGGGACCATAAAACATATAAGGCAGCTAGAATTGTGTCCAGAGGTCAAAACTGAAATAGGGAGTAAGAAATAGTCAGTTGTAGCAAAATACATCATGAGAAGACGGAAAAACTAGTGAAAAAATATGACAGCTTCATAGAACTACATCCAATGATTCAACTTAAATTTCGGAAAGTTAATTTTTTTTTTAATGTTTACATTTAGTTTCGTATAATGCAAGAAAGGTAGAAATAACTACACATCCTTGAAAATCACAGACCACTCTTACGAGCTAAAAATCAACTATATATTTTATTCATCATTGGGCCACTCCATGTCAAATAAACGAATGTTCCAGTATTGGCCCTCAAAATGTTTATGATTTTCAATGAGTAATGCATAGTGACAATATAAAAAGCTCAAAATTGGGTGTATTATTGATGATTTGATGTACTACACGATAACATTTGTTAAATAGTCGATTTCCCAAAGAATTTCGCAATATTTTTTTTGCAATAACGAAAATTCTAATTTTTTTTTCAAATAACATTTGTTATAGTAATGTCTCTAACTCTCAAAACTTACAGTTTGAGATAGAAATAGGATAAAAATTGGTTCGGTTTGAAAATTGTTTGAAATATTTAATATAGAGAAACTACAAATGTGCGTCTAGCCTTGCCTTCAGTTTTATTAATAATAAGGCAGATTATTTTATCACATTTTTCTCAGCATTTCCCGTTCAGTGGCTCCTCACAAGCGTTTTCTGGTTCCGCAAGTTGCATTGGATAAAACGTTAGTCTTTCGCAGATGCAACGATTTTAAACCAAAATAATATCTAAGCAATAGTTAGTTATTATGATTGACGTCCAGGCTTTAACTACGAGGTCATATCGCCTACTACCAGAGCGCTCTTTCTTCACTCTGGTGGACTCTATTACGGAAGTCCAACATTTTGCCTACCCTAAATTTTTATATACCTAGGGTAGGGATCTTCAACGAGTACCTGACATCATACAGGCTCGGGACCATCGCTTAACGTCCGATCCGAAGGACGGCTTGCTTAATCTCTCAGATAAAATAAACTTAGGGCATAACTAAGTCTATGCAATATCATAACGCTTTTGTATTGCAATTAAATATAATTCACTTCAAGCTGTATAACTCGGAAATCGATATTCGTTTAATTTTCGAACAATTAACAGAATTTATGAAGCTAACTTTTCAACTGTTTATAAAACAGAATTAGACCTATTGAAACAAAATGGCAATAATAAATATGTTCTAATTTTCTGAAGGAAACACTGCATATATATAATTTTTTTTGAAAGTAAGAAGCGTTTCCAAGGAATATTCTGCATGAAATTCTTCAATTGGACTAATTTTATTTTTCTAAGGGACGTCAAAAAGGGGGGAGCTATAGCACATTGCTGACAAAAATGTGTATCATTATATTTCCCATTTCAAAATATTTTTATCCCATGTTCAGAAAAGAGGAATGACCACATGATCAAAAAAAAAAAATTTTTTTTGTGTTAATCAAATGACAGAATTTCGAAATTCTTTTTGAAAAACGACTATTGAAGAAAATGTTTTCGTTCAAGTGCATCAAATTAAAGCCTAATTCAAGTGCTGTAAAATGAGCTTCACCGTACTGAGTTGGAGCTTTCTGAAACTTCAAAAATAGGATCAATGTTGAGCTTTTCGCTTCTTTACAAAGCTAGCTGCTTATCTCCGAAACGATTCAACAACAAAACTAGGAAATTTGCACTGTTTGTATTCTTGCCGGGTCGAACTTACGTACAAAAAATAATGAAAATCCCAAGGATCGTCGTATAAAAATTAGTTGATTTGACATGGAATGAACCTGGTATAATTCATTTTTAATAAAAACTTTTCAACTCATCTACACATTTATTAATAATTTTACAAGTGCACTTGAAGATACTTTTCATGAAGAGACTATACATATACATATATGATACATATACATATTAAGAAAATAATTGAATTTACAGCAGCATTGACTATAAACGTTATATAGCTATATAGCCTACAACCAGAGGGCTCTGGCGGGCATGATCCCCACTCTGCCATATCTTGAATGTTGTCTACCCAGATTTAATGAGGTCTTCAACCATTACCTGACACTGCACAGGTCCGGGGCCACCAATTTACATATTTCCACCCACCGAAGGCATGTTAAACGTTTTCTTTTTTCTTAGTAGATAAGAAAAACTTTAGAGCTTTGGCCAGGTTGAAGCCGAGATCTTCAGCACATTGGGAAAGCATGAGAGAACTGTAAAATTTAATTTTTAAGTAAAATATCAATTTCCTTGGTTTTCACGATCCTATATATTTATGTAAGAATGATTCCTAGGAATACGACCATTAAGGATGTGCAAAATAGTTGCCAATCCTTTTTTTTTTGATAAAAATATCCAAAAATCTGTAAAAACACAAAAATAGTGTATCCATCTCATTTAGAGACATTCATTATTTATTTAATTGAGAATTACTTCTGAACTTTAGCTTTCTCAAATCATTTCAGAAGCTGAATTAACTTGGAATATCGCAATGATAGATCGATCCCATCTTTAAAAACTACAATTATTATTGCAGACAATTCACTAAAAAGCAACATTCATTCTAAAACAGCAGAGGATTTATGTATGTGCATTATTATACTAGGAAAACATTTTAAGAAATATGATATATTCAAAAAATAAAATAATATATATATTTAGATAGAGCATTACAATTGACAAATTTGAAAAGTCTCAGTTGAATGAAAAGCAACTATAGAAACGTTTCAAGAGTTGAGAGCTTCAGGAGAGGAGACGATCTGATTGGCGAATTGAACAAAGATGGCGATATCTGCCTCTATAAAACAGGGTCTGTTCACCTCTCAATCTTCATCTGTCAACCCTTGAAAATCATACATCAGCTCATTATCATAATCTTCTGTAGTATATATATAACAGATTAGCAATTTTTTTATGTACATTTTTTTTTCCTAATTATTATACAATTAGGTATATTAAAGACAGTCTTGAAGCTTACCCAATATAATGGGAAGAAAATAAAATTACAAATGAATATAACTATAATTAAATTAAAGAAAGTTCCATAAAAAGTTTTTGAATTTGACGGAGTTTCAAAACTTCCATTCTAGAAAAAAAAGGAATAGACAAAAATAACATATAAACATTCTAACAATAATAATTGTCTACAACTATAAACCCTGTCATTCACTTAAAAAAACGGAACATAATAACATGAAGTCTAACGAAGAATATATATAAAGTAAAATAAATATAGGATTTTTGAAATATTATTCGAAAATAGAAAACTATATACATAGTAACTGTTTTACTCTATATAAGACTATATCATATTAGTATAAATGAGTGCTAGCGCTTTTCAACGGTTGATCGGATTTTTTCATGAAATTTCTTATAATTCTAGGCGCAGTTCAAAAAATAGGCAATGAAGCATTGCAAAATTTTGAACGGAATGGTGGGGGGAGGGGGGACATAAAATGAGAGACAATTTTTTAACGGTTGATCGGATTTTTATGAAATTTTATATGCAGAATCCTTACAACGCTGGTCAAGAAAATGATGGCGAAAGAGTAGTTTCGATGTAGGCCGCGGGAGTATGTGACACATCGTCATTCTACAAGAAAGACTTCTATAAAATATGAACCAAGGCCATGTGGCATCCGAAAAGGAAATGGAGGACACAACACTCTTCAAAATTACCGAAATTAACAAAATATCTTTAGAATTATTTATCGCAAGCTGTGTGACAAGCAAAATTTCTGTTTATGCCGAGGATACACCTTTTTTTTGGATGACTATAGCGACGGTGAGTGGGAGGCTAACAGACCAACTAGTATACGCCTTGGACTCGCCACTCTTTGCCAATTTGATTTCCGAATAAATAATAGCTAAATTTTAAAAATTAAAAAAAAAAGGGTAAAAAACTAAATGCAAAACATATTTTTTCGACGAAGGTACCTCAGTCAGAATAACAGTCTTGTGCTAATGCTCAAACTGAGCCAATAGAAGTATCGATACAGTGGACCTTTCTTCCATTGATAGGTTTCTGGAATGTCTCAAACCTTTTTTTACTCATTCGCTTTTCGAAAAGAGTAACACATTATACAAATTATATTGTTATTAAGTACAAGAAACTCATCAATCATTATTATAACGAACAATCAATTATATACATATATTAATCAAATGATATTAAGACAAGAATTAAAACAATGCGTAGAAAATTCAGAAATAACCTTCTATTGTAATCGCTCTGACTTGATTTTAAATTTAATTTTAACAATTAAAAAAAAACAATAAATGGAAATAATTTTGAAACAATTTAACAATTATTTTCTTAAATAAGATGCAAATTTTGTACACAAATAATGAATACATTTATATAATTACAATATTATCTACTTGTGATATAAGTACATACAAAAATAGCAACTTTCCTAATAACGTTATATCTTATCAATAGATAAAATAGGCTAGAAAAGAGCAACTATATTTCCAAGGTCAGCTCCATTATCATCTAAATTTCGGAATATTTCCCATTCGAAATTTTGTATTAATTATATTTTCATTTGTACACTTCTTGGTGAGATTTTAATGAAGACACAACATTGTTACTAAGTTTAAAAATATGATGTTTCAATTCCACTATTACTCAAGCAATGATTTTTTTTTTGTTTTTCTGTTAAATTTTATTATAATAGGTAATGTGGGGGGGTGGGGGTGGGGGGGGGGGGGGGGGGGGGGTGTATATTTGAAGTTATTTTTTCTAAATGTCTCCTATGTACGAATCAGACTGGAACGAAACTGCTTCTTGTAGAGTTAGTGACTGAAATAATGAAACGGTGATGACATTTTGAACTTCCTAATAACCAAGCAATGTACGAACCGAATGTAGTTAGTTATTATGACTCAAGCCCGGTTTTTAACAAAGAGGTTACATCGCCTACTACCAGAGCGCTCTTTCGTCACTCTGGTGAACATGAGCCCGAAGAGTCCTACATTTTTTATTCACCTAGGGCAGTGGCTTTACCAAGTACCTGACATCGTACAGGCTCGGAACCATCCCTTAACGATCCATCCCAAACTTTAATTACGTTTTGTTTCAATAAAAGATTGTACATTTGCAAATAACAGCAACATTTGTACCACAACAGTCAATAATTACATTGGATTAAAAAAAAAATTATGTCTTACTGATAAAACCACACTTTATTCATTTTCATTATATCACAATTTGAAATTCACAATTAAACGGCCATATTGAACTCAAAAACCCCATAAATGACGCTGAGCATTTGTATCAATACGCTCGAGCACTGCGTCCTCTATCAGAGCTCCTCCACCAATATCCCATAAGTTATATCCTAATTACTCTTTTGTTATTTGTTAATTTATAGAACGGTCTGTAATTAGGGGAACCTAAATAATTTTAAATAAAAAAAATAAAACAAGTAATAATTTAGTAATGAAGTCTCGAGAAGTCTTCACATGAACGGAGGGGAGAAAGCTTATCTAGCCAGGTCCAGGAAGTGGATCTTTCCCCCATTCACACAGAAGTGTGTCCCTGTTCAGTCGTAGAAACAAGGAGACATCAAAAGATGATCAGCAGAACAACTGTTCCATGCGCGAATCACCACCGTTCCAGGTGAATCTGGGAAAAACATCGACGCACGTGATCCACACCTCGATTTGGAAGGAAGTAGGACAGCCCATACCAAATAAATAACATATTTTTTGTATCATAATAATAATAATAAAAAATTATTATATAAAAAAATTCTTTCAATTGTCAATGTCAAATTTAAAAGTACCCCTAAATTAGAAGGACCACAAACCCCACGTTGGGCGCCATTTGTGCATGTTCTTTAGTGGTGGATCTTAGAAAATTTATGGTGACAATTCAAAGATTTTTATATCTGATTATTTTTTATATTATACTATAAAAACATTTTTTTTACTTGTACTTTGGTCTGGGCTGTCGGATTGTGGATCACGTGCGTCGATGTTGTCCCTAGACTCGCCTGGTACGGTGGTCATTCGCGCATCCCTGGAACAGATGTTCTCCTCATCTTCTTTTGAGGACTCCTTGTTTCAGGCTCAACCGACCGCTGAACGGGGACAGACATTTGTGCAGATGGGGAAAGATCCACTTCCTGGACAGTCAGACAGACATGCACACTCCGGGACAGACAGACAGACATGCACACTCCGGGACAGACAGACATGCACACTCCGGGACAGACAGACAGACATGCACACTCCGGGACAGACAGACGTTAACAGTTCCGCCAAACCAGCTCTCTCCTCTCCCCTCAAGCCGAAGCCCTCTTGATAATTAATATATTTTTATTTTTATTTTTTATTCATTATTATTCAGTTACTCCTAATTACAAACCGTTACAATATCCAAATATAATATGTATATATAGCGAAATATATAGATATATATTATATTCCGCTCTATGTGACCTGAGGAAATATCGTTGTGAAAGAAGGCTTCTCTTAAAGAAATATAAATATACATTATTTATAATTAAACATTTAATAAAAATAGTATCTATTTTATATATTAGAAATTTTATATTATTTATTTATTTTATTTTTATAATAATTATTATTATTCATCTCATAAGTGTCCGCATTCTATGATTTAATATCGGCTAATGTACATAATTTATAAGCTATTTTGAAGAACAAAACTGTACATTAGCGACGTATCTAATTATTAAGTTACGGTTTAATGGAAAATGAATATTATTATTACTATCCAGCAGGGCCGGGCGAAGCGGGCTAAAGTCCGGGCACCGATTATGTATAAAATATTAGATAATTTGTAAAAGTGTTCAAAAAAGTTATAAAATTTATATTAAAATTAATAATAAAATATTTAAAGTTTAAAATTAAAATCAAATAAAATTACATTATATGTAGAATTTAATACTTGAAAAAATGCTACTCTAAAAAAAAGTCACTTTTTGAGGGCGCCAATTTGAGTATTGGCCGGGCGCCATTTTCATGTTCCGCCGGCCCTGCTATCGAGTGTGAGACTCTCTTCCATGAGGATGGTCAGGTAACATCACTCATTGCGGCTCGGCCTACGTCATATAGTTGCTCTTCCCCTTCCGAGTACAGTTTTTCTTTTATTTTAGACACTTTTTTTTTTTTGGAACTATCGTTAATGACGTAATGTGGCAATTTTCAGGTCGCCACCTTTGTAAGGATAAGTCAGATAAAGTTTGGACTCGCTGAATCCAAATGAAGAGATGTTAATGGAAGGCATTGATGAGTAAGACTGGACCGTATCAGAGATACTGATGAGCGATCGTTAGCTGTTCGAAACGATACCCTCTTTTCGCTCCTCCTCCTTTTTCGCAAGGCATTTTCGCATTGGCGGTACAGCAACCAACATGATGCCACTCAGGAAGATCATAAAACCAGCAAAACCGAAACCGGCAACGTAGGAGTGTGTTGCATCGTACAGCCAACCTGCAACACAAATTTTTTATGAGAAAAAAAAATAAGAAGAAGAAAAAAAAACGTCGGTGAATCACTCCAAGAGCGATTCTTTATGAAGTTTTTAATTCACATATGAAATATATAAAATTTTGTGTCGATACATTCATTTAGGTTTAGGTTTTTATGACTCATGCCCGGGCTTTAACTACGAGGTCATATCGCCTACTACCAGAGCGCTCTTTCGTCACTCTGGTGGACATGAGCCCGACTCTACTGTGGGAGTCCTAAATTTTGCCTACCCTAAATTTTTATTCATCTAGGGTAGGGGTCTTTAACGAGTACCTGACATCGTACAGGCTCGGGACCATCGCTTAACGTCCCATCCGAAGGACGGCATGCTTAAGTTTATTTTACCTCCCAGATAAAATAAACTAAGGGCCTCGGTCGGGCTACGAACCCACAACCTTGAGCTCAGAAGTCAAGCACGCATACCACTGAGCTACCGGCGCCCCATACATTCATTTTATCGGCAGTTAATAAAGCATTTATGTCAAGCCTCCCCCTAACCCCTTTTGATCGATTTGGCTGAAAAACAATAGGTGTTGTCGTTAGAGTTCTGAATTCACAAATAAAATTTCATATTGATACATTCATTCTATAAGAAGTTAATCGTGTTCACAGACGCAGATTTTTGTTTCTTCATAACTGGAATCTAGAGGTCGGAAAACATGAAATTCTAATTTTTGACAGATTACATAACTTCCTCTATACATGGTGAACCTGAAGAACTAAAAATTGTAAATATGATTGGGGTGAGTCACCTGTAATGGGAGGTCCAACGAGAGATGCTATACCCTGGAAGAGAAGAAGAAGGCCGAAGGCATTGGTCAGTTTGTCCAGACCCAAGAGGTCGACAAGAATGACAGAAGTGAGGCCAACATAAGCCCCAGCCGTGAAGCCGAAGACGGAGGCGAAGAGGAGGTAGGATGCCATGTCTGTACAGAAGGCACTCAGGGCTGTACCTGGAACAAACAACATACAGCTGTAATAGTCGAGAGGTCGACAAGAATGACAGAGGTGAGGCCAACATAAGCCCCAGCCGTGAACCCGAAGACGGAGGCAAAGAGGAGGTAGGATGCCATGTCTGTACAGAAGGCACTCAGGGCTGTACCTGGAACAAACAACATATACTGTAATAGTCGAGAGGTCGACAAGAATGACAGAGGTGAGGCCAACATAAGCCCCAGCCGTGAACCCGAAGACGGAGGCGAAGAGGAGGTAGGATGCCATGTCTGTACAAAAGGCACTCAGGGCTGTACCTGGAACAAACAGCATACAGCTGTAATAGTCGAGAGGTCGACAAGAATGACAGAGGGGAGGCCAACATAAGCCCCTGCCGTGAACCCGAAGACGGAGGCGAAGAGCAGGTAGGATGCCATGTCTGTACAGAAGGCACTCAGGGCTGTTCCTGGAACAAACGACATATATTGTAATAGTCGAGAGGTCGACAAGAACGACAGAGGGGAGGCCAACATAAGCTCCAGCCGTGAACCGGAAGACGGAGGCGAAGAGGAGGTAGGATGCCATGTCTGTACAAAAGGCACTCAGGGCTGTTCCTGGAACAAACGACATATACTGTAATAGTCGAGAGGTTGACAAGAACGACAGAGGGGAGGCCAACATAAGCTCCAGCCGTGAACCCGAAGACGGAGGCGAAGAGGAGGTAGGATGCCATGTCTGTACAAAAGGCACTCAGGGCTGTACCTGGAACAAACGACATATATTGTAATAGTCGAGAGGTCGACAAGAACGACAGAGGGGAGGCCAACATAAGCTCCAGCCGTGAACCCGAAGACGGAGGCGAAGAGGAGGTAGGATGCCATGTCTGTACAAAAGGCACTCAGGGCTGTTCCTGGAACAAACAACATATACTGTAATAGTCGAGAGGTCGACAAGAATGACAGAGGTGAGGCCAACATAAGCCGCAGCCGTGAACCCGAAGACGGAGGCGAAGAGGA
The DNA here is from genome assembly GCA_963662175.1 of Aradus depressus. Lineage (NCBI taxonomy): Eukaryota > Metazoa > Arthropoda > Insecta > Hemiptera > Aradidae > Aradus > Aradus depressus. Next base: position 50,331,152 of record OY759217.1, on the reverse strand, counting down.
GGTAGGATGCCATGTCTGTACAGAAGGCACTCAGGGCTGTACCTGGAACAAACAACATATAGTGTAATAGTCGAGAGGTCGACAAGAATGACAGAGGTGAGGCCAACATAAGCTCCAGCCGTGAACCCGAAGACGGAGGCGAAGAGCAGGTAGGATGCCATGTCTGTACAAAAGGCACTCAGGGCTGTTCCTGGAACAAACAACATATACTGTAATAGTCGAGAGGTCGACAAGAATGACAGAGGTGAGGCCAACATAAGCCGCAGCCGTGAACCCGAAGACGGAGGCGAAGAGGAGGTAGGATGCCATGTCTGTACAGAAAGCACTCAGGGCTGTACCTGGAACAAACAACATATACTGTAATAGTCAAGAGGTCGACAAGAATGACAGAGGTGAGGCCAACATAAGCCGCAGCCGTGAACCCGAAGACGGAGGCGAAGAGGAGGTAGGATGCCATGTCTGTACAAAAGGCACTCAGGGCTGTACCTGGAACAAACAACATATACTGTAATAGTCAAACTGAAAGTCTGTCCTAAAAACTCTCCAGAGGTCATGGCCATAGTGGCAGTCATTGTATTGTCTGTCTCAAAAACACTGGTTCCTTACTTATATCAACAGTAAGAATGTTGCAATTTCGCACTATTGATATTTTTCGGTGTACAGAAATTAATTTGAAATGTTGTACTGGGAAGACATTTTAAAATCATAGCCGGCAACATTGCATATTACCACTATCACTTGTTTGAAAGTTTCTATGTTTTACAAGTTTTAACTCTTATTTAGTTTTTATGACTCGTGCCCGGGCTTAGAGGGCGTTCAAGTATTACGTAACGCAATTTGGGGAGGGAGGGGGGGTCTTGTAAAACGTTACGATGTGTTACAGGGGCGGGAGGGGGGAAACTAGGGAATTAAAATCTCCCAAGTTGGCAACCCTTTTCGTTAGGTTTCCGTTTCTAATTGCATTGCCAAAGGTTAAAATAAATATGTTATTTTATTTTAAGAGTTTATTAGAAAAAAAAAGCTAAAATAGGAGAATGCATGAGAAGAACAATGGTGAGTGAAGCCAAATGTATGTAAGGACAGGGACAAGTCAGGAAAACGGCGACATTAAATGTAAGATTAGTAGTAAAAGTTTATTAAGACCAATTTGAGTCCATTTTAACATATTTTAAACTAAAGGAAATGTTTATTACATTATGTGTGATTGTTTATTAAATAACAATATGAATAAATAAAATAAACAACATACGCATGTATTGCGAGTTAGAAATCTCTTGTTTTATTTATTATTACCGCAAACGCGATTAAAACAATAACAAAGGTATTTTAGCGACTTTCCGGTACTTTGCGCAACATAATTGTGACTTTTAGGTAAAAATGGTCACTTGGATGTTACATAACGTTTAGGGAGGGGGGTACAGAAAAACGTTACGGCGCGTTACATGGGGGGAGGGAGGGTCAAAAATCTTCAAAAATTGCGTTACGTAATACTTGAACGCCCCCTTAACTACAATGTCACATCGCCTACTACCAGAGCGCTCTTTCTTCACTCTGGTGGACATGAGCCCGATTCTACAATGGAAATTCTAAATTTTGCCTATCCTAACTTTTTATTCCCCTAGGTCTATAACGAATTCCTGACATCGTCCAGGCTCGGGACCATCACGTAATATTCCATCCGGACAGCGTGCTTAAGCTTTTTTTCTACCTTCCAGATAAAAAATGAACTAAGAGTCTCGGCCGGGTTTTGAACCCGCGGTCTTTAAACTCCTATTTAAAGAGCATTGATAAACTGATCCTAAAAACTTCCGTTAAATGCAGCTGGTTGTTTTATTTCCGTTATCTTCCAGCCAATGTTATCTATGATAAGAAACTCCAGTGAACATAACCTGTAACCAATGACAAACATTTATTTCTAATTGTTTGTTTGTTTGTTTTTGTGACACATGTTTTGTGCTTATTTTTACCTCCCAAACAAAAACCTAAGGTCCTCAGCCAGGTTGAATAGAAATCTTTAACTAGGAACCGAGAGAAAGTCTAAAACAAAAATTTATTTATCAATAAATTCTTTGTAAAAAAAAAATAAAGTTATTAAGGGCTAAATTGCATTAAGCATCTAGGGAGGGTTCGAACTTTGTGACAGGAGAGCTTTGGAAAATGTTACATAACGAAAAAAAAATACTAAATTTTCATTATTTCACCCGATTTTTAGTAGAAAAAAAAATCATGATACGTTACGGAGTGGGTCAACAATTATCGACAACTGTGTTACACAATTTAGGAACAGCCTTTATTTCTCCAAAACGCCTCTGAGAGCGTTCTGGTAGTAGGCGATATGACCTCGTAGTTAAAGTCCGGACATGAGTGATAATAACTATTATTTGTAGTTTTTATGAAAAACCAGTAATGTCAGTATGAAATGTGTGAGCGTGGTTGGTATAAGAAAGTCCTGTAATGGCCACATTTATATAGTATTGTTATTACTAATCACATGTGTGTCAGACTCTAATGCGTAATATCTGTTTACATATCTAATTTCTAAATGTAAACATTCGTATGACGTATCCTATTACCATGTTATGGTTAAATGAATATTATTATTGTTATTGTTATTACTTAGTCCGCAGGCGGCCAGACAGGTGATGTAGACGAGAAGTCTGTTGACACACTCCTTGTCCGAGAAGTACCCGAGCACGATTCTCCCGACCGTGTTTGCGATCCCGATTGCCGCCAGGATCAAGCTTCCATCCTCCTCAGAGATACCCCGCTCCTTAGCCTGCGACTACACACACAAATAAAAATAATTTAAAACATCTCTCGTAAAAAGAGAAAATCAAAAAAATAACATAGTAGGTAAATCACAGCATGAATTATTCACCTATTTCACTCTCCCCCCAAAACCAATCGACCGGTTTGGTTACAAATGAATAGCTGATATTCACAAAGAGTTCTGAGTACTCATATTAAATTTCGTGAAGATACATTCATTGTATCGGCAGTTATAAGGGTTTTCAGATGAACTTCTCTCCGCTGATCCCACCCTTTCCTTCGGTGTCATCCTTATGGGTTTCTCGATACATTTAGAATCTATAGATTCATTACATCTAGAGTTATCGTGTTCTCAGACAAACACATAGCCAGACTATACGAAATGTAGGGGAAACTTATATAATCAGTCAGAAATTCGATGCGGAATTTCATATCCGACTTCCTGACTCCAAAATTGAAAAACAAAAGTCTGTCTGTTTGTGAACACGATAACTCCCGATAGAATGAATGTATCGACAAGGAATTGCATACGTGTATCCAGAACCCTCCAAGGATTATACCTATTAATTTTCAGCCAAATCGGTCAAGGGAAGGGGGGTTTGGTTTGGGGGGAGGCTTCACAAAAAAACTAATAATTGTCAGTGTAATAATAGTATCGACATAACATTTTATATGTGTATCTAGAAGCCTCTAAGCAATTGAAATTTACAGTAGAATTTGCCGAAGGATTGGGAGGGGGTGGTGTTAGAGAGGGCTCATTTTAAAAATCCCAATAACTGCCAATGTAATGAATGTATCGACACAGAATGTAGTATGAAGTTTCAGAAGCTGGTCAGTAAGTCAAATAGTGAGTTTTAGCCCAAACGGTCGATTGGCTTAACAGGGAGAGCGAAAACGTAATTGATTAATGAAATCTGAACATTTGGTTTTTGACAGATTACATAACTTCCCGTATACTTGATGAAGCTGTGGAAATAAAAGAGAGCAAACCTCTCTCTACGTCAGCAGCAGACCAACCCTCCGTCATCATCTCGATATCCCACAGATACTCAATCAATCAGGTCAATCGTGTACTGTACACACACTCAAATATGACAGGAGAGGGGGGAGATAATTGATAATTTCACTGGCCCAAGCTGGAAAGATACTGTAACTGATAGTTATTATGATTCATGCCCGGGTTTTAACTACGAACTCATATCGCCTACTATCAGAGCTCTCTTTCTTTGCTCTGTTGGACATGAGCCCGACTCTACTGCGGGAGGAATATATTTAATCTTTAACTGACATCGAACAGGCTCGGAACCATCTTTTAACGCCCTGTCCGAAGGACGGCATGCTCAAAGTTGTTTTACCTCCCTGATAAAACATTTAAGGACCTCGTTCGGGTCTCTAGTAATTGTTACTGACAAGGTCTGAAAACTGAAACATAAAAAAACTCATATACAATCTCGCTAAACAATAAATTAATTCATAATAAAAAAATCAGAGCGCTCCGGTAGCTCAGTGGTATGCGTGTTTGCTTACTGAGCCCAGATCTCGGGTTTAAAACCCGGAAGAGGCCGTGGTGGAAAAACCTTGAGCATGCGCTCTATCTAAGACGCTAAGCGATGGTCCCGAGCCTGTAAAATGTCAGGTATTTGTTAAAAACCCCTACCTATCCTAGGTGAATGAACATTTAGGGTAGGCAAAATTTATGACTCCCATATTAGAATCAGGCTCATGTACACCAGAGTGACGAAAATGCGCTCTGGTAGTGGGCGATATGAGTCACAATAACTAATAATAAAACATTAAATGTAGGAACCCTCCCCAACATATTCAACTGGACTTTTCTTCTTTCTCTCCTTATAAAAATTGTGTATTTAACTTTACATAAGAGAATAATAAAAAAAATAGAACTAATAGATTAATAATTATATTAAAATATGTTTTTAAAAAACCAAGACAATTTATAAGGAAGGATGTTTTATAATGAAGCAACTGATGAAATGAATGACTTTTCAATGAAGGAAGAAGACCTAGATCTGTCAAAAAGTGTGTAAGGTGAAAATACATTGAAATAGCGTTCTGAGATTGGAAGAAATCTAGTCTGTAGGGATCAGAGCAACGTTAATTTTGTGTCAGTTATAAAAGAAAAGATCAATCATCTCCTCTCAAGAAAACATCATCATTAACCTAGATAAACAATACGAGTATCAGACATTCATATAATTGTAGAGCATTTTATTTTCTTCATAATCAGTCAAATTTCCAATTGTTATGTTTCACACAACTAAGAGAGCGATGTCTTGTCAGTTCACATCCCATACTTGTCTTGCTATTTAATTCCCCGGCAGTATGTAATCGGTCAGAAATTCGATGTAAAACAAAGAAGCCGTCGATGATCATCGGCTATGTAGCTAAAGAAGTAATAAATTACGTTTTCGCTCTCCCTCGAACCAGGGCTAAAACTCAATATGTTTTTTACATAATGGCTTCTGAATCCCCATACGTAATTATGTGCCTAGACATTCATTACATCGGCAGTTATTAGGCTATTTGTGTTAAGCCTCCTCCCTAATCCCCCCTCTTCCCTTTCCTTCGGCCAATTTGGCTGAAATCAAAAGGTGACGTCCCTAGAGGGTTCTGAATACACATATAACATTTGGTGTCGATAGATTCATTTATCGTGTTCACAGACATTTTTTTTTTTATTTTTAGAACCAAGAGTTTGGAAAACATGAAATTCCACTGAAAACAGCATCGAACTTCTGGCCGATTACATAACTCCCGATAGAATGAACGTATAGACATGAAATTTTATACGTGGATCGAGAACCCTATAAAGACCACACTTATTGATTTTCAGTCGAATTGATCCAAGGACGAAGGGAGAGATTACAGAAGGGGAATAACAATTAAAAAAAGTCAATAAATACCGATGGATTGAATTTATCGATAACTATACATTTTCAGCCCTTTCGACAGAACAGAAAGGCCGAAAACTATTGTTTTTTTTTTTTTTCGTGTTCTAGACACCCGTCCGCCGCAGAGAGGGGAAATAGTTCTGATTTTTAATTTGTATTTATTGAACGATAATCTTGGTGCTACGGCCGGTTGTAGGACCTCGCCACTCGCCGAAGCGATCGGTTGGGTCCTCCATCCTTATCGGCGTTTCCGAAAGAGCTCAGGACCAGGTTTCTATGTTTTATGGCTACGAGCAAAAACTATTGCTGGTGAATGACCGATAATTTTTTTTTTAATTTTCTTTCTTTTTGGTGCTTAAAACCTGGATTATTCGTGAGGATAATCCTTTTCCTGAGTTTTTTTCGTGACTTAAAATTAAATTTTTTATATTGTTTCTCAACACAAAATTAAATTTTAACTTGCGCAAAGAGATAACAATGTATAACAAATGCAGTTAACCTACCACAATATAGACATAGGGGACGTTGAAGCCCAGACTGGTGAAGAAGTTGGACAGGGTGAATACGATAAAGATAGGATCTTCAAGAAGGGAAAAGTCCAACATCTTGCGGAGGATGGAAGAAGTGTCACCAGAGAGGCCACAGATAGTATCATCAACCTCGGAGGACTGCGGAGAGGACCGAGATCCATCCATGAGAGGTTTCTGTTCAGAAGAGGCAGGACGATTCTCCAGCCAGTTGGCAGACCTGAAGACAAAACAAACATAACACAACATGCAGACAACGTGCATATAAAATGATTGACTGATTGATAGAGTGAAGAGCTAAATAAAAACAGAGTTTAACAAAGAAGAATGTACAGTGTTATCTGAAAGTACATTACATGGGATGCACATTTGTGGGAAGAGACAAGGGAAAAGTAGATAAATGCAGACAAGCGGTCTTCCTAAATTTAATATTGAAGGGGACGTTTCCAGCTTAACTTCATCATCGGGTCCGCCATGTTTTGTTAAAATCTCAAACTGCATGAGAGAAAAGTGGTCGGTAAAACACCGACTATGTACTTCCCCAGCACGATATACCAATTATATCTTCGCTGTCCCTCCAGAGAAATCGACCGTTTGGGGTAAGGCTCAATAATAGACTTACACAGTGGCTTCTGAAACCAAATACTACATTGTGTATCGATACATTAATTACATCGGCAGTTATTGGGGTATTTAAATCGAAAATTAATAGGTTCGTCCTCATAGGGCTTTGAATTTACATAACAAATTTCGTGTCATTCATTAGAACGGCAGTTATTAGGGATTTTGTATTAAGTCTCCCCCTAATTTTAAATTGTATCGCGTAGCAACGAATTATAATATATTTTTCTATTATTCGTAGTGAGGGCGCCGGTAGCTCAGTGGTATGCGTGCTTACCTTCTGAGCTCAAGGTCGAGGGTTCGAAACCCGACCGAGGCCCTTAGCTTATTTTATCTGGGAGGTAAAATAAACTTAAGCACGCCGTCCCTCGGATGGGACGTTAAGCGATGGTCCCGAGCCTGTACGGTGAATAAAAATTTAGGGTAGGTAAAATTTAGGACTCCCACAGTAGAGTCGGGCTCATGTCCACCAGAGTGACGAAAGAGCGCTCTGGTAGTAGGCGACATGACCTCGTAGTTAAAGCCCGGGCATGAGTCATAACACCTAACCTAACCTCTATTATTCGTAGTTTTTATGAAAAATGTAAAAAAGAAGAAAAAAATTAAATATATGTGATGCGGCCATTACAGGACTTTCTTATACCAACCACGCTTACAGACCAGTCACTCTCTCCCTCCCTCTTCTCAAAATCATTTCATACTGCCATAATCCTCGGTATAATAATGTCACTCTCACAATTACGTTGACAATGAAACAAAAAAATACCGCTGACGCCAACTCACTACTTGCATATACCCAGTAATAAATTATTTTGGGGCGGAGAGACCATATGTGTAAGCGTAGGTGTAAGAAAGTTCAGTAATCACTTTTTTTTCTTCTAATACGTTAATAATATTATGTAGATAATAATAATTACTATTATATGAATTTTGGGAGAGTATTAATTAGAAATAGGAAAAAATAGAACCTAAAAATTATGCATTTATTATGGGGTGAAGATTAAGAACCTTGAATGCATTTTATCAGAAAAGATTATCATGGATTTGGTACACTTCTGTCCTAAACCCTTCATACATTTGATAACTGTATCTATCCAAGTGGTATGAATTCAGGAACGCACAAAAAACCAATAGTAAATAAAATTTTAAAAAAATAAACAAAATGAAAAAAACATTAACATTTCGATCAAAAAAACAAAACAAAAACAATCACACAGTTAAACTTTCAACAAAAACCATCATTCAAAGTCGACATCAATGAAAAAACCCAATCCAAACAGCAGGCTTCCCTTAAAACATGCTACAAAATAAATCTCTTGGCTAAAAGAATAGAATTTGTTATCTGGTCATAGCAGGACTTTCTTATACCAGAGTGATTTGTAAAAATATAGTGGGAACAAAAAATTCATGTTGAGATCATATATATTAGATATTTTGTTTTTCCAAATTATTCCAGGAAAAGTCACAATAGTTTACTGGTTCTGAGTAACATTTTCGGAGTGAAAATTGAACAATATCGGAGGAACATCATCTATTCAGACACTGAATATGTCCCCCCCAACCCCCTCCCAAAAAACATGCAAACCAAACAACTATATTTTTATTTTTGTTTCCCAAACAACAGATTTTTGTTGAGTTCCGTGCAAAAATGTTTATAATCCCTTCTTACCAACGATCTTCGAAGAAGAGACAAAAGTACCTGGGGATGAGACTTTCGGAACGACAACGTTTGAGTTTTAGCCTGCACAAAATATTTAGTTAGTTCTGATAGGTACGGGAAGGCATACAGAAAAAAAAAACTGGTTGTCTGTAAAGTCGGTTTACGGCCGGTAGGTTGACGTGACTACGTCATAACATCACAGTAGTATAATACACAAAAGAAGTGGAAGGAAAATAAAATGGAAACAAGTTCATTGATAATTAACATTCATTTGCATTAAGAATTAAAATATGTTTATTACTTTACATCTTTTTTTTTACATCTTTTGTACATGTGTGATATTCAATTTCCTTCGATCTGTGTTATGCTGTTGAGGATAGAACGATGATAGGAAAAGTAGGAAATGAAAGGAAGTGTTTCAAGTGTAATGTGCCTTGAAAAAGTCAAATCAATGGTTGTTCCTCTCAGCGTTGTTGATTTATTAACATCTGATGCGCAGTCGAGATCAAACGTATCTTTCATGAATTTGAGGAACGCGTCATCACACCGGTATAATGGTGAATGTTGTAGTACAGTAAAAATCGTCCACAATTTATCAATTCAATTAATATTTATTTTTGAAATATATATCAAATTGTAGTGAATTTAATTTTTGAATTGAGGTTTAGAGGGAGAGCGGACACTTATTGAGGTTTAGAGGGAGAGCAGACACTTATTGAGGTTTAGAGGGAGAGCGGACACTTATTGAGGTTTAGAGGAAGATCAGACACTTATTGAGGTTTAGAGGGAGAGCGGACACTTATTGAGGTTTAGAGGGAGAGCAGACACTTATTGAGGTTCAGAGGGAGAGCTGACACTTATTGAGGTTTAGAGGGAGAGCGGACACTTATTGAGGTTTAGAGGGAGAGCGGACACTTATTGAGGTTTAGAGGGAGAGCGGACACTTATTGAGGTTTAGAGGGAGAGCAGACACTTATTGAGGTTTAGAGGGAGAGCGGAAACTTATTGAGGTTTAGAGGGAGAGCGGACACTTATTGAGGTTTAGAGGGAGAGCGGACACTTATTGAGGTTTAGAGGGAGAGCAGACACTTATTGAGGTTTAGAGGGAGAGCGGACACTTATTGATGTTTAGAGGGAGAGCGGACACTTATTGAGGTTTAGAGGGAGAGCGGACACTTATTGAGGTTTAGAGGGAGAGCGGACACTTATTGATGTTTAGAGGGAGAGCGGACACTGAATGCACAGGATTTATTTACCTATATCGCCGCAATTGTTTTTAACACACACATCACACTGACAATTCACTTCACTTAATTTGACGAAAACAGTTCACGTGTATCTTTTGTGCTGCCGCTGTTTTTCTTCTATACCGACCTATAGACTGATCGAGTAGAAGGAAGATAGATGCAGCACAAACCGAACTGAGCCGAACGCTCGAGCCTCGAGCCGAACGCTCGAGCCTCGAGATCATGCCTCTCTCCCTCGCTCGTGTCGCCTTCTCTCTTGGGGAACGTGACATGACGTCACACTTTTTCGAACATGCGGCCCGTCGCATCGATTTATTAGACGTAGTCACGTCAAAAAAAAAAATAGGTCAGAAAGATAAGATATATCGAAGAAACAATAATAATAATAGGAAATTCATAGAGATAAGAATGCAATTTTATCAGAGACTCACAAGTTTCTATTCTCAAATACATAAGCAATTTTTTTCCCCTAAAATTCAGCTTCCGAACATCTTACACTTAGACGAGAATGTAACACGATAAATAAATTATTAAATAAATGAACAATAGAAATACAAAAAAAAATATTACAGACAAGTTTGATCAAGTCACACACTGAAGGGTTCCGTCGATAAACAATGCTTTGCTTTAATAGTAAATGAAGATTTAATAACTAGAAGAGGGCACCGGTAGCTCAGTGGTATAAGTGCCTGCTTACTGAGTTCAAGATCGCGGGTTCGCCCTTAGGCTTCTTTATTTGGGAAGTGAAAAGAGCACGTCATCCTTTGGATGGGACCGAGCCTATACGATGTCAGGTACTCGTTAGGAGCGCTCTGGTGGTAGGCGATATGATCTTATAGTTAAAGCCCAGGCGTGAGTCATAATAACTAACTATTGCTTAGATATTTTCGTTTAAAATCGTTGCATCTGCCAAAGACAAACGTTTCATCCAATGCAACTTGCGGAACCAGAAAACCCTTTGAGATGCCAATGAACGGGAAGAGCTGAGAAAAATGTAATACAATAATCTGGCTTATTATTAACAAAACAGAAGACAAGGCTAGACGCACATTTGTAGTTTCTCTATATTAAATACTTCAAACAATTTTCAAACCGAACCAATTTGTATCCTATTTCTATCTCAAACTGTGAGTTTACTATAACAAATGTTATTTGAAAAAAAAAAAAAAAAATAGAGTTTTCGTTATTGCAAAAACAATGTTGCAAAATTCTTTGGGAAATCGACTACAAATGTTATCATATAGTACATCAAATCATCAACAATACACCTGATTTTGAGCTATTTAACTATGCATAACTCATAAATCATAAAAATGTTGAGGGCCAATACTGGAACATTCGTTTATTTGACATGGAGTGGCCCATTGATGAATAAAATATATAGTTGATTCTTAGCTCGTAAGAGTGGAAACGTTGAGCATGCGCTCTAAGACGTTAAGCGATGGTCCCGAGCCTGTACGATGTCAGGTACTCGTTAAAGACACCTACCGGTAAGACAAATTTAGGACTCCCATAGTAGAGTCAGGCTCATGTCCATCAGAGTGACGAAAGAGCACTCTGGTAGTAGGAGATGTGACCTTGTAGTTAAAGCCCGGGCATGAAGAATAATAACTAACTATAAATATGTACATTCTAGTTAATAAATACATTATTTTTCAAACATGCCTCTGTAACGGTGTTATTTGGTTATTTACACAACATCTATGACGCTGGGAGGGAGTTCCTATCTATAAAATAAAACTCCCGGGCGGGATTCAATCCCGCTGCCGTCGTGGGACCATTTTTCATCAACTTAGTTTTCAATCACTTAAAATACCCAACCTATGTTCGATAATAATTGTAATAATTAAATTTTTTGAGAACGCGAATACTAAATTGCATTTCTAAAAATAATTATTAATTCGCGATCACATTTTTGGAGAACATGTTTATTAAAACTATTGACTCGCGTTTTTTTTTCTTCACATTTTTTGTTCAAACAACCTTTATTTCTGCAAATTGTCCACTTTCAAAGAGCACAATTTTTCAGGGCCAGTATAATTTCTTCCACTGCGAACAGAGGACTGGGATGCCAAGTTCCACCAGGTAGGGTTTGTCTTCTGTCCTCCATCCAACGAACCACTAAATGCCCAACATCCTCATCATGAACTTTACACACAAGGACTGAGAGAGAAGAGCTAACTTACTTCTTGTCCTGAGGGAGATGAACGAAGCTGCCGCTGTAGAAGATATCCTTGCGGTTCATAACTCCTGCACTCCCGTACCTCCTGTGTTCCACCGTCAGGGCAGGGTTGGAGGTGGCCAGTCTCACGGAGCCTGCAAGACCTCCATGGATGCTGTGGGGCCGACGGTTACCCTTCTGGACAAACAAACACAATTAATGATTACAACATGTATTTCTATAAGTATATGTCTTATAGCTTATAAATTAGATATATAAAGTCATTATAAAGGTAGCGTCCTTGCTTACTGAGCGCAAAATCGCGGGTTCGACACCCGGCCCTTAGTTTTTTTTATCAGAAAGGTGAACAACCTTGAGCACTGACTAATAGTTCTCAGTGCGACCGGTGCGACAGCCACGTAGAGAGACCACGTGCTACTGAAGTGTCTGAAATACGAAGAGACAAGACGAAAATATCCGGAGCCCAACCGGACGGGCACTCTGCAAGATTGGCTGAAGAACCCCGTTAAAGAAAAATATAAGCAAATAATAGACTTTCTTAAAGACTGAATTAGTTATTTAATTTATTCAGAATCTGTGAATCTTTTACAAATTTTCTTTTTTCTGTAATTCATTACTTTACTTGGAATCTTTATTAGCTTTCTATATTGCTGACATCTTATATTTTGTTTTCACATGACAGTATAGTTAGTAATTGAGCTGTCAATAAAAAAAAAACTTGAGCACGCCATCCTTCGGATGGGACGTTAAACTATGGTCCCGAGCCTGTACAGGTACTCGTCAAAGACCCCTACCCAATGTAACTAAACATGGGTAGGCAAAATTTAGGACTCCCACTGTAAAGTCGGCTTCATGTTCGACAGAGTGACGCAAGAGCGCTCTGCTAGTAAGCAATATGACCTCTTAGTTAAAAAAGCCCGGGCATGAGTCTCAATAAGTAACTAATTATTAGATCTTAGAGTTATGCACACATGTGATTAGTAATAACTGTTATTATAATACTAATAAATACAACAGATACAGTTTTCAATTGCATTATAAATGACCCTAATTATATTTTAACTAGGTTATCATTTCATATCAACTTCTAAATATTTCGTAACAAGAGAAAGATAATTGTAAATATAGCCAAGCCAAGTAGAGTTTAAGGACACTAAGCTAACCACAAAGGTCATCAGCGTACAAACCTATAAAGCTTTTAGACTCGAGCAAGAGAATGTATGATGAATTATGTAACACCTTGTGAGGAAGGAGGTCAATAAATCTAACTGAATATTATTTGAAGGTAGGAGAGTCATGAAATATTCCTTACCTAAATAATTGACGATAAATATTTTTCTAATATAATTCACTTTGAAAAGCTTACGTTCCTTACATAATATGTGCTCCTAAATCCTCATACTAAATTTGTTGTCGATAAATTCATAACATCGATAGTTGTTAGGGTTTTCGAATTAAGCCCCCTCTCCTCAACTCTTCCTTCCATTGAGCCGATATCGCTGATAAATTAATAAATGTCGACCCCGTGGGGTTTTGAGTTTGTGCCCATACATTGATTACAACGGCAGTTATTAGAATTTTTGCAGTTAAGTGTCACTCCTAACCCCTCCCCCATTCCCTTTTGCCGATATGGCTGAAAACTGATAGGTGTTGTCCTTATGGGGTTTTGGTCACACATATAAAATTTTGCGTCGATACATTCATTCTATCGGTAATTATCGTGTTTACAGACACACAGACAGACAGACTTTTTTTATATCATAGCTGAAATCTAGAGGTCGGAAAACATGAAATTCCGTTGAAAACTCCGCATCGAATTTTTGTCAGTTCCCCTATACTTCATATAGCTGAGGAAGTAAAACTGAATGAAGAAAAGCTATAGAATAATATTATATAAATAAAATCTAATGTCTGTATGTGTATGTTTTATAGACTCCTAAACTTCGATCCGATTTTGTTCTTATGTTCAGTAATTATGTTCTTCGAGTCACCGAGAAGGTTTAGAAAATAGTTTTATCCCACCCTTACCCCACCACCGCATTTCGTGCATTCGCTTATGGAATAAATATAATTGAACGAATTGGCATAAAATGTTTTGTGTTAGATTTTATAGAGCACGGAAAATGTTTAAGGTTTCTTTCTATGCTACCCACGCACCCACCCCAGCATTTGATGCATTCACTTATGGCATAAAACCTTTTTGTATTGGATTCTAGAGAGCACTGGAAATGTTTGAGACTTCTTTCTACCCTACCCTTACCTTACCCCCGTACCCACCCCCGTGTTTGATGCATTCGCTTATGGAACTAAAATTATTACACGAATTGGCGTAAATTGTTTTGTATTGAATTCTTAAAGCACAGAAAGTGTTGTTCTACCTTAACCTCATCACGTGAATATCAAGAGTCATGTATGTATCACGTATAAAAAATACATTTAAATATTTTTTTTGTTTTGGAAAAAAATGTCGTTTCAGCAGTATTAAAAATTGTTTTTTCGTAATATTTGTTTTTGAAAATTTACATTCTACAAGTAATAATTTTTCATCTATATATATAGGCCCGGATTTACCATGCAGGCAGAGTAGGCAGTTGCCTAGGGCGGCATGAATTGAAGGGCGGCATATTTTGGCGGAAACTTTGAAAACTTGTTATATTCGTGGTAATTGAATTTCTCGCCTATTTCTTTGGCACGCGTACCAGCATTATAAGTGAAAAATGCTCGTTTGCACACCCGTATCAAATTGTAGCGCTGAACGATCATTTTCCGTACTGCGGCGAGTGAAAAACTACTTGAGATCAAAACTGGTTGCAGAACGATTAAACGCACTCGCTTTGTTAACTATAGAGTCAGATTTGCTTATGTCTTTAGATTTTGATTCCATTATCGATGAGTTTTCCATCCGAAAATCGAGACGTAAAAATTTCAACCAATAAGCAATAATTTCTCTACAAAAAAAAATCGCATACATAATGGTAATTGTTGAATGATGTCATATACTTCATGATTATAAGGATACTGATAATAATAAAATAAAATATTTGCTCTCAGACCGGTGCATATTATTTATTGAAAAACTTTTCGTACCAAACTTATTCCACCATTGAGGAAGTTTTGAAGGGCGGGGGGGGGGGGGGGGGGGGGGCGGCAATTTCCGCAACTGCCTAGGGGCGGCAAATTTCTAAATCCGGGCCTGTATATATATAATAGTCTTTTTCGAAACGAAAATAATACGATTGTTATCGAATTGACATTTCATTGTTTATAAAACTGTCAGATTTTTGTTTACACTAAACGTCTCATAACTATCTTCACTTTTAATTTTGTATGAATAAACGTAAACAAAAACAAAGATTAATTACAAAAAT
Organism: Aradus depressus; assembly: GCA_963662175.1. Classification (NCBI taxonomy): domain Eukaryota; kingdom Metazoa; phylum Arthropoda; class Insecta; order Hemiptera; family Aradidae; genus Aradus; species Aradus depressus. The sequence goes on along the minus strand of OY759217.1, from coordinate 50,315,869 downwards.
AGCCATTGCAACGCATGCGCGGGTTTAGCTAGTATATATATAAATTATATTTGGAATAGAAAATTTAAATTCTTCAAATTGAAAAGTAGCAATCTATTGTTTTTTCCTTATGTCAAGTTTTTGTCTGAATGTAAACTGTAGATTTTACCATAAATTCTAATTATTTGCACCCTAATATTGTGCTCCTAGTAAATAGAACAAAAGTACCTAGAGAAGGATAGAACCAAGGACAAACTAATGCCACAAGAGACAAGATAAAGTGGAAAATAAAGAATTAAAGCCTTGTAAAAGTCTGGAAATTAACAAATACAAGATTTGGACAATAAGGAAATATGTTTGAGGAAAAGAGTACGGAGCATGCTCTCATGGCTTCGGAGTATTGGTCCGAGGGTAGACCCCACGAGGAAAGTACCACAGAAATTAACTTTTTGTAAAGTTATCGACTTTTTTTTTTTTTAGGTTAGGTTTTATGACTCAAGCCCGGGCTTTAACTACGAGGTCATATCGCCTACTACCAGAGCGCTCTTTCGCCACTCTGGTGGACATGAGCCCGACTCTACTGTGGGAGTCCTAAATTTTGCCTACCCTAAATTTTTATTCATCTAGGGTAGGGGGGGTCTTTAACGAGTACCTGACATCGTACAGGCTCGGGACCATCGCTTAACGTCCCATCCGAAGGACGGCGTGAGTTTATTTTACCTCCCAGATAAAATAAACTAAGGGCCTTGGTCGGGCTACGAACCCACGACCTTGAGCTGAGAAGTCAAGCACGCATACCACTGAGCTACCGGCGCCCTCAAGTTATCGACTTTAAATTTGTTTATATCCAGAATTACAATACAATAAAAGGTTATTTTTACATTTTCCAGTAGTGGTGAATAATACCTTGTGAATATTTGAGGGAAAATTAATTCTGTTGGTCTCTTTAGGGCTACTATATTTTATTTATTTCATCTTCCAACGTTTCGTATTTTGTTATTTTCATACATTACAGAAACGATCATCAATAATTAATCATAAATGACAAAAGTCATTTTTCAAGTATAAATAGGCCACGTACATTTGGCCATGTCCATATTATACTGCAAGGGATTAAATTACTTGCATATCGGTTATTTTTTATAAGTTTCTCCTTTTTATTTTAGACAAAAGGGTAGCGTGCTTGCATACTGAGCTCAAAATAGCGGGTTCGAAACCCGACCGAGACCCTAAACATTTACTTCCTCTGCTATAAGAAGTTTTTTTTTTAAGACATGTCAAAATTTGGTCCAGGCATTTTTTATTGTCATTTTTGAGATTAAAATCCAATCTTAGACAGATCAAAAAAACGGATCACTTTCCCTATATTATGATATCCTACAGACCAAAAATGCCGGAAGCGGAGACTTTTTTAAACTTCAAGAATATATCACCGAGTGTCCATTAAATTTCTCTCATTCGCTCATTTTACATTTTAAAAAATCTTTCAGATTTCATTGTAAAAAAATACATGATATATTACAAATATTTTTGTAACCTGAATTTGGGTCAAGCGGGCCCACAAATCAAAATATATTCCGATTTGGTTCAATACTGAGGGGCTTAAAGATCTTTTAGGTCTATCAACATACCTGTAATTTTTCTTACTTCAATTATATACGAGAATAGAGGCGGTTGTTTTAAATTTTTGAAAACTAAGTATCTAAACACTTTTCCTCTCGTTTCAAAAGAAATATCATTCAATAATGACACATATATATAGTTGTAAATGCAAAATTAAAATAAATAAAAAAAAAGGATCAAAAACTGAACCGCAATATGAAAATATGATAGATGCAACTGTGCACTGGCGTCCATGTAGCTGATGGTAGTGGGGAGAGAGTTCCTCAAACTAAACTTGTATGTAGCTCGGAGCCAAATCCGATCAGTCTCAAGTTGTCTGATAGAATCAAAGCCATACTTTCGTAGAGAAGAGCTTCAGACAGTCTGATGTAACGTTTCAGACAATAAAGTAACACAGAAAGTGACAACGTTGGGTCACTCTGTCTAATAATAGATCCGTCACTATTTTTTTTCCTGTTCACCGTAGGAATTCGATGCATACTATTATAAGAGACAGACAGAGAGAGAGAGAGATCAGGCTTGTGGTCGATAATACAGACTCAAAGAATTTCTGCCAATCTTTCGACACTGAGTGTGCCATCTTCAGGGCCTGTATTGAAATGATACAGTATTAATAAACTTATACATCACAACAAAATAAAAATAAATAAAATAAATGTTAGTTAAACAGAAACTACATCATAAGAGATTAAGAAAGTAGTCGGTGAATCAATGGTTATGTACTTCCTCACCAAAAATTAATCAATTACGTTTTCGCTCTCTTTCTCTCCAAACCCAATCAACCATTTGGGTAAAAGTCAATATTAGACTCCCATAGAGGCTTCTGAATTTTGTGTCGAAACATTCATTACATCGGCAGTTATTGGGGGATTTGAGTCAAACTCCCTTCCTTTCGACTGATTCCGCGGAAAATTAATTGGTGCCATCCAAAGGTGGTAAATTGTTTGAAATGTGTAACGATCTCACAGTCCTAACATTCATATTGTTTCTGTTTTTTAATTTTAATTTCTGGGTTTGATCGATTGATATGATTGCTGTGTGACTGAGTGATTGATTGATTATCCAATGTATCAGTACACAATACTTCGGGAGTAACAATACGAGTATTATTCAAATTCATACATTCTCTGATTTGTTATATATTCACGATTTTATTTTTTATCCCCGACGCAAAAGAAGGGGTGTTATATTCGAATTCTTTGTCTAAGTGTGTATATCTGTCTGTGGCATCGTAGCTCCAAGATGGCTGAACTTATTTCAAAGCGGTTTTTTCTTTTCAAAAGCTGGTATTTGCGAGATGGTTCTTAGCCAAGTTTGGTGGAAATCGGGTATGCCGTTTCCAAGGTCTTCAGGTTTCATCAGAGCCTGTGAAGGGATCTCGGCCTCTTATTATTAGGGAGGCTTGGCCTTATAAACATTTGACCTCATACTCAAACCAAGTCTCTAACTGTAATAGAGACCGAGATCCCAACACACGCTCTGATGAGACCTGAAGATCTTGGAAACGGCATACCCAATTTCCACCAAACATGGCTAAGAACCATCTCGCAAATACCAGCTTTTGAAACGAAAAAACCGCTTTGAAATAAGTTCAGCCGTCTTGGAGCTTCGATGACACAGACAGACAGACACACACACACAGACAAAGGATTCAAACTTATAACAACCCTCCTTTTGCGTCGGGGGTTAAAAATAAATAGTCATAACTTAAATGTTTGGTAATTGTGACCCAAGCCCGGGCCTTAACTTCGAGGTCATATCGCCTACTACCAGAGAGCTCTTTCATCACTCTGGTGAACATGAGCCCGACTCTACTGTGAGAGGTCTAAATTTTGCCAAGCTTTATTTAGTTACATACGTTAAGAGTCTTTAACGAGCACGCACCACCATACAGACTTGGGACCACCGCTAAAGGTCCCATCTGAAGGAGGGCATGCTCAATATTTATCACTATAATATATATATATAAGACACTATTTAAGTCTTAATATATAAAAGCCATTGTCTTAATATGAGACGATGGGGGCCATTGTTATAGTAGAGCCGCTATACATACACTGAAGCCACTGTACCGGCTAAACTGACCTTTGACCTACTCTTATCAGACAGATAACGGTGACCGGGATACTATTCCTACACTTTCGTTTATTACTAACCTGAAGTAAATAAATGTTAAGACTCATCATGTAATGGCTCACAATTATGGCTCACAAATGTTAAGACTCATCATGTAATGGCTCACAATTATGGCTCACAAATGTTAAGACTCATCATGTAATGGCTCACAATTATCCCATTTTCTCTTCTCCATCTAAACAAAGTATTGGACAAGTTATGTAATCGGTCAGAAATTCGATGCCGAGTATTCAATGAAATATTATGCTTTTGATACCAGAAAATAAAAGACAATTTTTTTTTTATGTTTGTGTGTCAGTGAATACGATAACTGCCGATAGAATAAATGTATCGACACGAAATTTAATATGTGGGTCGAAGACCCCTAATGTAATGTTAGAGGAAACCCTTTACATGGAAACGGAATTTCATTCTCACTGTTCAAGAAGAATAAAATAATCACAATAAAGAATCGTGTTTCATATCCAAAAACATTATTTGATACAAAGCTTTAATTTTTATTTTTTGGGCAGAGTTCCTCCACACCTTAAAGGTCAGTCCAATGTACGTTATTGTTTTATTTATTCATTTATAATGTTTTATTTATTAATTTATATATTATTTATTTATAATTGATTAATATGTATATATTTATTTTAATTCATTTTTTATATATTGCTATAGTTACATTGTTTTCTTTTTCTTTTCTATATCTCGCACATTGGGACCTGATGAAGGGACGTAAGAAACATCGTTGGGATACTTCCAAAGAGTTTTTTGAAAAATAGCCTAATTTTTATTAAATTGAAAAATGTGTCCACTTATTATAAATTTCATTTTACTTTTTTTAATAGTTTTGTTGTTACTACTAATCATGCGTGTGTTGTTAGACTCAAGTAGTTATAAATCCAATTTATAAGCTACCTTAATGTATGTAAATTCTTTTGACGAGGGAAGAGGACCCCCGGAGAAGGGGTTTTTGTTTCAAATACCATAATAAGTGCCGAGGTAATGAATATAACAACATAAAATTTAGTATGACGATTCAGAAGCCAGCCACTATGTAAGTCAAATATTCTATCGTTTTGACTTTGGAGGAACTGCGGAAACATCATTAATTAATTCGTGCTGGGGAAGTACATAGCTAGATGAGTTGAACTCAAGATCGTGGGTTCGAAACCCCCTTCGAGGCCCTTAGGTTTTTTTTATCTGAGCGGTGAAAAAGCTTGAGCACCCCGTCCTTTGGATAGGACGTTAATCCGAAGGTCCCGAGCCTGTACAAAGTCAGCTACTCGTTAAAGATCCCTAACCTAGCTGAATAAAAATGTAGGGTAGGACAAATTTAGGAATCCCATAATAGAGTCGGGCTCATGTTCGATAGGCGACATGACCTAGTAGTTAAAGACGCATGAGTCACAATAACTAACCAACTTTCAATTTTGTTATTATAGATTTCCTGTAGTTAAAAATACAAAGATTACAGTATGCAGTCATGCAACTTATTGGACAATAAATATATATAATTTTGACATTTTATTTACAAATAAAAATTAATAAATTATTTTAAATAAATACTCATCAGGTATGTTTTGTTACCACGTTAAGACCTATTTGGACATACGGACTAGAACTGCTAAGCCATCCAGTCCTTTCAATCCAAAATCCTCCCTTTCATGTTTCCAACCTTACCCTACACAATGATCTCAAAGTTCCTTTAATCATTGACTTTATTAAGTCCCGCCTCTCAATGTTTCACTCCAATCTTTCCTTCCATAACAATCCTGTTGCTCGATCCTTGTCATCACGTTCCCATCCTGACGATCCTCCCCGAAGACTCAGGTGGTCCTGGCCGAGAGACCTGCTTTGATAAGTTAGCGTCATGTCTCTCTCGGTCTGCCTCCACTGCTAGTCAGAGGCTAGGCAGATCCAGGGGGTACGGGGGACCACCCTCGCCTCTCTTCACCTCCTCTACCTCCATTTAGGAATGAAAATGAGGGCTGTTCCGGGGGTCTCTGAGCTGAACAGTTGTTTTTATTATGATTTATCATATTATTTTGTATATACTTTTCTTTATTTTGTTTTAGGATTTCTTTATGTACTTTATTTTTTTCGCATTTATTTAATTTAGTTATTTTGTATATACTTTATATTATTATTCTTGTTTTCCTTATTATTATTTATTTTTTTCTTATTTTGTGTATATTGCCATTTATTATTTTGTAGTTTTTTTTATACTCATAAAAAAAAATATATTAAGAAAAAAAAATTGCACATGCCTGCAGAAAACATTCAAGGAAATAATGCGGAAAATGGTCAATTTTCAACATAAAATAAACCCATACTTAGTTAAGACCTTCCACCGGTTTATTTTTGTGTATGCACCTTTTGGCTGCAGCAACCAACTTTTAAAATGTTAATTTTTACTGAAACCACCTCACAGCAATAATAAAGCCACTTTACCTGGATGCCGTTGACAGGCTGGATGGTGAGCTGGAGCGGAGGTTCCTCTTCATCGTCCTCCTCTTCGGGAGGTTCCAGAGGACGAAACATGATGCCAAATACAATACAGTGGAGCATGAGAGCACCCGTGATGGCAATGGCTCCTCGCCAGCTGAACTCAGACACGAGCCATTCAGTGAAAGGGGCGAAGAGGAAGGTGCCGAGTCCGGAGCCGCAGACTGCAATGCCGGTGGCTAGACTGCGGAGCCGCTCGAAGTAGAGGGTCACTGAGACAATGGCCGGCAGGTAGATCAGCCCTAGACCAGCCCCTCAACACAAATATACATAATAATAATAAAAAAGTCGATTATAGGTTGAGGAAAGTCGAGGTTCTGACCCCAAGGAAATCCTTCTTCAAAGCCTAACAGAATATAACGAAGAAGGAAATAAATAGTTTCCGAAACGCTGGCCAAATACTGACTGTTTTAATTAAACGACAGAACCTCGATTTCCCTCAACATTGAAAAGATACTGTCGACTCCATTAATCATATGAGATATGCTATCGAAATAATACAACACATCAACCTCTGAACACGCATTTGTTGAACTATGTTATACTATTAATGATCTTCAGATCTCTGAGATGAAAAAATGTCTGCCTATTTGTTACGCCAGTCTGCTGCGGACCATGCAAGATCATCAAAACCCTCTGCTACGTGCCATCCCTCTCCACCTGCCTCCGCCAAGACCAGAACGTCGACTGAAGAGGAAGCACCATAGCGACCTTAACCAAGAGGACTGACGTTGGTCAGCCGCCTCATTCAAGTGCCAGATGTTTTGTTTTATTTGAGTTTAGCACAATTGAATGTATATTGTACAAATATTGCCAATGAATGAGAAAACAAATAATTGTAATGTAAAAAATAGTTTGGTTCAACAAAATACAGAAAATGGTATAAATTAGCTGAACAATAATTAAATGTAAGTTTATGTCGGAAAACTTCCTACAATAGTTGACATTTTTTTATTTTGTTTTTTAAATTCGTTATTTTGAAAAGATTCGTTGAGAATGGATATTATTCATAAGTTTACAAATCGATAATCTCATTTATCTCGATATAAATCATTGTTTGTCTATCACTTAGTAGGTCGAATTAGGTCACCCCATCTTCATCTTCATCACCCTTTTAACAGATTAGTTTGCCTTTTATTTTTAGTATCATTATTATTATTATTTTCTTTGTTTTTAAATCGATTTTGTCGTTATGAACCCAGAGTAAATCCTAGAGGGCACCGGTAGGTCAGCGGTATGTGTGCTTGCTTACTGAGCTCAAGATCGCGGGTTTGAAACCCGACCGAGGCCTTTAGGTTTCTTTTTTTATTTCGGAGGTAAAAAAAAACTTGAGCACTCCGTCCTTAAGAAGGGACGTCAAACTATTATCATGAGCCTGTACGTATATCAGGTACTCGTTAAAGACCCCTACCCTAGGTGAATAAAAATTTAGGACTTCCATAGTTGAGTCGGGCTCACATGTCCTTAATAGTTAAAAATATGACCTAGTAGTTAAAGTCCGGGCATGAGTCATAATAACTAATAACGGACCAGAGTATATTCCTAAACAACAGTTTAAGAACGAAGGTTAACAATATCTGATAAAATAATTTAAATACAACTACACTGAATTGATTCAGCTTTTCTTTTGTGGCTTTTCAAAGGGTGTTTGTTAAGATGAAGCCCCAAGGCCTTTAGTTTTCCTCTCTCTTTCTCTCTTCAAGACACACTTTAAAACACCTCTCTTACTCATTCAAGCTTTGAGACACTTGAAATCCCTTTAAAACACATAATGAACGCTTAAAACACACTTGAGAACTCTTAAAATCAGGCTAAACAACACTGTGTCCACTTACGGTGAGTAGTAGCACCTAATGGCACTGGGGCTTATCAACAATAACAGGTTTGTTGTGTCATAGTATACGAGTATACGTATATCTTCCCTCCTGAAAATATATTTTAATTTTCTTTCAGGAAGTCAACTCCGCAGAGATGGACTTATAGTTCTGATGGGGTGGGGGCGGCAGGAAGTCAACTCCGCAGAGATAGACACAGTGCTGATGGGGTGGGGGCGGCAGGAAGCCAACTCCACAGAGATGGACTTATAGTTCTGATGGGGTGGGGGCGGCAGGAAGCCAACTCCGCAGAGATGGACTTACAGTGCTGATGGGGTGGGGGCGGCAGGAAGTCAACTCCCCCAACACATTCTTCCACAATTTATTAAAAAAATATTTTAAACATCCAAATTGCCCCCCCGGAAAGCAACATACCGACAGCCCAGTGATCACAGCCCCAGCCTGGGTGGATCTGAAGAGCTACGCTTAAAAAAGTTTTATCATTTCACTTTTAAAAATAAAACACCCATCTCCTATCTAGATTATTATTCATATGACAACAATAGGGCAAACTTCGATCATATAGAAAGAAGGTAAACGAACTTGATTAATATAACCATTCGGAAGGTTAGACTATAGATTATATAACTTCCCCCATTCTCAACATACAGATGAGAAAATTAATTGTGTAAGGTGGATGTAGAGTTACCAGTCATGAGTCCTATGGTGACGTAGAGAGTGGCCACGTTCTGTGCGAAGGCGGACATGGTGAGAGACACAAAGGCCAGGATCCCACCTCCTATGGTGACCGCCCGGCATCCATACCGGTTCACCAGAGCTGACGAGATCGGTCCTGCAAAAAAACATGTTTTTTGGTTAGGTTTTATGACTCATGCCCGGGCTTTACCACTCTAATCTCGCCGTGTTTTATTCATGTAGTTATAAATATTGGATACTCTGTTCTACAGAATATTGTACACGTAGAATATTATCTCATATTTGCCAGACACTCTGTAAAACATGGTAGAGAAATAATTGCTGTCGTGGTCCATCCCTGGAAGCTTTCCACTATTGTCTAACACATCTAATTTCTGATTTATTGTAGTCAGTAAGTAACTAAAGATTATATTTACTGAGCTCTTATCATGCAGGAAATCAGGGGGTGGGTAACCGACTGATGATGATTGCATAGAACTAAACTGCTGAAATGGGTAAAAGTGGGAAAATTAGGGCCATTTAGAGAAGAAAAGTAGGAAAATGGCGCCGAGGATAAGAAGGGATGTGGAAGCTGATTTTTTTTTTCTTTCTTTTCGCTCCACCCCTTGATATATCTTTTACTTTCTCATAGTGAAAATATACTTTAAAAAGTATACTTTTTCCAAAGCGCGTATTGTTAGTCGGATCGTTAAACCACCTAAGTCGACTTTTTTCCTAAAATGAGATTTGTACATCAAAATATGTACTAATAATAATAATGAAACATTAGTAAGTGTATCACATTTTAAAAATTATTTTGTTAGCAGAAAAAAATACAGTGAAATTAAAACCCACGCTTTAGAAGTAGATACATATATTATTTAATAAACTACAGGCCACAAAATCATTGAAAATTTTAACTTATTTCTAAAATGCTGTAACTTAACGGTATCTTAAACTTACTAACATGTTTAAAATTACAGCGGGCGAAGCCAGGTAATCTGCTACTGTATGTTGGTGTATATTTAAGATAAATTAATTGTTAATATTGTTATTGGGTCATTTTATGGTTGTTTAGTAAATAAGTTTTCATAATTATTGTGTTTTAACTTCCCCAGGTATACGAAGTATAGGGGAAGTTGTGTAATCAGTCTAAAATTCGATGCTGGTTTTCAACGGAATTTCATGTTTTCCGACCTATAGATTCTATATCTAACCAAAAAAAAAAAATGTCTGTCTGTGTGTCTGTAAACACGATAAATCCCGATAGAAGGAATGTATCGACACGAAATTTTATATGCGAATACCGAACCCTCTAACGACAAAACCTTTTGTTTTTCAGCCAAATCGACCAAAGGGGAAGGGGGGATTAGGGGAGACTGAACATGAAAGCTCTGAAAACTGCCGATTGAATGAATGTAAAGACACGAATTTTATATGTGTGACCGAAACCCGAATGGTACCTATGTAATGTTAGAGGAAACCCTTTACATGGAAACGAAATTTTATTCTCACTGTTCAAGAAGAATAAAATAATCACAATAAAGAATCTTGTTTCATATCTTGTTTCAACATCTTCCAAAAACATTATTTGATACAAAGCACAACACCTATCGATTATAAAAACTCTCTAAAAACAAAACCTATTGTTTTTTTAGCCAAATCGACCAAAGGGGAGGGAGGGGGGATTAGAGGAGAGGCTTAACTCAAAAACTTCAATAACTGCCGCCGTAATAAATGTATCGACACAATATTTCATATGTGAATTCAAAACCATAAGGTCGACACTTATCAATTTTCAGCGGATTCGGCAGAAGGGAAGAAGTGGATCAGAGGGCGCTCAACTCAAAAACCCCAATAACTGCCGATGTAAAGAATGTATCGACATGAAATTTCGAATTTAAATAATTCGTTATGGGGAAGTATATTGCCGGTGATTACCGAAGACTTTTTTTTATCACTGTTTAACGTTTTAAATAAATAAAATACTAACGAAGGAGATAAATGTTCAGATTATGTAATTATTAATTTTTACTTTTCATTTTGATTCAATTTATCTTATACAATCTCGATAGTATTTATCTTCTAATTTGACTATGTAGTCGATATCTCTAATTGCAGGTACTTTGATCATGTAGACACCATGCCGCTACGTCAGTACATCATTTATCATGAGTTTTGCGGCTGAATCGATCACTATCCTGACGAAAAGAACCAAACTATATATATTTTTTTTTTAACTCTGTTAGTTGCAACTGAGGTGGTTGAGGTAATTAGAGGGCTCCGGTAGCTCAGTAGTATGCGCGCTTGCTTACTGAGCTCAAGATCGCGGATTCGAAACCTGGCCGAGGTCCTTAGGTTGTTTATTCTGGGAGGTGAAAAAAACCTGTGTAGCGAAAAAGAGAGGTCTAGTAGTAGGCGATATGACCTCGTAGTTAAAGCCCGGGCATGAGTCACATGCAAAAGATTCATTTCAATTGGTTCAGGGTTTTTTGAGTTTTGTGAGGGGAAACATACAAAGATACATAAGCGGGGGATCCTTTTTTGAAGGCGGTATAAAAAAAAAGAGTTTGCCGCACTATGCCGCATGTTCTGCCGTAGAACGAGAGTTAGTTGCGGTAAAGTTATACAAACATCTATCCCCACCGCACAGTCAATTTGGTGAAAAATGAAAATCTGTTTTGAATACATCGATTTTTTTTTTCTTCCTGAGTAAAGTTAAATAATATGAAATAAAATGATCTCCATCTTCATAAAAAGTCCACATAATACTATGTTAAACAGAGCATGAACGAGGTAGTGGAGATAAGAGAAGAGCTTATCAACGATATGCACTATTGACATTTTGCGTCTGTCCTATGAGATGGATCGCTTTCATAACACTCTTCATACTTCCGATAACAGTTATCTCTTCAACATGGCTATAAATCACTCTCATTTTGATAATGGCCTTCCCCAAAAATTCACTTGAAATAACATTTTCTCTCTTTTGTATTACCTCTGGTTAATCTCTTCTATCATACTATTCTTAGAGCACAAATACAAAATAAATTAATAGAGTGATTTGTGCCTTCCAAGCAAAAAAATAAATAAACACACATAGAAAGAAACAAAGTAAGAGATTTAGTAGAAGTTAGCCATGACACTTACCTCCGTTATCAAACAAACACATGAAACCCTGAATATATACGAGAGGGCGCCGGTAGCTCAGTGGTATGCGTGCTTGCCTTCTAAGCTCAAGATCGCGGGTTCAAAACCCGACCGAGGACCTTAATTTATTTTATCTGGAAAATAAAATAAACTTAAGCACGCCGTCCTTCGGATGGGACGTTAAGCGACGGTCCCGAGCCTATACGATGTCAGGTACTCGTTAAAGACCCCCTGCCCTAGGTGAATAAAAAATTTAGGGTAGGCAAAATTTAGGACTCCCACAATAGAGTCGGGCTCATGTCCACCAGAGTGACGAAAGAGCGCTCTGGTAGTAGGCGATATGAACCTTATAGTTAAAGCCCGAGCATGAGTAATAAAACCTAACATAACCTATACGAGTTTGGGATGATCTATGTCAGGGGACATGAGCCTTCACTCAAATAAGTGTTCCCTCTCCCGCAGAAGAGCTCTTTCCTGCGACTCGGCTCAGTAGCTGTCTTACTCTCAGCGTTGTCTCTATCCTCATTGAAATTTGGTGTAGATATATTCATTACATCAGCAGTTATCATATATTTTGTGTACAACCCCCGTAACTTCTTGTTTTCCGATCCCCTGAATCCAAAAAATAAAGAAATGCACGTCTGTCTGTCTCCGGAGGGTACACCTATTCAACATCAGCCAAATCGGCCAATGAGAAGGGGGGCGGCACAGAGAGGGGGTGACTCAAAAACCCTAATAACTGCCGATGAAAGGAGTGTACTGACAGGAAGTTTTATAGGACCTAATAAGGACAATACTAATGATGTTCAGCGACTATAAGCACCAGAATGTTAATAATTAAGTTTTTACCTATTGAATATTCAGCTACTTAAAAGCGCGAACCTGAAACTTTTCTTCTGTTTGAAATATACATCAACTTAGAGAGCGCCTGTAGCTTAGTGGTATGCGTGCTTGCTTGCTGAGCTCGAGATCGCGGGTTCGAAACCCGGCTGAGACTCCTAGTTCATTTTATCTGGGAGGTAAAATAAACTTAAGTATGCCGTCCTTCGGATTGGACGTTAAGCGATGGACCAGAGCTTGTACAATGACAGATATTAATTAAAGATCCCCTATCCTAGGTGAATAGAAATTTAGGGTAGGCAAAATTTAGGATTCATGTCCTGGGCGAGTGACGGTAGTGGGCGATATGACCTCGAAGTTAAAGCCCGGGGATGAGTCATAATAACCAACGCAAATTAACTGGGCAGGTTGTGCTGGCTGACCTTGCTTTGAATCGGAGTGAAAGATCGATCTTGGTGGAGGTCACTAGGTCATTGCCTATACTCACTTTCACAGGGGTAACGACACCTCTATCTCTGTCTAGCTCGCTAGAGCAGCACTTTACGCAAGGGAAGGAAGTACACCCGCATGAGAATGAATTTACATAAAATAGAAAAGAAAAAGACATCGGTGAATCACTCGCATTGTACTTCCCCAGCGCGAATTAATCCACCGTTTTCGCGCTTACTCTGAAATCAATCTACCGATTTGGTTAAAAATATGCTCAGTGACTTCTCAATTCTCGTACTAAATTTAGTATTGATATATTCATTTATTCACTACATGGACAGTTATTAAGGTTTTTGAGTTAAGCCCACTTCTCTGATCCCCCCCCCCCCCCCCCCCTCTTTTCCATAAGATAATTCGGCTGAAAATTGATAGCTGTCAACCTTATGAAGCTTTGAATTTGAATATAAAATTTTACTCTTCCCCCTCCTCTTCTCTTCGGCCGAATTCACTGAAAAAGAGTAGGCGACATCATTATGTGGTACTCGTACAAGATATACAAATAAAATTTCGTGTCGATATATTCAATATATCGGGAATTATCATGCTCACATACACATACATATACAGGAATTTTTAAGAACTCATCTTCAACCTTTCTGACCGATTACATAACACCCCCTCTACTCGTATAGCTGGGGGGAAAAATAAGAAAAAAAAAGAATTTACTGAAAAAAACGGCACACGATTGGGTTAAGTGCTGCTACCTAACGGACTTTACAAGAACTACCGGTACTATCACTACTCCAGATAAGGATAGCAAGCACAGAGCCATCCTTCTCTACACTGCTGTATGTCATACTGTAGACGTTATAGTACAGGCAGGCATGTCAGTCAAACTTGCGCCCCCACACCACAGGCATGAAATTTTTGTTTTTATATTTCAATTTTATAAACAGAAAAAGTTAGCGGGTTTGAAACCTGGCCTTAGGTTTTTTATCTGAGACGTGAAAAAAACCTTGAGTACACCGTCCTTCGGATGGGACGTTAAGCGTACGATGTCACGTACTCGTTAAAGACCCCTCCCTAGGTGAATAAAAATTTAGGGTAGGCAACATCTAAGATTCTCATAGTAGAGTCAGGCTCATGACCACCAGAGTGACAAAAGAGCGCTCTGGTAGTAGGCGAAATGACCTCCTTGTGTAAAGCCCGGGCATGTGTCACAATAACTAACTATATAGTAAAACCTCTAATCGGGGTGTTGTGCAAATGAGTTTGTCCGTTATTTACAAGTGTCCTTTAAACAGAGGTTTTATGATTATTTTTTTAATCACTCTCCCTTGCACATATGTATGTGTATCCAGGACCCCATAAGAACGACATATATTGATTTTCAGCCAAATTCATCGATGGGAAGAGGCTGATCAGGGGCTTAACACAATAACTCTCATTTTATATTTTATTTCAAAATCTCATATGAACACCTATCAATTTTCAGCAAAAACGGCCTATGGGGAGTTTCAAAGGGAATTTCCAACTTATAAAAACAATTTTTGCCGAACTAAAATTACCTTCAACCAATTCTGTCAGTTTATAAGTGACTCTTGATAATACCTTAACATGGTGAAACTAGTTGAGTATTTGAGAATATATAGTGAAGTTTCACAAAGAAATTGAGTATTTTAATTATCTATTCCTAGAATGGAGCTTCCCAAAGTAAATCTAGAAACCATAAATTATTCGAACTAAAATTATTTTTGTCTTCAAAGACTTGCGATTTAGGGTTTAAAAGAAGTAATCCTGATGTTGAGTACCTAAATAAATGAATTTAGATAAATAAAAAATAAAAAAATACATTTATTAGTTCAGACCATAAATAAATTGAATTTCACAATTTTTCCTGTAATCTATTTTTTTTATTAAAGCACTCAATCTCAGGTGTTTTTTTATTAATGCACTCAATCTCAGGTGTTTTTTTATCGAAGCACTCAATCTCAGGTGTTTTTCTTTCCTACCTCATAGAACTGAATCACCGACAATGTACTTACCCAGAACGAATTAATCAATTAACATTTCGCTTCCCCTCCAACCAGTCGACCTAGTGCGCTAATATTCAACAGTTGACTTACATAGAGGCTCCAAAATCCTCATAATAAATTTAGTATCGATAAATTCATTAAATCGGTAGTTATTAGGGTTTTTTAATGGAGCCTCCTTCTGCCGATTCCGCTGAAAATTAATAAGTGTCGTAACTATAAGGTAGTCCCTAGTTTCGAATTCGGAAATGAAATGTTGTGTCAATACATTCATTACAACGGCAGTTTAAACTGACTGAAAAAACTATAGGTGTCGTCGTTGGAGCGGTTCTGGATTCACATATCGATACATTCATTCTATCGGGAGTTATCGTGAAATTCCGCTGCAAACTCCGTATCAAATTTTTAACTGATTTCAAATACCATATACTTGATATATAGGGAAGAATAAAATAAACTAAAAGTATAGATAAATTGGGAAAGTCTCTCCCTCCATCCCCGTTTTAAGGGGGGCCCCAGAACTAAATGTTGCCTAATGCATCGTGAATCCTAAGGCCGCCATAGCTGCAGAAGCAAAAGGATCTAATTGGAAGGAGTCCAGAGCCTCTCTGGTCGTTTAGAAAACCGCTCACTGCGTTTAATGGTTATTTTCGATATCGAATCTCGTCTAGATCGATATAATAGAAAGCAAATCCGTGTCGCACCAACTAAAAACACTTTTACCAAACATTTGAATAACAAAATGCACTCTCCGCAACTTCACTTCCGTCATCATCCTATAAATATTTAATATTATTCTCGATTTTTTTCTTCTCAATAAATATCAATTAATCTCTCTCTCTTTATACTTCCCCAGCTAAACGAAGTATAGAGAAAATTGTGTAATCATTTAGAAATTTACCGAAATTTCATATTTTCTGACCCTCTGCAATTTTCCAAAATTGAGACCACTTTGCACCGGGGCTAAAGTACCATTTACAGGACACCGCTTATGTTTAGGACCTAATCAAAAATCATTTCAAGTAATAGTTGTAGAAAAAACTGAAGTATATATTTTATATGAAATAGGAGTTTTCGCAGGTCGTCCGGTTTTTGAGATAAATGGCGAAAATCGTCCTAAAATGTCGTTTAAATCACATTTTTTTAGTATTTTGCTTCATTTCCGCGAGAACGGTTCGTCCCATCGGAAAACTGGTTCTCATCAATAATGTTCCTTATGAAATTTCCAAAAAAAAAAAAAAGTTTCAAATTACATTTCAAGATGGTTTTCAGCATATATTTTGAAAACCGGACGACTTGTGAAAAATCGTACTTCGTATAAATTATGTATTTCAATACTCTCTATAACTATTATCGTCATAAACATAAGTAGTATCTTGTAAAATGTACTTAAGCCCCGAACTAAAGCGGTCTCAATTTTCGTCTGATTTCGGTCAAAATCTAATCAGATCTAAGTTAGCACATGTGATCGGTTCATTGCAAATTTCAAGTTCATAGCTACAATCGTGTTTACGGTAGAGAGCTCACAACTTTCCAATCACACACACAGATAGAGATCATCGCGAAAACCGTAGTCAACCTGAGTAACAAATCCGATTGTGGCCGGTCTATGTTAATGAGGTGTGTTCAAAAATTATGAAAGCTGCACGCTGGTCTTTAAACTGGGAAATATTAGAACAAATTATAATACTTGGAAAATAGTTTGAAGGCTGTAAAATATTATTAATCATTGTAACGAACCTTAAAATATAGTTTTATTATTGATAGTTTTATTGTAAAAATATAAAATGAAGAGAGAGGGCGCCGATAGCTCAGTGGTATGCGTGCTTGCTTACTGAGCTTAAGATCGCGAGTTCGAAACCCGGCCGAGGCCTTTAGTTTATTTTATCTGAGAGGTAAAAAAAAAACTTGAGCACGCCGTCCTTCGGAAGAGACTTTATGGGATGGTTCAGACTAAATATAAAATTTAAAAAAAAATTAAATACAACTGATGGGCCATTAACGTACATTCTTATACCAACCACATTTACAGATCAGTCCCTATCTATCCCGTCTCAAAATAATTTCATACTGGCATTACTGGGTGAAAGAATGTATAATCTCAAGATTACGCTATACAAAGAGACAAAATGAGGGGGAGAGAGAGTGATCTGTGGTTGGTATAAGAAAGTCCTGTAATGGCCATATTACATATTTTTTAATATTAAAAAAATATCAGTGATGGTTATCATATATAAACTGTGATTTCGTGAATTTGCATATATGTACTTTTAATACTTCTAAAGAGACTTGACTCTCCTCCCTCCTGGCAGTTTGCCGCCTCACCTGAAGTAATCCATCCCAGCCCCAAAAAGCCTCCCCTACCTCTAAATATATAACACTGAAACTCTCAGCAGTGTTACCACCCCTCTTCAAGTACACTCCTAAGAAACACAATTCTTTTCCTCTATTTTACGAGTTGGACGTGTCCTGGCGTGACAACCAGACCTGGTGTTCCTTCATTATCGCTAAACTGGGACATGTGTTCCATGCTCTTTACCCCCTCCCCCCAGCTAGATAAGGCGAAGATATGACACACAGCCTTCAAAATTTTGATTTTTCACCAGAATTAAAAGTTTTCCCTTGAGTACAAAAAGTAGAAATGTACGCCTGTGCACAAGATAAATAACCCAATCTCCGGCTATGTAGCGTTCAAAGGCTTGAAGGGGAGGGGGGAGGGATGAAAAATTGTTTACAACAGTATTGAGTGGCGCATCATTTTAAAGGACACTGTGAGACAAGTGTAACATTATTTTTAAAAAATGTATACTGGATTAACTCAGAGCATTTGATGAGTCTCAAACTGATTGTGACTGACTCCCTCCCCTATCAACCCGCCACCCCTCCTTGACACCCGCCAATATAGTCTCACTATATAACTTATTTTCATTTCCCCATATAAGCGAAATATAGGGGAAGTTATTTAATGGGTCAGAAATTCGGTGTTGAGTTTTCAGTAGAATTACATGTTTTCCTGCCCCCTGATACCAAAAAAAAAAAGTCCGATATAATGAATATATCGACAAGAATTGTACATGTAAGTATATGCAGAACTACATAAAGACGACATCTATTTTTTTAAACTTCATCGATACTGAGGATGGGCTTGCAGCCCGAATCGTCTGTTTCATTTTTTTAATTACCTACTACTAATACAATTTTTTTTTTTTTTTTTTACTCTTTTGGATTAGGCTAAAAGATAGGTTCAGCCTTAGATTAGTCTAATCAAACTATTTCTGCCTGTTTTCATTTCAATCAGTAACGCCTTAGCTTAATCAATCTTGAACAAAACCCTTTTTCATTTAACTAATGCAAGGTAAAACGAACATTAACTAATAAGTTCAGTAACTCGATGGGGTTTTGCAAGGACAGCACCGGGAGAGGCTGCTAGTTTGTCTGTAAGAGATGATGACTGTCGTAGTACTCACCAGTACACAGAGTAACTCCAACTAGGATTGAGGCGATCCAGGAGGTGGCTGCTTCGGATTCTTTGAAGTATTTGACAAGCTCATGATGGAACACACCGAAACTGTAGGTCACTCCATCCGCTGAAAAACAAAACAACCAGTATTAAATAACTGCAAATACTTTAATACATAGTATATTTAACAAAATGTTCATGCAGAAACCGTGCAAAATCAGCTGATTTCCTGGGCTACCACAGCTGTTCTATTCATTTATATTTTAACAAACTATATTTCACATATGTAATTATTTATTAGTTTTTTTTTTTTTTTTTTTTTTTTTTTTTTTTGGCTTTATGTACGGTGCATATTAGCCATGTCAATGTGTTATATATAATTATTTAAGACATCCATGGCCCCGGGAGGGAGTTCTATCTACGAAATAAAACTCACTCCCGGACGGGATTCGAACCCGCAAACCATGGTGAGACCATGCGACCAAAGCCCTACGCTCTAGCCCGCACGGCCACCATGGCCCCCATATTTAATAGTTAGTTCAGGTCATATCGCCTACAACCAGAGCGTTCTTTCGTCACTCTGATGGACATGAGCCCGACGCGACGCAGCTATGAGATTCTTAAATATTGCCTACTCATAATTTTTATTCACCTAGAGTAAGGGTTTTTAATGAGTATCTCACATCATACAGGCTAGGGACCATAGCTTAACGTCCCATCCGAAGGACGGCGTGCTCAATTTTTTTCTTTTACCTCCCAGGTAAAATGAACTAAGGGCCTCTGCTACAATTATATTATATCTTAGCTTCCAATGGCCGCGTATAGGAGTAATGGAGCGGCCGGACGTAAATATTCTCAACGCCAACTCTCCGGCTTCTAATAAAGACGAAAGAACGTTTTTATACCTCAAATTACAGAAAACACTCCACATTATTTGTTTCTCAAAAAAATTTCAAATCCGCTTACCGTAAAGTTATAATTTGTTTTTTATTTCATCCCACATTTCTTCTACTTTCATACAATTTAAACATTGCTTAGAAATATTTCCTACATAAATATATTTTACATTTTACATTCTTTGAGGCGCTATAACTTTGATGTTATTGGTCTTATCTCACATTTGAGAACACAATGAAGACTGAACATTTATTTATGTGTTTTTTTTATCTATCCAAAAATGAAAATAAATATCACTTTCAACACCTTAAAAAGTTCTTTATTAAGGTAACATTGAAAGTTTCATTAAAGTTTAGTATAGAATTTGTGCAGGAGAAGAGCTTTACAGTAATGAGAAAACTTTCATAAGTTGAAAGAGCCTTTATTACGAACACTCCGTCACAATGAAAACATAAAGAGGTAGAAAATATGAAGTGAACCAGGTTGGAGTGGAGATAGGTGCGTGCAAAGTAACAGTTTATATGGAGGGGGATCGCAGGAAACCTCATCGCAACTCTTATATATGATATATAGGTACGTTAATTTTATATATTAGCCTCTATTTCCAATATACTTGTTGGTTAATTCAGAGATAAAGAATAGCATGTAATGGTACTTGTAGGGGTCGCTTTAATCCCTATAATCCAAAGTGCTCAGACTAACGATCCTTAAGTCTTTGGACATAACAAAACTAAAAATAGGCGTCGGTCAATCACCGGCAATGTACTTCCCCATAACGAATTAATTAACTTTTCGCTCCCCCTCCAGTAAACCAGGTAACCATTTGCGCTAATATTCAATAGTTGACTTACATAATTCTCATACTAAATTTTGTGTCGATACTTTCATTATATCAGCAAATATTAGGGTTTTTAAAATGAGCCCTCTCCCCTGATCCCCCCCCCCCCTTCTCTTTGACCGACATAGTGAATATTTCACAGGTTATGTCCTCATTGGGTTTTGACTTCAAATATGAAATTTCATGTCGATACATTCATTACAGTTATTGGAGTTTTTGAGTTGAGCCTCTCCCTAATCACCCCCATCCCTTAGGCCGATTTGGCTGAAAATCGATAGGTGTTGTCCCTATGGGGTTTAAGTCACACAATAAAATTTTGTGGCGATAAATTCATTCTATCGGTAGCTACCGTGTTCACAGGATCTGGAGGTCGGAAAATATGAACTTCCATTGAAAACTACGCATCAAGTTTTTGACCGATTACATAAAAAAAACAATGTATAGGAAATGTGATGCTCTATAGTTAGGTCGTGCGAAATTATATCATAAAACAGTATTTCGGCATTTACTAGCTGATGGACCACCACTATATAAAATATATTTTGTGGAGACCGAAGGCCAAATTAGAATATTAATACTGTGTTATTCACGCCGCTATCCCACCCTTAGTGGCCCTACAAAATCTGTATTGCCCCAGAATCCTGTCAGCCCTGCGCATGTAACGGATAGATGATTTGCCTTGAAGCAAAAAAAAATAACCCTTTTCAATAAACCAAGCTAGAATTGAGCTGAGGGGTATGATTAGATTACATTACATAAGTTGAACAGGTAACAACCCCATCTTATGTATTATGTACTGTGATGTACACTACGGAACATTTTTTTAATGAATATTTTAATGAAAAGAGGTAATTTTTTTTTATTATAATCTAATATCATATATATATTAGATATATATCAAGGAGTTTGAGAAACAAAACAAGAAAACATATAAAAAACAGCTGTGAAATAGTGTTAAATGTAATGGAGTCGTGAGCTAGCTCTTAAACGGTGCAATGTGGTTTGATATGTTTTAAATAAAAATGAAGTTGAACAATTAGATGAAAGTTGACTGGGGTGGAATTAAAGTGAAGAGTTGACGGGGTCTGGTTTTTGTGGTAGAGGCGTCGAGAAGGTACAATTAATAATATATATTTTTCAATATGCCCAAATAAAAAAAGAAATAGTTTTTTAAGTATTAATTTAATGTTTTTGTGCCATTGTAAATTTTTGTTTTGTTTGTTCAAATAAGTTTTTTTAAATTTAAATATGTAAATATAGATAATAACCCAATTATTTGTCCTCTTCAAATTCTATCCTATTCATCTTCCCTGTTGTCCCAGTAGTATCATTTAAAAAACCTTTGGATTAGAAATTAATATTATTTAAAATTATTAAAAATTGGTATCTCTTTGTGAATCCAAGTGTAAAGTTTGTTTAATTGAATTTTTTTCGTTGTATACGTGTACTTTCTTAAAAATTGCACGTCTTAAATTATTGATAATATTTTTTTTAGGGCAATTTTCGGCAAACTACTGTAGAAATCAAAATTTAAATAAACAAAAGAGATCAAATTTCTACAGGAAATGTGGTAGCAAACAAGTTATTATCACATTTTTGGCATATCCCTTGTGTGGACGATTTTCGCCACAAAGCCCCATCATATTTTGGCAAAACCTTGATGGGAGAATTTTTTTATATTAATTAAAGTAGGGAAACAGGTTGAAAAAGATGAAAAGGATAGAATAGAGACAAATAAGGGTTACATTTAATTTTGAGAAATAATATTTTTTTTTTCAAACTTCAAAAGAAGGTTACTATTTTATATAACATTGTTTTTGTTTAGTAATTATATATTTAGTAAAGTAAGAAAATGCCAATTACCAGAGGAGAGGCGAAGAGATTGGAGGAGGAAAGTAGAGAGGAAGGGTCGAGTTCGGATATGGAAGTATCGGAAGATACAGGAAGGGAGACTCCAGCCGCAATGGAGTCCACGGAGGGTACAGGTGAGGAGAAATCAGATAAGCTAGATAGATTTATGGAATTCATAGCCCAGAAATTTACAAATCTAGAGACAAATTTAAGGGGGGATATGAATCAAAAAATGGAAGAGCAAAGTAATAAATTAGGAAATTTAGAGACAAATTTAAAAAGGGAAATGGGGGACAAATTAGGAAAATTAGAGACAAATTTAAGAGGCGACATTAAAAATTTAGAAGTTAAATTAAATAAAAAGGTGGACAATTTGATGAACCAATTAGAGAAAATTCAAATAGAAAATGAAAGAGTTGAAAGTAGGATAAATAAAGCAGGAGAAAACTTAGAAAAGCACTTTATTCAAAAAATTAACAAGTTGGATGAAGGGAATTCTGAAGTAGAAAAAGAGGTTCTTATTATTGACAGTCAGTCACAAGTTGATGAGGTAGAAGGAACAGAGAATAACAGTGGGGAGGAACAGACCCAAATTTTAGAGAAAGAGGTGGAGGAAGAGAGTCAAAATGTAGAAAAATTATTATTAAGTGAAATTCAAGAAAATAGGATGAATGTTGATGTGGATGGACAGAGTGAAAGGAACATTTGGATGTTATTAGACAAAACAAACGAACAGACTGAGGACAACAAACAAAAGACAAATTTTAATTTTAAAGAAAATATAGTTAAAACTTACAGACAAACTGGAAACAGAAAGGAGGTTAATAAAATACATAAGAACAATTTTAAAAAAGGAGTAAGAGAATTTAAACAGGTATTAAGGAGAAAATTAACACTGAATGAATATTTAGAGAAGGGGGAGGGGATTTTTAAAGACATAATTCGCCGGGGCATCCGGAAAAAGATAAAATTAAATTTGGGCTTTGCAATATAATTGCATTAGCCACTTTTTATAGTGAACCTATTTTTTTTTGCAACTCGGATGAGTTTGAGGAAATGACTGACAGACTAACATGACAGAATTAGGATTAATTTAAAATATGACGAAGTGACATTAAACAAATATAATCGTATGGATGATAAATTTATTTTTTGGATGAGAGAATTTTGGTATATGAAGAGTATGGATGAATTTTGGTATAGTTCTGTGTTTAAAGTAATTAGGAATTATATTTTTTTTAGGATTAGATTATATGTTAGGATCAGTATAAAATTATCTGAGAATTATATTTAAGGATTAGTCACCCAAATTTAATATGTGAAAGTTTTTTTTATTTAGAAGTTACTTATTAATAATGATTATTGAAAATTAAAACATATACATATAACTGATTGATTTTGAACGAACATAATATGGAAGAAGATAGATTTTTTTTTATTATATTTTTTTTTAGAAAATTGTTGAAAGATAAAATCAGCAGGCTGAGAGATGCCTAGATCTCTTTGGAGACATGACGAACTTCCTGAGGCCGAGTCAAGGGGACAGATTTTCTGTTTCGGAACTGTTCAGCTAGGATACCGGACGTGACTAAATCATAATAATATTATAAATTAGAAAGACGAACGAAATTGTATAGAAGCCTTGGAAGGATAATATATTATATAAATTGTACGTATGCATAGGTTAGTAAATTTTTGTTATTATAAATTCTATTATTTAGACAATTTCATTTATTATTTGAGTAACATGTTTTTTCCACGTAAATTCGTTTAATAGAGAGAGTAGATGAGAATGGGAAGAGTTGTAGGAGCAAATTATATAACTTTAGGAATAGGAACAAACAAAGGGTAATATTAATTAGAGAAGTTTTGAATTAATTGCTGATGACATTCTTTTAGACGTCGGGATTATATAGATTTGTTTTGGGAGAAATTATTTTTTTAATCCTAGTAAGAGCTAGTGATTAATTGGAGATTTATATATTTTTTTGATCTGCGAGAGATGATTTTTTTGTGTCGACTAGAAAGAACTAGCGATATATATATAGGAGATTTATGATGTAGTGTTGGTTGCCTACCTGAGATAGGAGGAACCGTATTTTTGCTACGTCAACGATGAAGTTATTATTATTAGGGAGTTATTAGTAGAGAAGGAAGTTGAAGTAAAAATATATGTGAGATACATTTTTTTTTAGTTAGGAAGTATGAAGGACGTCTCAAAGAATTTAATACCTCAAAAGACAAGTACTATATATATATTAAATAAATTAAATTTGTATTCCTTATTACCCGGCGTGAGGCCTAATTTTGATTGTTTAGTAATATTTTGGAAGTGTGATGAAGTAAAACCGAAGGATTTATTTAATTTTTATTTCAAGTAAATTTTTTATATACAATCTTTTTATATAATTATTTTGAATACATACAATTGTATATTGATGGTAAAGGCGGAAAGTAAAATTAATTGGCAATTTCTTAAATCTATATGCAACTTGATTATTTCCAAACTTGATTTCATGACTATGACTGATCCTGTAAATATGTAAAAATTTAGTATTATATTTTTTTTATGTTCAATTAGTTCAAATTTTTATAAATTTAAGTTAACATTTTCTTTAGGTTAAGGATTAATTGTAAATTTTTAGATTAATATTTGTTTTTGTTTATTAGAAATTAAGTACGTATATATATATAAGTTTAATAATTGTAAATAGTAATAAAAAAAAAAAAAAAAATGGGCATATATGTATAAAAAGAGCGTCGAATTGGGCATATAAAAAATAAAAATAAATCAGTGAGTGTAAGTGAGAGAGAGACTTCGATACATCGTTGAGCAATGAGTTGAAGACACCAAGGAGCCAGCCAACATGTGCGTTATAGGAGGAAGCTAATCTACCTGTGTATTGGAGGAAGACGTTAATCCATCTGTGTATTGAAGGAGGAAGCTTATCATGTGGATTCGAGGAAGAAGCTAAATCAACCTGTGTATTGGAAGAAATTAAATCTGAAAGAACTTATAAAAAAAAAAAAAAAAAATTTTGTGAACAAACATTTTTTTTTAAAAAGAAGGAAAAGGCAAATGTGATGTACACTACGGAACATTTTTTTAATGAATATTTTAATGAAAAGAGGTAATTTTTTTTTATTATAATCTAATATCATATATATATTAGATATATATCAAGGAGTTTGAGAAACAAAACAAGAAAACATATAAAAAACAGCTGTGAAATAGTGTTAAATGTAATGGAGTCGTGAGCTAGCTCTTAAACGGTGCAATGTGGTTTGATATGTTTTAAATAAAAATGAAGTTGAACAATTAGATGAAAGTTGACTGGGGTGGAATTAAAGTGAAGAGTTGACGGGGTCTGGTTTTTGTGGTAGAGGCGTCGAGAAGGTACAATTAATAATATATATTTTTCAATATGCCCAAATAAAAAAAGAAATAGTTTTTTAAGTATTAATTTAATGTTTTTGTGCCATTGTAAATTTTTGTTTTGTTTGTTCAAATAAGTTTTTTTAAATTTAAATATGTAAATATAGATAATAACCCAATTATTTGTCCTCTTCAAATTCTATCCTATTCATCTTCCCTGTTGTCCCAGTAGTATCATTTAAAAAACCTTTGGATTAGAAATTAATATTATTTAAAATTATTAAAAATTGGTATCTCTTTGTGAATCCAAGTGTAAAGTTTGTTTAATTGAATTTTTTTCGTTGTATACGTGTACTTTCTTAAAAATTGCACGTCTTAAATTATTGATAATATTTTTTTTAGGGCAATTTTCGGCAAACTACTGTAGAAATCAAAATTTAAATAAACAAAAGAGATCAAATTTCTACAGGAAATGTGGTAGCAAACAAGTTATTATCACATTTTTGGCATATCCCTTGTGTGGACGATTTTCGCCACAAAGCCCCATCATATTTTGGCAAAACCTTGATGGGAGAATTTTTTTATATTAATTAAAGTAGGGAAACAGGTTGAAAAAGATGAAAAGGATAGAATAGAGACAAATAAGGGTTACATTTAATTTTGAGAAATAATATTTTTTTTTTCAAACTTCAAAAGAAGGTTACTATTTTATATAACATTGTTTTTGTTTAGTAATTATATATTTAGTAAAGTAAGAAAATGCCAATTACCAGAGGAGAGGCGAAGAGATTGGAGGAGGAAAGTAGAGAGGAAGGGTCGAGTTCGGATATGGAAGTATCGGAAGATACAGGAAGGGAGACTCCAGCCGCAATGGAGTCCACGGAGGGTACAGGTGAGGAGAAATCAGATAAGCTAGATAGATTTATGGAATTCATAGCCCAGAAATTTACAAATCTAGAGACAAATTTAAGGGGGGATATGAATCAAAAAATGGAAGAGCAAAGTAATAAATTAGGAAATTTAGAGACAAATTTAAAAAGGGAAATGGGGGACAAATTAGGAAAATTAGAGACAAATTTAAGAGGCGACATTAAAAATTTAGAAGTTAAATTAAATAAAAAGGTGGACAATTTGATGAACCAATTAGAGAAAATTCAAATAGAAAATGAAAGAGTTGAAAGTAGGATAAATAAAGCAGGAGAAAACTTAGAAAAGCACTTTATTCAAAAAATTAACAAGTTGGATGAAGGGAATTCTGAAGTAGAAAAAGAGGTTCTTATTATTGACAGTCAGTCACAAGTTGATGAGGTAGAAGGAACAGAGAATAACAGTGGGGAGGAACAGACCCAAATTTTAGAGAAAGAGGTGGAGGAAGAGAGTCAAAATGTAGAAAAATTATTATTAAGTGAAATTCAAGAAAATAGGATGAATGTTGATGTGGATGGACAGAGTGAAAGGAACATTTGGATGTTATTAGACAAAACAAACGAACAGACTGAGGACAACAAACAAAAGACAAATTTTAATTTTAAAGAAAATATAGTTAAAACTTACAGACAAACTGGAAACAGAAAGGAGGTTAATAAAATACATAAGAACAATTTTAAAAAAGGAGTAAGAGAATTTAAACAGGTATTAAGGAGAAAATTAACACTGAATGAATATTTAGAGAAGGGGGAGGGGATTTTTAAAGACATAATTCGCCGGGGCATCCGGAAAAAGATAAAATTAAATTTGGGCTTTGCAATATAATTGCATTAGCCACTTTTTATAGTGAACCTATTTTTTTTTGCAACTCGGATGAGTTTGAGGAAATGACTGACAGACTAACATGACAGAATTAGGATTAATTTAAAATATGACGAAGTGACATTAAACAAATATAATCGTATGGATGATAAATTTATTTTTTGGATGAGAGAATTTTGGTATATGAAGAGTATGGATGAATTTTGGTATAGTTCTGTGTTTAAAGTAATTAGGAATTATATTTTTTTTAGGATTAGATTATATGTTAGGATCAGTATAAAATTATCTGAGAATTATATTTAAGGATTAGTCACCCAAATTTAATATGTGAAAGTTTTTTTTATTTAGAAGTTACTTATTAATAATGATTATTGAAAATTAAAACATATACATATAACTGATTGATTTTGAACGAACATAATATGGAAGAAGATAGATTTTTTTTTATTATATTTTTTTTTAGAAAATTGTTGAAAGATAAAATCAGCAGGCTGAGAGATGCCTAGATCTCTTTGGAGACATGACGAACTTCCTGAGGCCGAGTCAAGGGGACAGATTTTCTGTTTCGGAACTGTTCAGCTAGGATACCGGACGTGACTAAATCATAATAATATTATAAATTAGAAAGACGAACGAAATTGTATAGAAGCCTTGGAAGGATAATATATTATATAAATTGTACGTATGCATAGGTTAGTAAATTTTTGTTATTATAAATTCTATTATTTAGACAATTTCATTTATTATTTGAGTAACATGTTTTTTCCACGTAAATTCGTTTAATAGAGAGAGTAGATGAGAATGGGAAGAGTTGTAGGAGCAAATTATATAACTTTAGGAATAGGAACAAACAAAGGGTAATATTAATTAGAGAAGTTTTGAATTAATTGCTGATGACATTCTTTTAGACGTCGGGATTATATAGATTTGTTTTGGGAGAAATTATTTTTTTAATCCTAGTAAGAGCTAGTGATTAATTGGAGATTTATATATTTTTTTGATCTGCGAGAGATGATTTTTTTGTGTCGACTAGAAAGAACTAGCGATATATATATAGGAGATTTATGATGTAGTGTTGGTTGCCTACCTGAGATAGGAGGAACCGTATTTTTGCTACGTCAACGATGAAGTTATTATTATTAGGGAGTTATTAGTAGAGAAGGAAGTTGAAGTAAAAATATATGTGAGATACATTTTTTTTTAGTTAGGAAGTATGAAGGACGTCTCAAAGAATTTAATACCTCAAAAGACAAGTACTATATATATATTAAATAAATTAAATTTGTATTCCTTATTACCCGGCGTGAGGCCTAATTTTGATTGTTTAGTAATATTTTGGAAGTGTGATGAAGTAAAACCGAAGGATTTATTTAATTTTTATTTCAAGTAAATTTTTTATATACAATCTTTTTATATAATTATTTTGAATACATACAATTGTATATTGATGGTAAAGGCGGAAAGTAAAATTAATTGGCAATTTCTTAAATCTATATGCAACTTGATTATTTCCAAACTTGATTTCATGACTATGACTGATCCTGTAAATATGTAAAAATTTAGTATTATATTTTTTTTATGTTCAATTAGTTCAAATTTTTATAAATTTAAGTTAACATTTTCTTTAGGTTAAGGATTAATTGTAAATTTTTAGATTAATATTTGTTTTTGTTTATTAGAAATTAAGTACGTATATATATATAAGTTTAATAATTGTAAATAGTAATAAAAAAAAAAAAAAAAATGGGCATATATGTATAAAAAGAGCGTCGAATTGGGCATATAAAAAATAAAAATAAATCAGTGAGTGTAAGTGAGAGAGAGACTTCGATACATCGTTGAGCAATGAGTTGAAGACACCAAGGAGCCAGCCAACATGTGCGTTATAGGAGGAAGCTAATCTACCTGTGTATTGGAGGAAGACGTTAATCCATCTGTGTATTGAAGGAGGAAGCTTATCATGTGGATTCGAGGAAGAAGCTAAATCAACCTGTGTATTGGAAGAAATTAAATCTGAAAGAACTTATAAAAAAAAAAAAAAAAAATTTTGTGAACAAACATTTTTTTTTAAAAAGAAGGAAAAGGCAAATGTGATGTACACTACGGAACATTTTTTTAATGAATATTTTAATGAAAAGAGGTAATTTTTTTTTATTATAATCTAATATCATATATATATTAGATATATATCAAGGAGTTTGAGAAACAAAACAAGAAAACATATAAAAAACAGCTGTGAAATAGTGTTAAATGTAATGGAGTCGTGAGCTAGCTCTTAAACGGTGCAATGTGGTTTGATATGTTTTAAATAAAAATGAAGTTGAACAATTAGATGAAAGTTGACTGGGGTGGAATTAAAGTGAAGAGTTGACGGGGTCTGGTTTTTGTGGTAGAGGCGTCGAGAAGGTACAATTAATAATATATATTTTTCAATATGCCCAAATAAAAAAAGAAATAGTTTTTTAAGTATTAATTTAATGTTTTTGTGCCATTGTAAATTTTTGTTTTGTTTGTTCAAATAAGTTTTTTTTAATTTAAATATGTAAATATAGATAATAACCCAATTATTTGTCCTCTTCAAATTCTATCCTATTCATCTTCCCTGTTGTCCCAGTAGTATCATTTAAAAAACCTTTGGATTAGAAATTAATATTATTTAAAATTATTAAAAATTGGTATCTCTTTGTGAATCCAAGTGTAAAGTTTGTTTAATTGAATTTTTTTCGTTGTATACGTGTACTTTCTTAAAAATTGCACGTCTTAAATTATTGATAATATTTTTTTTAGGGCAATTTTCGGCAAACTACTGTAGAAATCAAAATTTAAATAAACAAAAGAGATCAAATTTCTACAGGAAATGTGGTAGCAAACAAGTTATTATCACAGTACACCTAATAAGAAAACTCGATCTCAACTTTGTGTAGAGGGAGCAAGGGTTGATTTAGGACTTACCCCCTTGGTTATTACTTTCCGCATCGGAAACTTATATACTCCTATTGGAATTTTTTAAATGTTTCAGAATAGTAAAGAACAAAATGAGAAAATTTCTGGGGGTGTAGAATGAAAAGAAATTATGGTCTTTCCTCATATCTCTAAAAATAATACAAGCATAAAAAGTAAATAAAAACGTATGTTTTTTAAATATTGTCTATTTCACAAAATATATATATAATTAATGAGAGTATTTTCGGTATTGCTATCATACATCATTGTGATAATTAATAGAATGGTGTTAAATAAAAATGAATATAACTGAATTAATAAAATTAATAATAAATAAAACAAAAAGAATAAAATTTATTATAAATATTATTTACCACATTTCCTGTAGAAATTATTGCTGGTCTTCTACTAAATTTTGATTTCTAGTAATTTCCGAAAAGGACCCTAATAAAAATTATCGAAAGTTCAAGACGTACAATTTTGAAAAAAGTGCATGTATTAAAAAAAAATTCAATTAACAAATTTTTCATTTGGATTTCTTTTAAATATAATAATGAGATGCCATATTGTTTTCCTAAATTTGCAAAAATGTTCAACCTAATCCAAAGGTATACATTTTCTTACTGGATTCACAGAGAAAATGAATAGCATAGAATAAGAAAACAAATATTGTTTTTATTAAACCTACATTATAAATAAAAGCAAAATATCAATATGAAATGAAAATTATTTACAATCTTAAAAAATCTTACAAGCTAATTTCTACATCTACTTTAGTCTTTTTT
This sequence comes from Aradus depressus, assembly GCA_963662175.1. NCBI lineage: Eukaryota > Metazoa > Arthropoda > Insecta > Hemiptera > Aradidae > Aradus > Aradus depressus. The sequence continues at coordinate 50,284,777 of OY759217.1, read as the reverse complement.
CTTTTAAATATTGTGGCCATTCTTCAATTCAATGTTATTTTGGGCATATAAACATATAAATAAATAAAAGTATCTTTGCGCATCTATTTCACTGTTATTTCACTCCTACTTGGTTTACTACACCTTAAGCCTAAAAACACTTCTCTCTAGACTGTCCACCTCCACATCTCTCCTTAGACTGTTTCACACTACATGCTTGAAACAGCTGATCGTCGTCTTTTGTTTCCATTCATTGGCTGTGGCATTCCGTTTTAAAACAAAATGCGACTTCATATATTTATTCACTATTTAAGTTACTTCACTCCTAACAGCCGTTTTTTATACATATAATAATAATTGGTTTTATAATATATAATAATCTCAATGTGTGTAATTTTGTTTTACAATTATAAATATATTTTATCAAATAGACAATATTTAAAAAAACATACGTTTTTATTATTGTTTTATTAAGTGTTTCACAAGAACTTTGCAGAAAATGTAAAGTATCAGTAATACATCCAAGTCGACCAAATTTGGTGTATTGTAAATACATTGTCAACCTTTATTTGCACAATTTTAGAAACTGTTTAGTGGCAGTTTAATTTATATCGTGAAACTAGCTTAGCACAAATAAATATATATAAACGGAGAGATCTAGCTTATAGGCGATAAAGAAAACAAAGAATTTCTGCCAAGCTTTCTTCAGGGCTTGTATTACCATTGTAAACAGTAATTGGGCATGTAAATAAAACGAAATATCGTTGCTATGCATTACAATTTAAACATTATTTACAACAGAAATTTATTTCACATTATTTGGAGCAGTTAACTTTGGTGGCAATGTACTTATCTCAAATCCGAGAGGACAATAACGATTGAAAATTTAATAAGCAAGAATTTTCGTAGGAATCAATTTTTCGATAGGACTAATAATTTTTGCAAAAATCTAGGAAAATGGGTTTCAAAATGACATTCTAGGACGGAATTCGCCATGTATCTCGCAAAAGGAACGACTAGCAAAACATCCTATATATCTCTACAACTTTTATTTGAAACAATTTTTGATTAGGTCATAAATATAGGCGGGATCTCATATAATGTATAAGTATAAATAATAAATATAAATTAATATACAAGAAATTAATATATAAATATTAATATATTTATTCACTATTTATTTATCTCATACTTAACTCCGAAGTAAAGTGGTCTCAACTTTCAACCGATTTCGGTCTAATGAGACCTAAGTTAGCTACATGAGACATCTTCATTTCAAGTTTATATCTACAATAATGTCTGAATTACAGCGCTCACAAAGTTGGAGTCACGAACTCACAGACACAGACCTTATCGACCACAAACGGAGCCTCTCCGTTCCTACATACATCTTTTTTGGTTCAATCCTGCAAAATAGGTACTGATAAATTATCATTCCCTGAATATATCAGTACCATTGCAAATCGCCGACATAAAGATACCCTTAAGTAATTATTAATTAACTTAACAGCATTTTCTAATTAAAATCCTTTTACTGCAGATTTAGCAAAAGAGATAGCAAGGGAATTATTACTTATTATCTTTTATCGTTTCCTCTTTCACGCTATGTTTTCAATTTTCAGTAAAAATAATAATAAAATCATTTGAAAATACATAATTTGAAGCAAGTTCTGATATAAGTGTGGACATGTGTTGCCATCTATTGGCAAAGAAAGAAAATAGAAAGGTGTTATCAGCGACATCTAGCTATACTAATGGAAATAGAGAAAATAATGGATATATTTCAACTGTATAGCCTCAAATCAATTTTCAATAAATACAAAAAAAATTATAAGATGAAAAAAATAAAATGTAAAGTCAGCTTCCTCTCTCGATTTATTATTATTATTTTTTTAAAGTGGGAAGTGTGTATGCTTGAAGTTGCAAAGAGGAAACTCAAAAAAACCTTTTTACAACAGTAAATGAGAGACCTAAAATAGATGACGAAGCCATAATAAAGTCTCTTAAACAGAGAAATGTGCTTGCACTTAGGTCAATTGGCAGGAGAAGTATCAGGCTTAATGAGGCTATTACATGTACAACAAATGTTAGACAATTTAGTATGAGGATTCATGATTCAAAAAGCATTTTTAGCCAAAACAGTTGAATTGTTATGGCGGGAGAGCGAAAACTTGATTGATTACCTCCTGCTGGGGATGTACATCGATAGTGATTCACCAACGACTACGACTGAGTTAGAATACTTGATATTTGGAAAATATACGAGCCTTTTACAAACCTATGTTTGTAGGAACGTTTTCTCAGAGAATTCTTGTCTGTATAACATCCAAAACTGAGATCAATAGGATGTAAGAAAATAACAATATTACAATTTTGACAGTGGTAAATAATTTGGCGGGAAAATGGAATAAGACGTGATGAAGCCCAGTCACAGATTGGAATATAACACAACCAGACAGACAAATACAAGGATAAACGGATTATTTTCGCAATTCTAACGTATTAGGTTGGCTTTAAGAACGGGGGCATCCAATTAGGAAATTATTCTAAACATTTATTTATTGAAAAACGTTTTCTTGAAACCAGAAAAAAATGAAATAAATAAATACAAATATAAAGCAAATGATATTGTTGATCCAGAATTAGCCGGGTTTCTAACCTTGATATTTGAATTTACCATTGTTCATTCATAATCGATTTATTGAGTTTACTCCTATAGGTTAGGTTAGGTTAGGTTTTATGACTCATGCCCGGGCTTTAACTACGAGGTCATATCGCCTACTACCAGAGCGCTCTTTCGTCACTCTGGTGGACATGAGCCCGACTCTACTGTGGGAGTCCTAAATTTTGCCTACCCTAAATTTTTATTCATCTAGGGTAGGGGTCTTTAACGAGTATCTGACATCGTACAGGCTCGGGACCATCGCTTAATGTCCCATCCGAAGGACGGCGTGCTTAAGTTTATTTTACCTCCCAGATAAAATAAACTAAGGGCCTCGGTCGGGCTACGAACCCACGACCTTGAGCTCAGAAGTCAAGCACGCATACCACTGAGCTACCGGCGCCCTCTCTACTCCTATATGTATTGGTTTAGTTGTTGCATTCGATTTTACTTTCGATCGATTATATCAGAGATCGAAGTTTCAACTGATTTTCACGTTTCACGGTTCCCTGAATACTTTTTGACCATTTTCACGATGATGTCTATCTGTGCGTCTGTGTGTGTTGTATATGTGATTGAAAAGTTGTGAGCTCTCTACCGCGAAAACGATTGTAGCTATGAACCTGAAATTTGGAATGAAGGGATCTTGGAATGAAGATTTGATTAGATTTTGACTGACATCAGACGTGAATTAAGACCACTTTTCCCCATACCTAACTACAGTTTACAAGATACAGCTTATGTTTATGACCTAATCAAAAATATTTTCAAGTAATAGTTGTAGAGAGTATTGAAATACATAATTTATACGAAATACGATTTTTTACAAGTCGTCCGGTTTTCAAGATATATGCTGAAAACCATCTTGAAATGTAATATGAAACATTTTTTTTTTAATGGAAATTTCATAAGGAACATTATTGATGAGAACCAATTTTCCGATGGGACGAAGCGTTTTCGCGGAAATGAAGAAAACGTCTAAAAAAAACGTGTTTCAAACGACATTTTAGGACGATTTTCGGCAAGTATCTATCAAACCGGTCGACTTTCGAAAAATCGTATATCATATAAAATGTGACTTTCATATTTTTCTACAACTTTTATTTGTAGATATTTTTGATTACGTCATAAATATAAACGGTATCTTGTGAAATATATTTAAGACCCGAAGTAATTAAGTAATTTTCGTCTAAAATGTTCATGGCTACAATTGTTTCTGCGAGCGTTACTATTGTTTCTAATCAATTATGCACACGGACATCGCAAAATGGTCAAAATGTATTCAAGGGAGCATGAAAGATAACATTCTGTTGTAAGCTGGAACTTGGATTTTCGCACGATTATACTAATTATATAATAAAGAAAATATAATAATAATAATAAAGATAAACAACTGTCGATGAATCACCGGCATTGCACTTCCCCACCTCGCATTATATCTGATTAGATTTATTACTTGTCTTTTTTTTTTTTTTTTTTTTCTTCACATAAACCTGAACTAGCTTAAATTCTTAATAAATTTGGACTAAAGACTAGCTTAACGTCCTTAGTCCCTAACCCTGATCCTACTCGTATTGATCAACGTGTAGGTGTAGGGATCAAAAAGAATTTTAATTCCCCCCCCCCCCCCCTCCCCCCTACATCAGTGTCATGTCCCTCTGGGAAAGTGAGTTTATTGGGATAAAGAAGAGGATGGGATATAAAGAGAGCCTACAGATGGGGCTATGCTCCATTGAGTTGGGATGACAGTCCTTCCAGTCGAGTGGCGGATCCTAATTCAGCCTCCCACTTGGAAGGACTTATCTCACTTGTGTCTTCATCAAGCAACTTGGCTTCCCCCTTCACCTGGACACTTGAGAGGGCAACTAATCTAAAGTCTAAGAGATTTTGTAAGTATTATAATCAAAAAATGTTGTAATTTAATAAAAATAAAATTATTAATTTAATAATTGAAAGTTAGTTTAGTTATTATGACTCATTCCCGGCCTTTAACTACGAGGTCATATCGCCTACTACCAGAGCTCTCATTCGTCACTCTGGTGGACATGACTCCGACTCTACTATGGGAGTCCTAAATTTTGCCAACCCTAAATTTTTTATTCACCTAGGGCAGGGGTCTTTAACGAGTACCTGACATCGTACAGGCTCGGGACCATCGCTTAACGTCCCATCCGAAGGACGGCGTGCTTAAGTTTATTTTACCTTCCAAATAAAATAAACTAAGTGCATCGGTCGGGTTTCAAACCCACAATCTTGAGCTCAGAAGGCAAGCACGCATACCACTGAGCTACCGGCGCCCTCAAAAATAATAGAAATAAAAACAATAATCACACTTCCTGTAGAAATTGTTTGCTGGTCTTCTATTAAATTTTGATTTTTACAATAGTTTCCGAAAAGGCCCCTAATAAAAATATCGAAAGTTTATGACGTGCAATTTTGAAAAAAAAAGTGTACGTATTTGAAAAAATTAAATTAGTAATTATTCAACTTGGTAATTTTTTTAAATTTACAAAAATGTTCAATCAAATCCAAAGGTATTTTCTTATTTGGTTGACAGGGGAAATGAATAGCATAGAATCGAGAACGAAAATTGGGGTTATTTAAACATAACCTACATTATAAAAGAAAGAATAAATGTGGAAAATATAAAAATAAATTATATATAAAATTTCTTACTAATTCCTAAAACTATATCAGTATTTTTTTATACTGAGTACATATATTAATAAATAAAAAGTACCTTCTTTGTAGCTCACTGTTTATTTGTCCTTGGCTCATCTCCGAACTTCAACTGAGTTAAGCCTAACACCACTCTCCTCCGACTGTGCTTGTTTGTCTATATAAAACAGCTGATCGCTGGCATTTGTTTCCATCGTTGCTTGTTCTCCATTCATTTTTAAACAAAAGCGAATGGTTTAATCTTTGTATATTTATATTCACTAATTAATTTATTAATGTTCTAACAGCTGTTTTTATGAAAACTTCTACATTTTAGGTGTTTTCTTTCATAAGAAAAATCAACACTTCTGCGATTCTTTTCTTTAAAAAATAATAATTAATTCTATAATATTTTTTAATAATTACAATGTGGATAATTTTTACATCACTATATTATTATCCCATTTATTTTTCTACTTTTCCAGCTGTAAGAAGTATAGGGAAAGTTATGTAATCAGTCAGATTTTCGATGTCGAGTTTTTATGGGAATTTCATGTTTTCCGACCCCCTGACTCTAAAAATGAAACCGGCTCTCTGGCCTTTCCCTTTCCTTCGAGCGATTTTGCGAAAAAATTAATATGTGCCATCTTTAAGATACTTTGAACTTAAACTTAAAATTTCAAATCAAAAGTTATTGGGATTTATGAGTTGAGCCTCTCTCTAATCCCCCCTCCCCTTCGGCTGATTCAGCTGAAAATTAATAGGTTTCGTCCTTATAAAGCTTTGAGTTTACTTATGAAATTTCAAGTCAATACATTCGTTACAACGGGAGTTATTGATTATAGTTTTTGTGTCAAGCCTGCCCCCCCTCCATTTGACCGATTTGGCTGGAAATCATTTAGAGGGTTCTGGAAACACATATAAAATTTCGTGTGGATACATTCATTCTACCGGGAATTATTGTGTTCACAGACACAAACACAAAGACAGAATTTTTTTTTTCAATTTTTGGAACCAGGAGGTTGGAAAACATGAAATTCCGTTGAAAACTCCGCATCGAATTTTTGATTACATAAATTCCCATAAATTTTCTTAAACGCAAGTCCTAATTGAAAGGAAAATATCGTAAGGGGCCATTCATAAATTACGTAAGGCTTTTTAAAGCTAATTTACCCCCCCACCCCTTGATAAGAAATTTTCGTAAGAAATGATCGTATTGATAAAATAAAAGACAGTTTGAGCAGCTTGTAGCCAAGCTTTAAATAATAGTGGATGTAAATATGCAGACATGTCAGGTATAATAAATAAATGATACTAAAATGACAATTATTTTTCAGTGGGCGCCGGTTGCTCAGTGGTATGCGTGCTTGCCTTCTGAGCTCAAGAACGTGGGTTCGAAACCCGACCGAGGCCCTTAGTTTTTTTTATCTGGGAGGTCTAATAAACTTAAGCACGCCGTCCTTTGGATGGAACGTTAAGTGATGGTCCCGTGCCTGTACGATGTCAGGTACTCGTTAAAGACACCTACCCTAGGTGAATAAAAATTTAGGGTAGACAAAATTTATGACTCCCACATGAGTCGGGCTCATGTTCACCAGAGGGACAAAAGAGCGCTCTGATAGTAGGCGATATGACCTCGTAGTTAAAGCCTGGGCATGAGTCATAAAACCTAACCCAATTATTTTTCAAAATTCAAGCAATAGGGAAATCCCTAGTCAGCGAGACAATTGAATAAAAAAATGTCTAGAAGTACTGAGACCATATGATTTCTGTAGGATTCAATACTGAATTTGAGAACTAAGTACAGATGGCGCCATCCAATAGCGCCATTTCTTAGCGCGAAAGATTTTAAATTCAAAATTTTACATAAGATCGAATTCTTTACCCCCCTCCCCTATAGTAGGAATTAGTAATATTGAGCTTATCCACCCCCCTAAATGCCTACGTAATTTATGAATGACCCCTAAGATGTAGTAAAACAGGAAAATGGGGGAATTTAGGGCAATTGGGCGGGTAATATGGAGGTAAATGAGGTTATTTATCTAGTTAACTGTTCAAAGACATCTCTTCCCTCACCGACTAACCTTATTTGGTTCAAGTCATTATTCCCTCAATTTGAAGAACAATCATCACTTTACTACGGTGATTAAAAATAAACTGCCATTAAAGAAATGTCACCCTGCTCTGCTGGCAAGCTGATTCCGTATTCTGAGGTTACCAAGGCAACTAGAAATTATTTGTGAAAAAATTTAATAAAAAACAATCACTGGTGAATCACTGGCAATGTACTTCCCCAGAACGAATGAATCAATTAATTTTTCGCTCCCCGTCCAAAACCAGTCGACCGTTTGCGCTAATATTCAACGTAGAGGACTCCTATCTAAATCCTGAAACTAAATGTTGTCTTGATAAATTCATAACATCGGGAGTTACCGTGTTCACAGACAAAGGCACATATAGAATTTTTTTTTCATATTAGGAATCTAGAAGTCGGATACTTCGTATAGTTCGGAAAGAAAAAAAGTTAAAAACCAAATGTGAAGATGAGGAAACATGGCGTCAATAAATCATCGCGAATCTACTTCTTCAGCAAGAATTAATCAATTAACAAGATACAATTTTTGCCCGAAGACTACTACACAGCCAGTGTGAATAATCCTTCTGTAGTTTTATACAGACCTTCCTAAAGAAAGAATTTTAAATGTAGCAGATAAGTAGGTGAGTGTCTTCAAGGACCCTCCTGAGAATCCTTCAAAACTCTTGTAAAGGTAGAACAAGAGTCAGGGGGAGTGGCAGTGACGGGACTCGAACCTCCAACCTTCTCATTAGGCAGCGACGCTAGACACCACAACAGTGACGGGACTCGAACCTCCTACCTTCTCATTAGGCAGCGACGCTAGCCAACACAGCAGTGACGGGACTCGAACCTCCAACCTTCTCATTAGACAGCGACGCTAGCCACCACACCAAATATCCATTATCTACAGGCCTCGGTCCTTTAAGAGTCTCTCTTCCCCATCTATACGAAGTTAGGAGAATTTATATAATCAGTAAGAAGTTTCGAAGTTGAATTTTCGGAGCCAGATGCTCCTTCAGGCACATGATCACTGTCAGGTTCACATAGAACTGAGCTTGCCAGATGCTCCTTCAGGCATATGAACACTGTCAGGTTCACATAGAACTGAGCTTGCCAGATGCTCCTTCAGGCATATGATCACTGTCAGGTTCACATAGAACTGAGCTTGCCAGATGCTCCTTCAGGCATATGATCACTGTCAGGTTCACATCGAATAAGGAATATAATGAGGCTAATTAGCGACAAAAAACTGACTGTTTTACAAAATAGAAGGATGACAGATGGTCGAGAGGATACTGAGAGGGTTTCCAAGAACTGAGGACGTGCTACGAAAAAAGTAGGTTCGCTCTGCAGCCTGTTCGAGCCAAGGATAGAGGCATGCCACTCCACGTTTTTTTATTTTATTTTTTTCTTTATAGGGAGAAATTCTTATTTATCCGGACAATACATTTTCTATCAAATTTTTCTATAGGAAATGGGAGGAGGAAAAACCTTTATTAGGCCAGACCTCATGGACCCCACAGGGCGTGGCCAGCCCTATAGGCAGAAGGGGTCCCCTCAGATTTTTTTTCTTTTGTTGACAGGTAGGGGAAAATAAAATTTCAGGATAGAAAATTACAAACTTATAGAGAGAGTAAATTCTTAAGTTACAAAGTGACCTAACCAATGCCTCGCGAGATCATCAATGTTCCGAATTGAATAATGAAAACTTTCTCGAGAGGTCAAATCTAAATCTAGATCCAGTTGACCTATATCAATCAATCTAACCTAGTTACTTTTTTTTGGTCAAAAATCACGGGATGTCTTTAATTAGCTACTATAATCGAAGTTTTTTTCCCGACCATTCGGCGATGGTGTCGTGGCCTCCACCGGAGGTCTATTACCAAAAAAAAAAAAAAAAAAAAAAAAGAAAAGAAAAAAAAAAGAAAAAAAAAAAAAAAAAAAAAGTTCCGATTTCCCATGAATGATCAGTAAAGGAAAAACCTGGGTTTACATAAAAATAAAACATTTGACTGTTTATTTATGAACGGGGTTCAACTCATAAATTTGACTTCTCGAAAAATTTTTAATAGTTTATTTGGTGAGCTTGCGAGGCATCGAGTTACATCGATTGGCGGAATTGGGCAGGTTACGTCAAGTTACGTAACCCATTTGTCAGGTTAAAGATGTATCCTGTCCAGACATGTTGCCTACTTTAATAACATGATAAATGATAGGTTAAGTTAGCATAGAATGCATGTTGTAGAATAGAATTGTTAACTCTCATGAAAATCATTGCATTCTTATTTCGGAAATTTAGATCGATAAAATTGGGTTAGTATATAGGAGGGGAGGGGGGAGGGCGCATCCTAGATTCTGCCCAAGGGGCCAACCATATCAGGATTGGAGATGTGAAAATATTGATATTTTGTTTCGAGTCATAAGATCGACAAGAGGTAATTTCTGCACGTAAAATATCGATATACTGATTTAAAAAAAGAGTGCCCGGGCTTTAACTACAGGGGTCATATTGCCTACTTCCAGAGCGCTCTTTCGTCACTCTGATGGACATGAGCCCGACTCTACTGTGGGAGTCCTAAATTTTGCCTACCCTAAATTTGTATTCACCTAGGGAAGCGGTTTTTAACGAGTACCTGACGTCGTACAGGCTCGGGACCATCGCTTAACGTTCCATCCGAAGGACGGCATGCTTAAGTTTATTAGATCAAGTTTATTAGTAGATTAAAAAAAAAAAAAAGTATATATATTATCGATAAAAGTATAAACATTTTGTGAAATATAAGGGAAATCCTGTTATGGCCGCATCACATATTTCAACACTTTTTCTTTTTTTATTATCTTTATTAAAAGCTTTTTTAAAATTTATTTGTTCTATAGTTGGTATAAAAACAATTAGTAGAAGGGTTGACAATAAGAATAAATTATAAAAACAAAAAATAAGAAAGAAATTATGTACAAAATAATAGTAAATACATAATATGTATACATAATATATTATATAGAAAAATAAATAAAATATGTATATACAAATAAAATGGTGGTGAATAAATAAAAATAAACCATAAAATAAAACCGGTTAAAAAAAAATTAACGATAATGAAAAGATATTTTAAAATTTGTTACAATTTAAACATTACTTAGAAATATTATATATATTTTTTTAAAGAGCGTAGCTCAGTGGTATTTGTGCTTGCTTACTGAGTTCAAGGTCGCGGGTTCAAAACCCGGCCGAGGCTCTTAGTTTATTTTATCTAGGAGGTAAAATAAACTTAAGCACGCCGTCCTTCGGATGGGACGTTAAGCGGTAGTCTTAACCCTGTAGAATGTCAGGAACTCGTGTAAAAATTTAGGGTAGGCAAAATTTAGAACTCCGAGAGTGACGAAAGAGCGCTCTGGCAGTAGGTAATATGACCTTGTAGTTAAAGCCCGTGCATGAGTCATAATAACTAACAATATTGTTTTGGCTTGAATTAAAAGCCAAAATGTCATCAAAATGTGTAGTCGTCACACCAATGATGATGTGTAGAATAATGAAGGTGGGTAGCCTCGCAGGAGATGTAAAGGGCATAACGAAAAGGGCGCAATATTGATCCATGAGGAACGCCGCCTTTTTTTACCGGAGCTCAGATACAAACAGTCACAAACCCAGCTGAAATTTTAATTTTCGATGAGCTTTAGAACATTAGGGAGGGGGTGGGGGGAGGCGCTTCAGGAGTGGTAAAAAGAGCTTCTATATATGTCAGAGTATTGTCCTCGTGCCGACGACGTCATTCAATTGACACTCACACAATGGTACATACGAGTATATATATATATATATAGCTGCCGGGTGGTTGGGGGGGATGAGGGTTCCCGCATCGATCCCTGCATACATAGTTTAATATTTTTCCATAGAGAGAAGTTTATCTTATTAGAATTTAATTTTTGTTTTATCATTGTTATTGAAAGGGCAAAAAAAAATTTCAGATAAAACAAATATCTAATTGTATAATCCACGGGGAATTCCTAATTGTAATTCCTGCCTCATCCTTACCTAATATATAAGAATGGTTCGTAATCAGGAAATTGTCGTAGTTTATAACAAAACCTGACGATTGTGTAGGGCCGAAGAACGTAGTATATGTATAAAGTTATGTGGAAAGACAATATTAAAAAAAAAAAAAGGTTATTTTATAATAAGATTATCTCAGGTACGATATTTTTCGCCATTCTTAAACAATAGACAATGGGACAGCAACATTTTATTAAAACAGAGCAATCAGTTCTATAATTGTTAATAGTTTATTTCCGCCATGAAATCCGAAAAAAATGAGACGATTTATGAAAAATGTCTTCACATCTCAGACACTATTAGACTGTCAAGTTAAGTTGGTACACCAAGTTTGGAATAAACCTCTACTTAGCCAGCAGTTTTCAAACAAAACGTTCGAGTTAACTGGAAACGAAGTTTTATATACTGTAGAAATTTCAATTTTGAAGTTATAAAGTAGCTTTTGCAGATGTTGTTTCCTTTTGAAAAAAAAGGTTTCCATGAAGGGTCTTCATTTATTTTTCTTCGTAAGTAGTCATATTGGCTATGTATAAAGATGGAAAAGTCATAACCCATTATTAACTAATTAACGGAAAAAATATTTTTAGAAACTCTCTAACACTGCCCTCCCTTCTGCCACACTTCTTAACGATGTCTTAAGTGCCAATGGCCTAGAAACCTTCTCAGATGAGGCAGTGCCAGTGATTAGCCATAAATGAGTGCAACTCAGTGCCTATATAATATATATAAGATCGTAACAAACAAGCATATATATGCAAATATGGTTAGTTAGTTATTGTGACTCATGCCCGGCTTTAACTACAAGGTCATATCGCCTACTACCAGAGCGCTCTTTAGTCATTCTGGTGGACATGAGTCCAACTCTACTGTGGGAGTTCTCAGTTTTTATTGGGTAAGAGTACCTGACATCGGGACCATCGCTTAACGTCTCATCCGGACGGCGTGCTCAAAGTTTTTTCTCCTCTCAGATAAAAAACATAAGGGCCTCGGATAGGTTTCGATCCCTCGATCTTGAGCTCAGTATGCAAGCACGCATACCACTGAGCTACAGGCTCCCTCTATGTGAGTATGATTACATTAGTGTTGTTTAGTTGCTTTGACGACTATAAAGACTGTTTTGATATAAAGATGGCTGACTCGTGGCAAGGTTATCTATCATCCCCCCCGGTACCCCCCCCCCCCCCCCTCCCCCTCCTCTTTAAAACACGCAGTTACAACTTTACTGCACTCTGCACTTTATGAACCCACACGAACATCTCCCTTAAAGAAGCTGTCCATACTTTTATTTATAGGTTTTGATCGTTCTCGAAAGCCATTATTACCCCCACCGGAAAGCATATCAGCTCACAATAGTTGCAGAGATCACCATTTGTGCGCTGAATTGGTTGGTAATACCTATGGAACCACTATTATTAAACGTGCTCACCTGAACGCGATTTGGGAAGTCACTAGAATTCCTGTTGTCTTTATAAACAGGGTGGCCCAACATCACATTATCTTCACCCAGGAGAGGGCGCCAGTAGTTCAGTGGTATGCGTTACTGAGCTCAAGATCGCGGGATTTTCATTATTTATTTATTCAATTCTATCTTATTTTTTTATTTTTTCTATTTTCATTTTATATTACTAGAATATTCCTTATTTTAATTATTATCATTATTATTTTTTAGCATTATAGTATTACTATAATTTCAATTGATGTACCTAATTATTAACGTTCAATTACTACCAGCGATTGTGCCAGCTGACTGCTCCTCCTTCCACAATCACAGTTTGTCTTCTGGTAGCAGGTAGCTCATTCATGTAATCATTTATTCTATGCTTTGGGAAGTTGCGCCCCCCGCCCACCTTTTTTTTTTTTCCAATGGATGCTATGTTTTTTTTTTCTTTTCAAATTCTGAAACTAGATTCTTTGAAAAGAGAAATGACACTGAGCGGATAAGAATTTCTGAAGATATTCAGGGTGGCCCAAATCTCAATAAGGTTGGAGAGCACCAAACAGAGCTCTAGAGATGAGTTGGACATTAATAATTAATTTTTTTATTGAATTAAAAATGCAAATAACAAATGAATTAAAACAATAATTTGTGCAATTGAATAACTGCCAATTAATTTAAATGTTAGTTGGCAATCAACAGTTTAATTGTTATTTTTTAATTGCAACAATGGCAACTAATTATGAAGAAAAAACTCAAATTATGAACAGCCCCCTTACCACCCCCCCCACCCCCCCCCCCCCCCCTTCTCAAGACTTCAGTTATCATGCAAATCAGGGAAAGAAGGAGGGGAGGGTCCTTTATTTAATTTTTTTAATTGAAGAAGTTTAATTATGTTTATTTCTATAATTAGGTTTAGAAAATACAATTTATTTTGCTTTTACAATATTTATGATTTAGTTTTTTTATTTTATTTTATCAATTCTTCAGTGATTTTATTTATTATTGATTATATTTATTTTTTTAATTTTCAAATATTATATGCTATTTCTTTTATTTTTTTAAATTTTAATTGAAAAAGTCTGATTATATTTAATTTACTGATTATAGGAAATTAAATTTATTTGACTTTCACACAATGTTTATTGTCTTTTTGTAAATGACATTGTTATTTTTTCATAAATTCAGCAAAAATTAATAAGAAATAATTGCAATCAAATTTGCAGTTAGTAAATAATTTACCAAATAAATGACAATTAACAATTACAAAACATTGTATTCGCAAACAATTCATTATCAATTTTATCTTTTACAATTAATAATGAAATGTAATTGTTAATAGATAATTGCAAATTAAAAATTCGCCCAACTCATCTTGAAGGCAATGAGTCTCCGCTCTGTCTGTAAAGAGACGGTGTACTTATATTGTACTTAAAAACAAAAATTCCTAGATCACTGTGAAACATAGTGTATCAGAATTTACTTAAATCTGTATCTGGTGATCTGTACAAACGTGATTGGAATAAGAACATCCTGACTTTTTTAATACTTTTAATAAAAGCTACCAATTATAAAAATATATTCTTAAATTCGTTGCCATGCGTTAGAATTCAAACATTACTTTGAACTATTTCCTACAGAAATTTATTGTATACATTTTTTGGAGTGCTGTAACTTTGAGCCTAATGCTCCTAGTCAAAATATGAGCGAATTTTGGTAGCTGTGAGGACAACCTTTCCGATAGAACTAACAGTTTTCGAAAAGAAATCTTTTAAAAAATGGGTTTCGAGATGTAATTTTAAGATGGTTTTCTCATGTAACTCGTAAACCGGGCAGCCTTAAAAAAATCACAATCCACATAAAATGTGCCTTTCAGTATTCTCTAGAACTTTTACTTGAAAAGATTTTTGATTAGGTCGTAAATATAAGCTGTATCTTTTAAAATGCATTTAGGCCCTGAAGTAATTAACATTATATAGTCTGTGGAAATTGGAGGTTCTGAAAAGGTTCTACGAATAAAAGTTGTAGAGAAAAAATAAAAGGAATATTATTATATGAATTAAGATCTTTTGCAGGTCGCCTGGTTTGTTGGATACACACCAAAAACCCGCCTGGTTTGTGGGATACACACCAAAAACCGTCTTGAAATGTCCTTTTGAAACCCATTATTATAAAAATTTGTTTTTTATTACTGGTAGTTGTTTATTAAAAATGATAAAAATAAATAAAAAATAAAATATAAGTACTGTGGCCAAGGACTTTATTATACCAACCACTTTTGTACAAATCACTCTCTCCCTCCTCTCAAATTTATTTCATACTGGCATTACGGGGCCCATATAATTTATAAATTAGAAATAAATGAATAACCACAATCTCTGGAATCGATCCGAGTTGATGCTTCACAAGAGAAAAAAAAATGTTCGTAGAGGTAGTTGGTAAGAGTACAGAGAGGAAGGACAGCTGAGGAGACTGGAGGCAAGAGTACTGTTTCTGTGTACCTGCTACCAAATGTTACTGTTACTTTAGAATAGCAGTTATAAAGAATTGATACAACTTGTGAACTCCTATCTTATGGAAAAAAGAATCGATAGGTTCGATACTTGGCCGAGGCCCTTAGGTTTTTTTATCTGAGAGGTAAAATAAACTTAAGCACGCCGTCCTTCGGATGGGATGTAAGCGATGATCCCGAGCCTGTATGATGTCAGGTACACTGCCCTAGGTGAGTTTCCAGAGACTATATAAGGCGCTGAACGCACGTGTGACATCTTCATCTCAAATTTTACGTTCCAATCACATACACACAAACCTCATTGCAACAATGGTCAGGGGACCTTAAAACGTGAAATTCTGTTAAAAACTCGATTTCGAATTTTTGCAAGATTATAATACTTCCTTATACCAAAGGTTCAAAAGAAAGTAAAAATAAATTGATTATATTCAAAATAAAGGCTCGCTTCGTTCTACTTTTCACCTGTGGCTGTAAATATTGGACGGCAGCCATTTCAGAGGTAACAACAGGTCAAGAGAAAAATTTGAATCTGTGACGAGTTCTAATAAATAAGACAGAGATGAGCCCCAACAAGGTTGCTGATGAGCCAAACAGGCAACTGAAGACATGCAACAATCGACAACATGACTAACCGACAACATGAAGATGTTAGTCCAAAAGAAGTGGGATGGTAACTGAAACCGGGCGGCCACTGTGAAGGGTCCCGTCATTGGCTCTCTGCCCATTCTTCCTATATATATTGCACTATTTCATATAGCCTATAGGACACGTGGAGCTCTGTCACTGGTGGAGTAGGCAACATTTTCTATAGGGGGGGCTTAACCACAAATGTTACTTCCCTAACTCAACATAGTATACGGGAAGTTGTAGGTTAAGTTTTATGACTCATGCCCGGGCTTTAACTACGAGGTCATATCGCCTACTACCAGAGCCCTCTTTCGTCACTCTGAAGGACATGAGCCTGATTCTACCATGGTAGTCCTAAATTTTGCCTACCCTAAATTTTTATTCATTTAGGGCAGGGGTCTTATCGAGTACCTGACATCGTACAGGCTCGGGACCATCGCTTATCC
The DNA here is from genome assembly GCA_963662175.1 of Aradus depressus. Lineage (NCBI taxonomy): Eukaryota > Metazoa > Arthropoda > Insecta > Hemiptera > Aradidae > Aradus > Aradus depressus. Next base: position 50,268,330 of record OY759217.1, on the reverse strand, counting down.
GAAGAAGGACGGCGTGCTTACGTTTATTTTACCTCCCAGATAAAATAAACTAAGGGCCTCGGTCGGGTTACGAATCCATGTTCTTGAGCTCAGAGGCCAAGCACGCTTACCACTGAGCTACCGGCGCCCTCACGGGAAGTTATATAAAAGGTCAATTCTATCTTTAGTTTTCATATAGCCTATAGGAACACGCGCAGCTCTGTTACTGGTGGAGTAGGCAACATTTTCTATAGGGGGGGCTTAACCATGAATGTTACTTCCCTAGCTCTACATAGTATACGAGAAGTTATATAAAAGATCAATTAATCAATCAATCCCAGGCACGAATTAATCAATTATGTTTTCGCTCTACCTCTAAAACCAATCGATTGATTGTTTTATCAAAAAATCAACAGTGGAGACAAGACTTCTGAACATTATATACAATTTCGTGCCGATATATTTATTAAAACAGAAGTTATTAAAGTTTTTGAGTTTAGCCCCCTCCACATCCTTCGACTCAATTGGCTAAAAAACATGAGGTGTCGTCCTTATTGGGTTCTAGATATGTATACATATCAAATTTCGTATCGAGATATCGACAGTTAATTGAGTTTTGGGGATAAGCCCCCTAATCCCCTCTTTCCAATAGGTCGATTTAGCTGAAACACAATGGGTGTCATCCTTATGGGGTTCTAGATACATAGGTACATATAAAATTTTGTTTTGATACGTTAATTCTATCGGGAATTATCGTGTTCACAGACACAGGCACAAACACTTTTTTTTTTTTTTCATTTTTAGAATCAAAAGGTCGGAAAAGAAAAGGTCCCCTATACTTCGAGTAGAGGTCTTTAACGAGTATCTTCCATTGCACAGGCTCGGGACCATCCCTTAACGGCGTGCTTAACGTTCGGGTGACCTCGGCCCTCGACTGAGCTCAATAGACAAGTACGCTAACTCTCAGCTACCAGACCTCTGACCTCGTAGTTAAATCACGGGTATGAGTTACAAAAACAAACAGTGAGTCACAATGAGAAAGAAATGTCTCTGGGAACTCAACGTCCATTTGATCACCAATAACTTCTTCTGTACTCTCTGGCTCTTTCTCGGCCCTGACGTTGCTTTTAATAATTAATTTGATAATTTTTCCAAACTTTCCAGTTCCAAGAGTACATTAAAATTTGCATCTCGTCCTAAAGAACGGGAACTCAAACCTCACGAGTTTTTGAAGGAAAACAACTTTAAAAAATAAGAAAAAATATATATTGTGTGCGTCAGTTCTCGAAAAATAACAATTATTCTCAAATTCATTATGCAATATGATTATAGATAATTAAGAATGACCATAAAGTGAATTTGCTGTCAATTAATGCATATAAAGAAATAAAATAAATAAATGAAATATTTTTCTTAAAAAAATAATAAAAAGTCGTCAATGAATCATCGTGTACTCGCCCAGCATGAGGTAATCAATTATGTTTTCGCTACAACTCTAAAATCAATCGACCTTTTGGGCTAAAAATTAATAGTTGACTCATGATTTAAGAATTGAGAATCCTCATACTAAATTTTGTGTCCTCCATACATTTTTTACATAGGTAGTTTGTAGAATTTTAGAGTTGATATGTCTCTCCGATTCCCCTCTCCAGCCGATTCCGCTGAAAAGTGATCTTTATGTGGTTTTGAACCCACATTGGAAATTTCATGTTAATCATTCATTTCAACGGCAGTGATTAGATGTTTTATGTTAAGCCCCCTCTAATCCTCATTCCTCTAGACTGAATTGGCTGAAAATTAATAGGTATCGTCCTTTCGGGGTTCTGGATACGCATATAATTTTAACGAGAGATATCGTGTTCAAACACATCCACAGAAGCACAGACATACAGTTTTTTTTAGTTTTTTTTGTAATTAAGTGGTCGGAATATATGAATTCCATTGAAAACTGAACATTGACTTTCCGACCGATTACATACACTCTATCAAAAAATTCTGTGAACACTCACCTGGGTTTCCTTCAATTTGTTATTGTGGGCATAGGAAAAAAATGTTCACAAGGAAATTACACTTGTTTAACACAATAATCAATAAACACTTTATTTCCTAAAAAATAACACAAAATATTATTCAACAATATAGTGTAATGCAATTTTAATTGAAAATAACGTCCCTTAAATGCAAAAAAAGTCTGTGAACACATATAATATGAGGTAATTATTTTTTTAAATCAATAATAATAAATGTTTTAGAAGCTGGTAGGCCCTCCTTTGTTCTTTATAACTTCTATTAATCTTTTTTTCATGGATCCTACTAATCTTGAAGTCACTTTTTCGGAAATTGTGCCCCATTCTTCTGCAACGGCTGCTTTCAGTTCTGCTTTGTTTTTCACGCCACGTACTCTTATTCGGCGTTTAATTTCATCCCATAAATGTTCTATGGGATTAAGGTCTGGGGACTGGGGAGGAGTATTAAGGCGTCGGGGTGCGTTATACAGAAGCCACTCCTTAACTAAATGAGCTGTGTGCTTGGGGTCATTATCCTGCTGGAACAGAAATGTTCTTTCCAACCCCAATTTCTCGGCACTTTTCTTTAAATGATTTCTTAATATTTCAATATACACATACTTGTCCATTATTCCATCAATAACATGGAGATTTCCATCTCCTCTACTACTCATACATCCCCAGACCATAATACCACCACCTCCATGTTTCATTGTGGATCGTAAATTTTTTTGTTTTAAAGCCTCCTTTGCTTTTCGCCACACTTTTTGTCGTCCATCTGATCCAAACACACTAAATTTACACTCATCAGAGAAAATGATTGACTGCCAAAACATTAGAGGCTTTTGAACAAATTCTTTTGCGAACTGTAAACGGGGCTTACGGTTCATTTCACTTATAAATGGTTTCTTCCGAGGAACCCTACCATTATAACCATTCTCATGTAACCTGTTTCTTATGGTTTGAGGTGTTACTGTTACGCCATAGTCACGTAACAAGATTTGTGCAATTTTTGGCGCACTGGTACTGGGTTCATCACGAACAGTTTTTAAGATTTCCCGTGTGTGAAGGCGATTTAACTTGGTAGGGCGTCCACATCGTGGTCTGCTGGAAGTACAGCCTAATTCATTGAATCTTTTAATAATATTATGCACTGTAGAAGGATTTTTCTTTACTATTTTGCCTATTTCGCGAATACTTCTTCCTTCGTTTCTTAACTTAACAATCAATTCACGAACTGCTATTTGCACTTCCATATTGATGGCTTAATAAATACTACTCAGCACTTCCATTGATAGGGGACAGTTGTTATGAAGCTAATCCCTTCTTGTTGTTTTGTTGTTTGGCTGTAGGCTCATCTCTGTTTATATAGGTAAGTGTTCACAGACTTTTTTTGCCCTTAAGGGACGTTATTTTCAATTAAAATTTTATTATACTATATAGTTGAATAATATTTTGTGTTATCTTTTGGGAAATAAAGTGTTTATTGATTATTGTGTTAAACAAGTGTAATTTCCTTGTGAACATTTTTTTCCTATGCCCACAATTACAAATTGAAGGAAACCCAGGTGAGTGTTCACAGAATTTTTTGATAGAGTGTAACTATACTTCTTTTAGCTGGGGGAGTAAAAAGGGGAAGAAATTTTCCGAAATTTGAATACGAATCGGCAATATGACATTTTATAGGAACTGTAATCCGTTTATGTGTTCATGCAATGTGAACTTTTTTTTTCTCTTCATTTTCTCAAGAGACACCCTAAAAGTATTCTTACGAAATGATTAATTTATTTTTCATAATTTAATATATCGCACCCCAGCTTCAGAAGTGACTCAAAATTCGTCAATTTTTGGTTTATGTCGCAAATGAGGTAAGAAAAATGATCTAATTATTCAGGAAAAACAACACTTCTCGGGTTCCAATAGATTAGGAACTAGAAAGAAAAACGTACGAGGCCACATTAGTTCAAAATAGTTATTTCAAATTACAGTAGTTTTTCCGTGTCGTTTTACAGGCATTCATGATTTTTGATTTGTGTCACTTCTGAAGAGGGGGTGTGATATGTATTGTTGATCCAGAATTGCCAGGGCAAGTTCCATTTCATAACCTTAATATTCAAACTTACAATTGTTCCATTCATAATACTTTTTTTTTATTCACTATGATTTAATCTGTTTACTTTCATTCAAATAATCTACTGTTAGTCGATTTGTGTAGTTTTATTAATGTTTTCAAATTATTTTAGAGTTGATGTTCATCTAAAAGATTGTTTTAGATCAAGTTATCATTCAGTTCAGTTATATTCTGAGCAATTTAGATTTCAGATAATCGTAAAGAGAATTCTGTTCCGTATAAGTGAGGTTCTGTACATATTATTGTCAGGATCAAACAAGAAATAAGACTCGTTGTAACTCCCGTACAAACAAAAAGACGCTCTTCTTATCAAGTCACTTGAGTTCTTCGAGGGCGCAGATAGCGTGTAAGCCCTACTAAGCTCAAGATCGCGAGTTCGAAACCTAGTCGAGGCCCTTCATTTATTTTATCTGGGAGGTTCGATAAGGCGTTAAGCGATGGTCTCGAGCCTGTACGAGCAAAATTTAGAACTGCCATAGTAGAGTCGAGCTCATGTCCACTATGAAGACGGAGAAAGAGCGCTCTGGTAGTAGGCGATATGACCTCGTAGTGAAAGCCCGGAATGAGTCATAATAACTAATTTATATCAATCTCAGATGACTAAGAAAAATAATAGTGAAAATGTTAATTTTTCTCGCGTGATGTGTAATAAAATAACGTAGATACTGATCAGCTGTATTTCTGTCACGCTATTTGTTTTTTTGACATAGAACGTCTTTTAGCTTTCTAGATATGGTGTCTTAACCCTCCTAATAACACGTGAGGTCAAAAAATACCCCATGCGTTTTAAAATGTGTATGAACTGCTCAATATAATTTCTATTTCGATGAGGCTTCAGGACATTTATCCGTAAACTATCTCCATTCGATTTCATTAAGAAAATGTAATCAGTTTGTATTTTAAAAATTGATATAAAATAATATTTTCACAAAAATGTAGTTGGGGTCACGCGGGACCCCACGTGGTATTATCCGTATCACATTTTCGTTCATCTGATGAGAAGTATTTTCAAGAAGTTCCACTCAGTAAACAATTCCGAAAAGTTACTTTTGCTCTTCAATTGACCTGCAATTCGAAGAAGACATTGCCCGCACCCGCTGGAGTTTTTCCTGGAGCTCTTTCTGATCAATATTTCTTGGTTTCCACTTCTTGTTCACCTCTTGAATTTTATTTAGATCTAATTTCAGTATGCGTTGACGGTTCGGACCGTAAAGATAAATCATGGAACACATTTTGTCCTCGCGAACGTTGATGTTAGTAGAGCGTGCCAGGGAGATTGCAGGGTTTGAATCTGAGGAGGCCCTTGTAGAAACGTAACTGCTCGAAGTGATCTCCGATGTTGAAGACGTTTTGGAAACGGACGATGAAGAACTTGATGAGCTAGAAGCACGTATGTATAAACCATGTCACAAAAAATTTCTTTGCGCTAAATGTAAATAATAATAGCACCCAAAGTGTGAATATACTTTTATAAGTTTCATGATTTACTTTTTTTTGAATAAACATTTTTTATACCATTTTTTCTCAACTTTTTTAACTCTTTGTTATTTTTCCCTCATTTTTGAATGAACTTGATTGAAAAAGTTAGAATGAAAAGCTAGTTGGTACATGAAAAATTGAAAAATGAAGTGGGGTCTCAAAAGGACCCCACATGGTACTTTTCGTTTCACAGGTCACGTGGTATTAGGAGGGTTAATCAGACTTCTAGAGACGCCAGAAAATTCGAGTTATAGAGTTTTCGACTAATGGAGGATTTCGAGTTAGGCGGATTTTGATTCGACTTGTAGAGGTTAATGGATAAAGATTCATTCTAACTAATTTTGAGTTAGAGAGGTGAAATAAATAAAAATTAAAGTTACAGAGGTAACAAACATATTTATATTTATTATAAATCAACATTATTTCAAAACATCCTTAAAATAAAAAATACGAAGTATATTTAGGTATTAAAAAAAGTCAGTAATTTTTCTTTTCTTTAGATAATTGGTAATCCTATTTATTGTATACTCCTAAATTGTTTTCTAAGAAACAATGGTGTACATTGTCGGCAAATTCTTAAGTCGCTAACTTATTTTTCTTCGAGCTATAGAGGTAATAAGTTTCAAATAATCGAGTTGTAAAGGTTGTAAAATAAATCATTGCTATGTTCGAGATACAGAGGACCAATTTATTTTTTCGAGTTATAGAGGGAAAATATGTACCAAAATGGCTTGTAGGGACTCACTGATTATATCGACTAATAGAGGGTTGAGATTTCGAGTAATGGAGGTTTTGGGGCTTGAAGGGAAAGGAACAAAACTTTTTTTCGAGTTTTGGAGGTTTTCGACTTATCGAGGTTCGAGTTAAAGAGGTTCTACTGTATAAAAATGTGTGTCCATAAGCAGTTATTAGAGATTTCGAGTACAGCCTCCTCGTCTGGTCCCCCTCTCTTCATGTTGACTTGGCTGAAAATTGATAGGTGTCGTCATTATGGGGTTCTGGATACACAGAAAAATTTTGATCGATACATTCATTCTATCGAGAGTTATCGTGCTCAAGGACAAACACACAGGCAGAGAGACTTTTTTTTTTCATTTTTGGAATCAGGTGGTCGGAAAACATGAAATTCCGTTGAAAACTCAGCGCATGAGTTTACTCCTTATTATCTGTTGAATACAAGAAAGAAAAATAATCAAAAAGCTGAATAGTTGAAAATAAATTGCATAAATCAGCTGTACTCTATACTGCAGAGAAGATAACTCAAACAAAAACAAAACGTACAATGAGGTCTCCGTTTATTGTGCAGTTATTAAAATATGCAACTTTGTATCAACAACTGCCACCTTCGACAGTCCTACTTAATGCGTACCTTGTGTCCTCATCGACACAAAACTTCGGTGAATCATCGACATTGTACTTCCCCACAGGGAATTAGTCAACTGTTTTCACTCTCCCTCTGAAACTCATTGAATGTATCGATTTGGTTGAAAATTAATATGTGTCTTATCCAGGAGACTTCTGAATCCTCACTAAATAACTAGTATTGATACCGCGGAAAATTAATATGTGGCATCCCTGTACAATCCGTGATTCCCCGGCTACATACTTCCCCAGCACGAATGTATCAATTACGTTTTAGCTCTCCTTTCAAAGCCAATCGACTGTCGGCTAAAACTCGATATTTGACTTACATAGTGACTTCTGAATCCTCTTACCTAATTGTGTGTCGCTACATTCATTACATCGACAGTTAGGGTATTTGAGTCGATCCCCTTCTCTGAACCTCTATTCCCTTCGACCGATTGCGCGGAAAATTGATAGGTGCTATCCTTAAGGGGTTTTGAATTTAAATATTAAATTTCACATACAAATAATATATTAATTATAGCAAAAGTTTGGATTGAGTCCCCTCTGAACCCCCCTCCTACTCGGCCGATTTCACTGAAAATTATTATTTGTCGTTTTTATAGGGCTTTGAATTAAAAAAATGAAATTACATGTCGATACATTCATGATATTGGCAGTTATTGGGATTTTTTTAGTTAAACCCCATCTGATCCCACTCTTTCTTTCGGCTGATTCCGGTGAAAGTTAATAGGTGTCGTCATTATAGCACTTTAAATTTACAAATGAAAATCCTTAATGCTCCCCTTCCCTTCGACCGATTAAGCTGAAAATCAGTAGGCGTCGTCATTATGGGGTTTTGGATAAGACAGAAAAATTTCGTGCCGATACGTTCATTCTATCGGGAGTTATCGTGCTCAAGGACAAACACACAGGCAGACTTTTTTTTTAATTTTTGGAATAAGAAGGTCGGAAAACATGAAATTCCGTTGAAAACTCAGCATCGAATTTCTGACCTATTACGTAACTTCTCCTATGCTTCTTATAGCTGGGGAAGTAAAAACATGAAATTTTTTATATAACATATTTTATCAGAGCTCTACAACCTTCCATTTTCTTTTTTGATTTTTACAACTTAGCGTAACAGACATTTCTGGAAGCACTCTCATCACCAGTATCCAGGGCCGTAGCCAAGGGGGGCGCACGCCCCCCCCCCTCTGGCCAAAGCAAAAAACCAAGATAAAAATAAATAAACTAAAAAAATTGTTTTTATCAAAAATGAATTGCTTGCAAGTTACCAATAGGATCTTCAAATTTCCCGTGCGTCTGATTCCTAAATTAGCAATCAGCTGTTACATAAATGTACATGTACAAAACAAGTCATATTACATTTATTTAAATATACATGAATTCGATCATTTCATTCCCTCGCTCAAAATCGTCATTTATGTTATATTTTATACTCTTAAAGCTAATTTTACATGCGCAGTAAAAATGCAAAGCGCAGCAGCAGCAAATGCCCGCTATTGGATGTAGTCCGAGTCTCCCAAATTAATAACAAAAAGTCTGCAACGCTAACCACGGAAACTGCGGGCTGTGTCCCCGGGAGTGTATACCCTCCACCCTCGTAGCCTAACTTTTCCCCCCTCCCCCCCCCCCCCTCAAAATCCTGGCTACGCCCCTGCCATCTATCATTTATTTGCTGTTCTTAATGTTAACAATTTTTTCAAATTATTGTTGTGTTTATATCAAGTCTCGGAGTTTCCAAAGTCTTGAATTGGAGTTTTAAATTAGATGTCGACTCAGTAAATATGTTCTGTATAATGAATAATTTGTTTGATATGAGAAAATTATTAACATAAAGAACAGAAAATAAATTATAGATACTGATGATGGGAGTGCTTCCCGAAATATCTATAATTGCTAGATTGTAGAGACTAAAGAATAAATGGGAGAAATGTAGCCATGATAAATAAATTTAAAAAGCTTACACAACCCAAGAATGAAATTTGGTCTCAGAGAGCCACCTATATCTGTCTAAGCTATACAAAATTTACTCATATATTACTTTTCCTCACAAATTTAGCCGTTTAAGCTACAAATTTCGAAAAACTCTAAAAGTTTCGACTTTTGGAATTATTTCATAAGACTCACTAATCATGAAATACGAATTGAACAAGTGAAAACTGACATAATTGCAGAGATATTGTGAAATAATTCAAATGGACTTGAAAAATAAAATAAAACTGGTTTATTTAATATGTTGTCTAATTTCACTAACTATATATACATGGGAGTACTTTCGGTATTTCTACCATCCTCAGCCAAAAGCATAAGAGATAAGACTCTAAGTCTGGGTGTTGCATAAGTCTTATCTCTTATGCTTTTGGCTGAGGATGGTAGAAATACCGAAAGTACTCCCATGTATATATAGTTAGTGAAATTAGACAACATATTAAATAAACCAGTTTTATTTTATTTTTCAAGTCGAATTGAACAAGGATATGTTACAGTTAAAGATGTTGAAAAAAAACATCTGTTGAGATGGGAAGTGATGAAAGGAGTTTGACAGAAACACAATAACATGTGAGATAGGCTGGACTGGGCCGAGTAACGAACAGTGGCCTGATAAGGAAGAGATAGGGGGAAGATAACGGGGGGGACACTGAAGGAAAATATCATGTCAAGGGTGTTGCTGGACGAGAGGTGACAGTCGGACACTGGAGACCCGCGTCGAGAGATCACATGGCAAGTTACCAAATAACCGAAGAGCTGTTCCGCTAGGTAAGGCGATACATACATCAAGAATATGGCACAAATTACATGCGGTGTGCCTCAAGGTTCAATCTTAGGGTCGTTCCTGTTTCTCATGAACAATAACGTTCATCTTGTTATATGAAACCCTTCACATCGGTCCTTTTCGCGGATGATACTAATATTCTGTGGCTATTTTCCCTCTCAACAATACTAGTCATGACTATAAGAAGAATTTAGAATAATTATAATACATATAACTATAATACATATTGTTCATCTCTTCTCTAACGCCCTTCCACACTTATTAAAAGTAACAGATATATGAAAAAAAGATTTAATTCAATCAAAAATGGAAAAAACCTCTATTCGGAAACGGATTATTTTTCTCAAAGTTCAAAAAGGCGAAAAAAATAACCAGTAGGTATATAAAAGTTGTGTTTCGTATATAAAAGCTCTAATTTTTATTTTTGCTTTCATTTTTATTTTCTTAGCAGTGTCCTCCAGCATCATGCTATAATTTATATCATAATTACTTTTGTATATTACTGGTATTATTATCATTAATTTTTTTGTTATTTGCTATGATGATATTTGTTGATTATATATAATAAAATAAAAAATTTAAAAAAATATATATATCTATTTTTTTTTGTATATTTCGCTCTTTTTTTTCTTCTATACTTCGCTCTTTACGACCAGAGAAAGAGACCGATTTTAGCACTGATACATCGCCCTGAAAGAAGATTTATCTTCAAAAAATAAAAATAAATAAAAATATATTTATAATTAAAAAAAAAAAAAGAAAAAAAATACATATTCTTAAAAACACAAAAAAAAAAATAATATAAAATATAAATAGTACCTATTGTATTAGCAATTTAATATTCATTCATCTCCTATTATTAGGGGCGCGGGTAGTTCAGAAGTAGCGTGCTTGCCTATTGTGCTCAAAATCGCCGGTTCGAAACCCGGCTGCGGTCTTTAGGTTTTTTACCTGAGAGATGAAAAACCTTGAGCACGCCGTCCTTCGGATGGGAAGTTAAGTGATGGTCCCGAGACTATACGATGTCAGGTAACACGTTAAATACCCTAAGGGGTAAGCCCTTGGTGAATAAAAATTTAGGGTAGGCAAATTTAAGACTACCATAGTGTAGATTCGGGCTCATATCCACCAGAGTGACTAAAGAGCGCTCTGGTAGTAGGCGATATGACCTTGTAGTTAAAGCTCGAACATGAGTCACAATAACTAACTAACTCTTCTATTAATTATTTATTTAAAAAAAAATATATATAATATTATTCATCTCATATGTGTTTATATTCTAATATTTATTGACGATTGATGTATATAATGTATAATTTATTTTGTGTACAAAATAATAACGGAAATAAATATTATTATGCCTTCTCACTCTATTCTGCGCCGTTATCAGTCAACGGCCAACACAACAGAAGGCATAACCTTGTTTTCCATTCTGTAACTGTTGTGTTGATGCGCCTGTTTATCAAAACAGGACTGATTTTATAAGCCAGTACTTCTAGATAGGCGTGACGCAGCACGCAGGTAACAAATATGCGAAAAAATGTTACAACATTTTACATTTATTTGTTACAACAAAAATGTTATACAAACACAATGTGTTGTAAACATAAACATAAAGATGATGTCATCATCTTTATGTTTCGGCAATACATTATCATCACGGTCAATAGTATAGTTTACAACTAATATGTATGTAGATACACTAAACGTGACGCGATGGTGTAATGCAGAAACCTGTAGTTCTTGTATAACGTTTTTGTGGAATAGACAATATTAGGCCCTCTACACTATGGGCCAGGCAGTGGCCCAATCCTGCTGGACCACTGTGTAGAGAGGGGTTGGCCAAGGGTTGTGTTGGTCATGTTGGGCCAGGGTGTTGGCTTGTGTTGGTGACCGTTGGCGTTCGGAGCGGTTTTTCAACACACATGAAAGCAGGCCAACATGCGTGAACCAAGTGCTCAGTAGATAAGTGACGCATCCACACACTTGTCCAACATTGGGTTGTTTGTTTCATGCCATTAGTGCTTTGTATATTCATTTTATCCTGGTAAATACTATAGTATTTTATTTTATATAATTTTATTTCATTATTATAAACTACAAATACAAAATGTCTACATGGACAAATGAGGAAAGTTTTAAATTTTTAGAACTGTACCAAAATGAACCTGTAATTTGGAATCCGAAAAACCCTCTTCACAAAAATAAAAATATGGTCCACCATCTTCTTTGTTTCCATTTTTTTTCAACCATGTTTTTGTCAATAATATGTAAGTAACAATTATATGCCCAGCTAAACACAAAGCTGCAGCAGCGATTTTCTCGATATCCATCACGGAAACAGGGTTCAAGCAACTGAATGCTGGTCCAAGGTTTGTCCATGATACTGGGCCAATGGCTGACCCAGTATGTGGAGCCAAGGTTCAGACCAGCGCCACCATTACGCCAATATTGGTGGCCAATGCATTGGCCCACCTTGGCCCATAGTGTAGAAGGGGCATTTGAGTGACTTTCATATAAACGGTAATGCCAGCACGAAATTAATTTGAGAGGATGGAAGGGGAGGAAGAGAGATCCGTACAAAAGTGGTTGGTATAAGAGAGTGATGTTATGGCGTCATATTATTGGGGGTGTCGGTAGCTCAATCATAACTTGCCTGCTTACTGAGCTAAAATCGCGGGTTTGAAACCCGGCCGCCACCCTTAGGTTTTTTATTTGAGAGATAAAGACACCTTGAGCAAGCCGTCCTTCGGATGAGACGTTAAACGACTGTCCTGAGCGATGTTAGGTACTCGTCAAAGACTTTTAGGGTTCCCACAATAGAGTAGGGCTCATATCCACCAGTGATGAAAGAACGCTCTGGTAGTAGGCGATATGACAGCGAAGTTAAAGCCCGGGTATGAGTCACAATAAGCAACAATAAATCAGCTTATGTGCTCATCTGGTTGATAAGAACCACCATACCAAACATGCTCCCCTAAACACTAAAATTCTTATGTTTTTAGATAATGGGTGGCCGAATTTCCAACCGACACTTTATTTTCACCCAGACCGTTGAAGTAACAACGAAATTAATAAGTCCCTGACTAAGACACCTATTGATAACAACCAAATCGGTATATTGGTTGCGGGAGGGAGAGCGAAAACTTATTAGGTAATTCTCGCAGGCGGGGAAAAACATTGCCGGAGATATGGCCGACGCCCGCTAAATTCGGCCGCTCTGTATGCGGCACCCCAGCTCCCGCCTTCCCGCGCACTGAAACTAGCTCCCATTGGTCTTACTAACTGGGTTAGCGCCGAAAAAAAATAATTGAAAGTTAAGTCGGATAGATATTGTAATTGAAATGTCCTTAAGAAACGTGTTTCTATTTGAGGTGTTTCGAGGACAGAGGTGGCCTTGACCTTACAGGTGATCTGATCTGAAGACACGATGTCGAACAGAGCTCCAGCCTTGTACCAGTTTGTATGAATCATCCATCCTAAGGAAGGATTCCATACCAATTGAGTGGAGAGGGCGTCGGTAGATCAGAGGTAGCGTGTTGGCTTACTGAGCTCAAGATCGCAGGTTCGAAACCCGGCCGAGGCCCTTAGGTTTTTTATCTGGAAGGTGAAAAAAGCTTGAGCCCGCCCGTCGGATGGGACGTTAAGCGATGGTCCCGAGCCTGTACGATGTCAGGTACTCGTTAAAGACCCCTACCCTAGATGAATAAAAATTTAGGGTAGGCAAAATTTAAGACCCCCACAGTGGAGTCGGGCTCATGTCCACCAGAGTGACGAAAGAGCGCTCTGGTAGTAGGCGATATGACCTCATAGTTAAAGCCCGGGCATGAGTCATAAAACCTAACCTAACCTATAATATTATTCATCTCATATGTTTTTATATTATAATATTTATTAACGATTGGTGTACATGTATATAATGTATAATTTATTTTGTGTACAAAATAATAACGGAAATAAATATTATTATGCTTTCTCACTCTATTCTGCGCCGTTATCAGTCAACAGCCAACACAACAGAAGGCATAACCTTGTTTTCCATTCTGTAACTGTTGTGATGATGCGCCTGTTTATCAAAACAGGACTGATTTTATAAGCCAGTACTTCTAGATAGGCGTGACGCAGCACGCAGGTAACAAATATGCGAAAAAATGTTACAACATTTTATATTTATTTGTTACAACAACAATTTTATACAAACACATCATCTTTATGTTTCGGCAATACATTATCATCACGGTCAATAGTATAGTTTACAACTAATACGTATGTAGATACACTAAACGTGACGCGATGGTGTAATGCAGAAACCTGTAGTTCTTGTATAACGTTTTTGTGGAAGAGACGATATTAGGTCCTCTACACTATGGGCCAGGCAGTGGCCCAATCCTGCTGGGCCACTGTGTAGAGAGGGGTTGGCCAAGGGTTGTGTTGGTCATGTTGGGCCAGGGTGTTGGCTTGGGTTGGTGAAGGTTGGCGTTCGGAGCGGTTTGGCCTGTATGATGTCATCTCCTTAGACGAATAAACCTGGGTAAGCAAAATGTCTGACTCCCACTGTAGAGATGGGCTTATCTCCACTTTCCAAAGCCCACTGACAGCCTTATGGCAAAGTTCCGTGCAGTTATGGAACCTGCACATTTTTTTTAATCAAAAACAACAGTAACTGTTGTCCTTTTATCAATAGACGATGTACTAAAAATATCACATCTCGTGTGAAAACAAATAAAGCGTGTGAACAAAAGAACCGTTCATATGGTGATAAAACACACAATGAACAGACCTGTCTAGTGTAGTGCTGGTCCCCCCCCCCCCCCCCCCCCACCACCATCGCTTAGACTGACATGGCTGAAAATCAATGTCTCGTCCTTAGAAGTTCTGGATACACATATTAAATTATGTGTCGATACATTCAGTCTATCGGGAGTTATCGTGTTCGCAAACACTTACAAGCATGGAGCATGGACACATTGAGACAGAAAAATGTATTTATTATTATGGGCAACTTATATAATCGGTCAAAAATTCGATGAGGAGTTTTCAACGGAATTTCATGTTTTCCAATCTCTAGTTTTCAAATATGAAATATCTGTGACCATGATAACTCCCAATAGACTGAATGTATCGACACGAAATTTCATATGTGAATTCAGAACCATCTAACGATGACACCTATTGTTTTTCAGTCATATCGACAAAAGAGGAGGGGGGATCACAGTTTATAACGTCTGTTCATTTTTTGTATTTTCTGTCTCTTGCGGGGATTCCAAGTTAATCGTTTGTCGCGTATGAGGCTTAGATAGCCGACTTCGTTTTTTAAGGAGATGGGATTGTCAAGATAGACGACTTTTTGGGGGTAATAAATTAATTTTTCTCTTTAAGCCATTCTTCATATTAATCTCAACTGAAGGAAAATTAGTAGATCTCTAAACGGGAAAGGGAATTGTGGGGACCAAAACATCAAATAAGTCATCAATCGTTAACTATTGATCATATTTTTACAAACAATGTAGCATCCTTATAAGCCCTGTTGCAGTTACTAACTTACTTCAAAGTAACTAACCTTCTTAAAGTTACTGGCCAGGTAACCTGTTATTGTCATATATTATTTAATAACCCCCCTCCCCCTCCCCCCCCCCCCCCCGAGACAAAAATGGCTTCTACCCTTCAATATAAGCATAAAATTCCAGGAATTTCTTTCCATTGTCATCTTAACTATATTCTAACGGAATAATCTGTAATACTGGTTTGATCTGCTAAATCATTTACCTAATAGATATCTGATATCCAGTCAGTGCCGAACACGCAACTTAGTTTATAGACATTATTTTCTGCTCAATTATAGATCACTTACTGATATTGGTTAACTAATCATCACACGTCAGTGAATCATCGGCAATGTGCGTGCTTGTTTATTGAGCTCAAGATCGCGGGTTCGAAACACGACCTTAAGCATGCCGTCTTTCGAATGGGACGTTAAGTAAAATCTCGAGCCTGTGCCATGTCAGGTACTCGTTAAAGACCCCTTCTCTAGGTGAATAAACCTAAATAGGTCAAATTTAATACTCCTATAGTAGAGTTGGACTCATGTCCACCAAAGCAGGGAAAGAGCGCTCCGGTAGTAGGCATTATGACCTCTTAGTTAAAGCCGGACATGAGTCATAATAACTAACTACATTTTGCCAGGAGTTAACATGTTCACACACACGCATACATGGAAATTTGTTTCATTGGTGGATTAACGACACTGTGCCTAGAGAGTGTCACCACTGGGTGATTAACGACACTGTGCCTAGAGAGTGTCACCACTGGGTGATTAACGACACTGTGCCTAGAGAGTGTCACCACTGGGTGATTAACGACACTGTGCCTAGAGAGTGTCACCACTGGGTGATTTCACCCCTTATGATATTTTAACATTGCCATTTTTTCTCCCTTAGCACATTTGCTTGTCTTCATCCTTTATACAGTGTATTTACAAAGAGAAAAAAAAGTGGATTCAGGGGATCGGAAAACACAAAATGCCTGTGAAAACTCAACATCAAGTTTCTGATCAATTTATAACTTTGTATAGCAGGAAAAGTAAAATAATAAATAGAGGGAATAAATAAAGGGAATAAAAATAGTATAAAAAATAGTTTGTGAATAAAACAGAGAACAGTACTTCTAAAGGGTCCCACAACAAGGCTTTAGTTTATGGGTAAAACAGAGAACAATTCTTCTAAAGCATATGTGGGCAACAACCGGCCCGCTGTAAGATTTGGTCTGGCCCGCGAGACATTTTAAAAAACCCAATTTAAAAAAAAATAATATTACACTACTTCCCAAATTCAAGCTCAAGTGTCTCATTGATTTCGGTGTCGCTACTTAACTTTCGTAGTTTGTAATAATTCCCAATTTCACGATTTAATTATAATATTGTACCTATTTTTTTTCATTTCATTTTGTTATTTTAATAAATTGTATTATAATAACATTGTCTTATTATTTCATGTCTGATATCTATCGCTAAAAATTATTAACACTACTTTAAAGTCCGACGTTATTTTATTTTGAACCATCTACGCGGCCCGCGAACGTATTTGCACACTAAAGTTTGGCCCGCAACATGTCAAAGGTTGCCCATACATGTTCTAAAGGGTCCCACAACAAGGCTTTAGTTTGTGGATAAAACAGAGAACAGTTCTTCAAAAGGGTCCCACAACAAGGCTTTAGTTTGTGGATAAAACAGAGAACAGTTCTTCTAAAGGGTCCCACAACAGGGCTTTAGTTTGTGGATAAAACAGAGAACAGTACTTCTAAAGGGTCCCTCAACAAGGCTTTAGTTTGTGGATAAAACAGAGAACAGTACTTTTAAAGGGTCCCTCAACAAGGCTTTAGTTAGCAAAAGTTCGGTATTATTTTGTGAAGGCGGGGGCGATAAATATCACCTTGACCGACTTTCACAGAAAACCTCTTAGGGTGATATTCTGGGAAGTTGAGGGGGTAGACTACCTGGAGAAGTCTGTGTCCCAGCATGAGTAGCGACTCATCTCTCAAAATATTAGATATAGAAAAGGGGGAGATCAGGCTTATGGTCGAGGAAACTCACAGACTTTCTGCCAAGCTTTAACCAAGAAATTTAAATTAAATATGATATCCAAACAAAAAGAGGGAGCCAGTAGTATGCGTACTTGCTTACTGAGCTCAAGATTGCGGGTTCGAAACCCGGCCGATGCCCTTAGTTTATTTTATATGGGAGGTAAAATAAAAATAAGCACGCCGTCCTTCTGATGGGACGTTAAGCAAATAAAGACCCCTACCCTGAATAAAAATTTAGAGTAGGCAAAATTTAGGGCTTCCACAGTTGAGTCGGGTTCATGTCCAATGACGAAAGAGCGCTCTGGTAGTAGGCGAAATGACCTTATAGTTATTTCTTCCTCACTTCAAGCAATAGATACAATAAAAAAATGTAATATTAAATTAAAAATGTTTATGTAAGAGGAAACCCTCTAAATGGGTTAGGTTTTATGACTCATGCCCGGGCTTTAACAACGAGGTCATATCGCCTACTACCAGAGCACTCTTTTGTCACTCTGGTGGACAAGAACCTCTACTGTGGGAGTCCTAAATTTTGCCTAAATTTTTTATTCACCTAGGGTCTTTAACGAGTACCTGACATCGTACAGGCTCGGGACCATCGCTTAACGTTCCATCCGAAGGACGGCGTGCTTAAGTTTATTTTACCTCCCAGATAAAATAAACTAAGGGCCTCGGTCGGGTTTCGAACCCACGTTCTTGAGCTCAGAAGGCAAGCACGCATACCACTGAGCTACCGGCGCCCTCGAAACCTCTATATTATATATCAAAATACTACCATTTCCACGTGTTTTTAGGTTTTTATTAACTTACCTTTTAAATATATTATATTGTTAAAAGGTAAATTTTAAAAAAAACCTACAAAACACGTGGAAAAGGTAGTACTTTGACCGGACACTTTAAAATAGCTGCTGTCGTGAAGCCAAGGTAAACATCAGTGTTGGGAAAATCGTAATCGATCATAATATGCCGATTCATAATACGTCTGGTATTTAAATAAACTCACCGACAGCGAAAAATTCAATGCGTGCTGTCTAAATATGAGATTTTTTTTCAATTAGATTTTTCTTCTAGGTATTTTCTTAAAGTTATTGAATGTTATAATTTTAACTAGTGAGAGTTGCGAATCATTGGATGCAGAAACGCTGCAGTGCGGCTTATCCAGCGACCTCATACGTCCGATGGGTCGATAGGTATATTTTTGGAAGAGGATTTGTTGAAGCCTTAATGCCTTCTAAAAATGGGGTATTTTTAAATTCCAGAAAGGAATGTTGATTGAGCCCATTTACATAAGAAGTGAAGATACGCAATTCTAGATGATGCAACACAAACTAACTGTTGTCTGTTTGTTTTTGTGACTCATGCCCGGGCTTTAACTACGTCATGTTTCATCCGACTTGTTTTTTTTTTTTACTTTCTTATACCTATAGAAGTATAGAGAAAGTATTGTAATCGTGCGACGTCGTGCGGGGCCTAACTACATTTTACAAGACCCGGCTTATGTTTATGACCTAATCAAAAATCGTTTAAAGTAATAAAAATTATTACTTATTACAATTATTGTAGAAAAAACTCAAACATGGTTTTATTATTGGTCTTTCTTTTTTTCTTTTTTTTTTTTAATATATAAAAAAAAATAAAGAAAAATAAAATATAAGTGATGTGGCCATCAACGGACATTCTTATACCAACCACATTTACAAATCAGTACCTCTCCCCTTCTCCTTCTCAAAATTATTTCATACTGGCATTACTGTGTAAAAGATTGTCCCAACTCAGGATTACGATGTACAAAGAGACAAAATTAAAGGATTTTGAGATGGGGAAGGGGAGAGAGAGTGATCTGTAAGCGCTGTAGGTATAAGAAGGTCCTGTAATGACCTCATCATATTGTTTTGTTCTTAGAACTAAAAATTTTTAAAAACAAATGCTTATATTTACTTTCTTGTTTTACAATATGTGACAATTACACTAGTTAGCAACTACAATATACTCTAGTTAGTTTTGTGTGAATAGTTGGATGTTGAAGTAGAATAACTTCAAGTGATATGTATTAGTTAACCAGAGATTATCATGGATTGTCATGTTTATCTTTGTTCTTGTCAGACTATTTAAATATATGAGATAAGATTTGGTTAAGTAAACACAATACGTAAATGTCATGTCAAATATATTTCTGTAAAATTGGAAATTCAATATAAATATTAGGGTGTCCGTTATTTTGTAAAAGTTAAAATGTCTTTGCTCTCAGCCCAGAAACTGGTTCAGAATATCGAAAAAATATTGCCTGAATTTTTTCACATTTTTTCCATTGTAATAAACCGTGCCAGTAAGGCGCTCGACTTTAACACGGGATTTAAACGGGGTTTTCGAGCTTTTAACGATTTTTGAATATATTTTCAAGTCTTTTAGACCTAAAAATCTGAAAAATCACATATTTATGTTTCTGAGGTCGCTGAATTCGAATTCACTGTCAGAATTTAATTTGTGACTGTAACAACTGTCAAAAAAAATAAAAAAAATTTTTTATAATCTTATTGTCCTATCGATCAATTTTGAGTTATTCTCGTCTGCATGATAACTCTATCCCTATAGGACACCGTCCTTTTCTGCACCATATTACGAATAGAGGCAACTTTAATAAATTATAATAATAAATATATTTTAAAAATCGAAGACAATTATGTTTGTGAAGAATACTTCAAGTTGGGTTAAATGAGAACACCAGATAACTGATAGGCTGCTATTTCAGTTGTCTTATCAATTGAGGCTTTTTTTGATTTAAGAGCTTTTTCGGTAGACAATGAAATTTTATTTTACCCTTAGATCGCGGAGAATTTACCATAAACAGAACACAGTGCTTGTTGCCAAGTACAAAATAAAAAATTAATTAATATAGCTCCAGTGTAAATTCTTCTGTTACGTAATTCCAAAGAATGTACTTGTTTTCGTAATTCGTAATACTTTTTCCTTATTCGTAATACTTGGAAGGTATGCACCTTGCACAAGACAGAAGGATTGATAACAAAGGCAACGTGGCTTATCCAGAATTTCATTAAAAAGGAGAGGTGAGAGGGGGGGGGCAAAGAACTTCCATAACTTTTTTAGGTTTTCCGATAACTTAAATAAATTGGGTAAAAACTACCTGGTGATTCACAGACAATGTACAGCCCCAGTTGTTTGTCTTTTATTTAAAAAGATACAACTGTTGCTTGGATGCAACAACCAGCATCTATGATGTACATAAGAGATATGGCGGAGTGAACAGAGTGTGAGAGGAAGGCCACCCAGTGGTAGGTCCTCGAGACGACGGAAGTGTCAATATATGAAAAAAATAGAATAATAAATAAATAAAAAATTATTAATAAAGAGGGATTTTGAAAGACACAATTTTACTGTTTGATTAAGCTCAAAAATCTGTAAGTCTCTTACTCAAGAACTTATTTATAAATAAGTTATATAAATATTACTAGTAATATATAAATATTACTTCCCGCACCTTAAAAGTCAGTCCAATGAACGTTATTGTTTTATTTATTCATTTATATTTTTTTTTTTTATTTAGACTTTTTTATACATTCATTTTAGTTAATATATTATTTTTCAGATATTGTTATAGTTACATTGTTTTCTTTCTTTTCTATATCTCGCACATTGAGGCCTGATGATGGGACGTAAGAACGTCCCGAAACATCGTTGGGGGATAAAGACACATCCGAAGAGTTTTTTTTGAAAAATAGTTATCTTAATTTGTATTAAATTGAAAAATGTATCTACTTTTTATGAACGTATCATGTATTGTTATTATTTTATATATAGGTACTCATATATTTTTAAGTATTTATTTGTTCATTTTTTATTAATTTCATTTTACTTTTTATAATGGTTTTTATGTTACTACTAATCATAGATGTGTTAGACTCAAGTAGTTATATATCTAATATATAAGCTATCTTAATGTATAAATTCATTTGATGTATCCTATTACCATGTATTGGTTTAACGGAAATAAATTATTATTATTATTATTATTAATACTATTACTCATAAATAGATATTGTGATGTAAACAATAGCACACATTAAAATTATTAATAAATTACAGAATCAATTATTATTATTTGTATAAAAACAGCTGTTAGGAGTTGAGAAGTAAATTAATTAGTGAATAAATATACAAAGATGGACTAGTCGCAATTTGTTTAAAAATGAATGGAGGACAAAAGATGGTGATCAGCTGTTTTAAATAGTGAGAAACAATCTCCAAGTTGTGTTGTGGAAGTGGACAGTCTAGTGAGAGAAGGGTTAAGGTTTAGTGAACCATGTAGGAGTGAATAACAGTGAAGTACATAGATGCAAAAAGTCCAATATAACATTGAATTAAAGAGTGGCCACAAAAACAGACAAAATGCTGATATAGTTGTAAGTAATTAGTTCGTAAGATTTCTTTTTGTAAATGATTTCATCTTTTTATTTCCAATCATAGTTTTTTATTTTATAATGTAAGTTAAAAAAAAATAAACCCAATATTTGTTCTCTAATTCTATGCTATTCATTTTCCCTGTGAACCCAGTAAGATAATTTATACATTTGAATTAGATTTAACATTTTTGCAAATTTAGGAAAACAAGATGATGGCATCTCTTTAATATATTTAGAAGAAATCCAAATAAAAAAATTGATAATTGAATTTTTTTTTTAAATACGTCCACTTTCTTCAAAATTTTAAGTCTTGAACTTTCGATATTCTTTTAGGGCTCTTCTCGGAACTGTAGAAATCAAAATTTAGTAGAAGACCAGCTACAATTTCTACAGGAAATGTGATAATATTTATTATTTTTTAAATTATTATTTCAATTATTTTATTCAACATTACATTTTTTAATTATCACAATATATATATTTGTATTAATAGATTTTGAAAAAAAAAAACTAATTTTATAACCGATTATTTAACTTCCGCTATACTAAGGAAGTAATAACCGCAGAAATCCCTTGAATGCACGAGCTGAGATGCTGCAAGACGCCGGTGTTGAAGTGCAACACTGCAGGATACCAGACAAGGATGCACAGAATGCTCATCACAACGTCTGCTCTCTCCTTCTATTTCTTATAGTAGCTAATTAATTTACTGTCTAGACAAGCAACAATTTTTCATCTGGGAAAAGAGCTGAGAATTAATTTGAAATTAAATTACTTTCATAGCAAAAAAAAAAAAAAAAAAAAATTGTCGGTGAATCGCCGGCAATGTACTTCCCCAGAACGAATTAATCAATTAACTTTTGGCTCCCCCTCCAAAAATCAGTCGATCGTTTGGGATCAATATTTGTCTTACATAGTGGCTTCTGTATGCCCAGGCAAGCATTTCTCCACAATCATCTCACCAGAAGACCAGAATATTACTCAGAACCAACTGTGCATATTTTAAATAATTTAGATGTTAGAAAAATTAACAATTTATTTTTATTTTTTACTGTTGGCATGAAAATAAAGAATAATATAATTTAATTTGTTGCATTCACCTAGGGTAGGGGTCTTTAACGAGTACCTGACATTGTTTTATATAACTTTTGAATTGTTTCTTTTACCCTGGCTGCTTGCACTATTCATATATAAAGAGCATGTCCATTTTTACTATTTCAATATTATTGGTATCTTTTTATTAAGTTGCTATGTTGCTTATTTTGTACAATTCTTTATAAAGATATTTTTCCTTTTATTTTATTTTATATGCTTAACTATAAGAATATTTATTTTGTAAAAAAAAAAAAAAAAAAAAAAAAAAAACACTCATTGCCATAAAGGTTGTAATGTTTAGTGCAATAAAGGTTTATCTATCTATATAGTGGCTTCTGAATCCTCATACTAAATGTTTTGTCGATAAATTCATTACATCGGCAGTTATTAGGGTTTTTGAGTTAAGCCCCCTTCCCTGAACCCCCCCCCCCCCCCCCCCTCCAAAAATAACGAACAATATACTAACAAATAGGATACGCTCCGTTATGTATTTACTGAGTTCAACTGAAAGTATGAAAGAAAAAGTATACATTGTATATGTTACCACCATGCTTCTGACATTACAAATGCATTATGGGTCATCGCGTTATGCTGCTGACATTAAAATGGCATAATGAACATTTTGAGTACAAATATATTGAACTCAAACAGGCAGTTCTCAAGGAATTAACTAAAATGCACAAAAAGTGAAAAAAAAAATCCAAAATATTAATATTGCTTATGCAACTAGGATCAATGTGAAATTACGTAAGGACCAATGAAACGCTGAACATACCATAAAAATTTCATCAAAGTCTGTTCTGTTGTTCTCGGAGATCACGTGGTTACAATGCTAGCGTTTAGTTGGGGCTAAACTGTGGTAACACGCGGAGCACCCCTCACTCCCTTGTTCCTTGAATAACCAATTCTAATGGTTCGATTTTGACCAAATTCCATATTTTGTACTAAAATACTTTCGAGTAAAACAATCTCAAGCGGTTTGGGTGTAGTTAGTTATCATGACTCATACCCGGGCTTTAACTACGTGGTCATAATCGCCTACTACCCGAGAGCTCTTTCGTCGCTCTTGTGGACATGAGCCCGACAATACTCTGAGAATCCGAAATGTTACCTACGTACAGGCTCGAGAACCATCGTTTAACGTCCTATCCGAAGGACGGCATGCTCAAGATTTGGATGTGTTCCAATAGTTTCAGTTTTAAGCTGACAGGGATCACATTTTGTACTGCTCTAACGCTTATTTAGACAAATATTTGATTAAAATTCAACGACAAACAATGTGGAGCAGTTATGTGAAACAATGAGAATACACAAATTTATGTGTTGTTCTATAATTCTAAGCAAAAACATGGTATAACACATCTTAAATATTAATCCCAAAATTTAAATTATATAAGGAGATAAAATTATTTTCTGTGGATCTAATCACCCCCCTTAATACGTCAGCTATCAACCTAGTTAGGACATAAGTAATATTTGTTAAATAATTGGCTACAGATAACCAAACATTTCATCCAAATTAGACTTTCGACCTATTGGTCG
This sequence comes from Aradus depressus, assembly GCA_963662175.1. Taxonomy (NCBI): domain Eukaryota; kingdom Metazoa; phylum Arthropoda; class Insecta; order Hemiptera; family Aradidae; genus Aradus; species Aradus depressus. The sequence continues at coordinate 50,243,958 of OY759217.1, read as the reverse complement.
TGGAAGTATTTGAAGTGATTTTTCGAAAATTCCCTATCAAATAAGAGTTGGAACACAGACCTTTATAGCGGGGATTTAAAGTTTTACTTATCAGCTGTGCGAAGTATTACGGAAGTATATCGAGTTTTAGCTCAAATGGTCGACTGGCTTTGGAGGGAGAGCGAAAACTTAATTGATTAATTCTTTCTGGGGAAGTACAGAGCCGGTGATTTACCGACATATTTTTTTCTTTCAAATTGTTGCTTGTCAACTTGAGCGCTCACAAAAGTTCCATTGTCAAGATAGTTGTGTCGAGGGAAACTATCTATCAGTAGCAGGGGTCGGCAACCTTATAGAATTTTTCGAGTGCGGTCCGCAAAATGCTTCACGGTGGGGCTTTCTCGTCTTTTTGTCACCTATCATTAAGAAAATAAATAAAAAAAGTTTTGAATACCCACCATGGAAATTCACTAACTTTGCGCAGCTTCTACGCATTTGTTAGTTCATACTAACTTCTACTAGACTATTCTTCATGAACTTCGGCACACCGCTCTATCGTAGACACTAAATTGAAGATACAATTTTCAAACGACGAAAAAATGATAATAATAGATTTAAAAACAGTTTCATCTTCAATGAAAATAATCTTAAAATAAATGAGTGTAACCTACAAACGGCGAAAAACAAAAAATATTGATATTTACTTTAAATGGAGTTTTTGTTTGAGCAAATGTTTTAATGTAAAGAGAAATTATGAGACTAAATTTTCGTACATTTTCGATATTCCTCGTGTTGTCAGATGATGGTTATGAATTTTCCGGGTCATCGCTAAGATATCAGTCGTAGGTCAATCGTGAAATTATCTCTTAATTATCATGTGAGAGTTTAGACGAAATCAAAGAACCAATCAAACTTATATATCTCTGAATATATAAAAAATATATTATTTCCTCCAACTATAGATGATATAGAGAAATTAATGTATTTGGTGAAAAATCCTATGTTAAATTTTAACTAGAATCTCATGTTATCATGTTGGCTGAATTAAAAAATTTTTAAAAATTCATGTCTATGAACACGATACCATCCAATAGAGTGAATATATCGATATGAAAATTATAATGTGAATCCTGAACCCTATAAAGACAACATTTACTGATTTTCAGCCGAATCCGTCAAAGTGAAAGAGAATCATAGGGACGGGGCAACTCAAAAACCATAATAACTACCAATATAAGCGAAATTAAATCTTATATGAGGATAGAGTTAGTTATTGTGACTCATGCCCGGGCTTTAACTTCTAGGTCATATCGCCTAATACCAGAGCGCTATTTTGCTGCGTTGGTGGACATGAGTCCGACTAGAGTAGAAGTCTTTAAAGAGTACATGACAACGTACAGGCTTGGGACCATCGTTTAACGTCATAAATCTAAAACCTAAGGGTTTTAGGTCGGGTTTCGAACCCGCGATCTTCAGCTCAGTAAGCAAGCATGTATACCTCTTTATGAGGATTGATTATGAGAAGACACATATTGATTTTCAGTCAAATTCGCGGAAGAGTTTAGAGAAAAAAAAAAATAATTGATTACGAATAATAAGAGCACTGGGGGAGTACTTAGCCGGTGATTCACCCTTTCCCGCCCCCAAAATATAAGGAAACACGATTTTTGTGTAATGTCATCAACATTGCAGGGGTCGTTTTTGTGGAATAAATTAAGAATTTTTTATAGTAAAAAAAAGCCACGTGTCTCTGATTTATCAATATATTATATTTTATTATACGTAATATTGTAATATACATTTAATATATTATAGTATATATATGTTATGTAGGTAATATACTATATAATATTATATTACATATGTAATAAAAAAAAAAAAGAATATTTTTTAAAATAATAATAATTGAAAATAACAGTAAAACTATAGATAATAGTGTAATAGGGTTGGGGTACTTACCGAAGACGTGTATCATGAAGCTAGCAAAGACGACAGCCCATCCCCAGCCGCCGTCCGGGGGTTGTACCATAGAACTGCCGGTAGCGTGGCTCATCCTGCACTGAAGTGTGGGTTGTCTTCATTCATTATCAGGAGCGAAGAGGAATAGTCCCGCCTCCGCGCAGGCGCACCACCCCCACCTCCTCATCATCCCCACTCCAGCCACAACCATCTATATAGTAAACATATACAAACACTATATTATGTGATGTTATAGTGCAGTGCGGTAATGCCCTCCCCATGGGAGGTGTGGACAGACTATAGGGGAGGTGTGGGACAGACTATAGGAGAGGTGTGGGACAGACTATAGGAGAGGTGTGGGACAGACTATAGGAGAGGTGTGGGACAGACTATAGGAGAGGTGTGGGACAGACTATAGGGGAGGTGTGGGACAGACTATAGGGGAGGTGTGGGACAGACTATAGGGGAGGTGTGGGACAGACTATAGGGGAGGTGTGGGACAGACTATAGGGGAGGTGTGGGACAGACTATAGGAGAGGTGTGGGACAGACTATAGGGGAGGTGTGGGACAGACTATAGGAGAGGTGTGGGACAGACTATAGGGGAGGTGTGGGACAGACTATAGGAGAGGTGTAGGACAGACTATAGGGGAGGTGTGGGACAGACTATAGGGGAGGTGTGGGACAGACTATAGGAGAGGTGTGGGACAGACTATAGGAGAGGTGTGGGACAGACTATAGGAGAGGTGTGGGACAGACTATAGGAGAGGTGTGGGACAGACTATAGGGGAGGTGTGGGACAGACTATAGGGGAGGTGTGGGACAGACTATAGGGGAGGTGTGGGACAGACTATAGGAGAGGTGTAGGACAGACTATAGGGGAGGTGTGGGACAGACTATAGGGGAGGTGTGGACAGACTATAGGGGAGGTGTGGGACAGACTATAGGAGAGGTGTGGGACAGACTATAGGAGAGGTGTAGGACAGACTATAGGGGAGGTGTGGGACAGACTATAGAGGAGGTGTGGACAGACTATAGGGGAGGTGTGGGACAGACTATAGGGGAGGTGTGGGACAGACTATAGGGGAGGTGTGGGACAGACTATAGGGGAGGTGTGGACAGACTATAGGGGAGGTGTGGGACAGACTATAGGAGAGGTGTGGGACAGACTATAGGAGAGGTGTGGGACAGACTATAGGAGAGGTGTGGGACAGACTATAGGGGAGGTGTGGGACAGACTATAGGGGAGGTGTGGGACAGACTATAGGGGAGGTGTGGGACAGACTATAGGAGAGGTGTAGGACAGACTATAGGGGAGGTGCTGGCAGACTATAGGAGAGGTGTGGGACAGACTATAGGGGAGGTGTGGGACAGACTATAGGGGAGGTGTGGGACAGACTATAGGGGAGGTGTGGGACAGACTATAGGGGAGGTGTGGACAGACTATAGGGGAGGTGTGGGACAGACTATAGGAGAGGTGTGGGACAGACTATAGGAGAGGTGTGGGACAGACTATAGGGGAGGTGTGGGACAGACTATAGGGGAGGTGTGGGACAGACTATAGGGGAGGTGTGGGACAGACTATAGGGGAGGTGTGGGACAGACTATAGGAGAGGTGTAGAACAGACTATAGGGGAGGTGTGGGACAGACTATAGAGGAGGTGTGGGACAGACTATAGGGGAGGTGCTGGCAGACTATAGAGGAGGTGTGGGCAGACTGTAGGGGAGGTGTGGGCAGACTATAGGGGAGGTGTGGACAGTCTACATATAGGGGAGGTGTGGGTAGACTATAGGGGAGGTGTGGACAGACTGTAGGGGAGGTGTGGACAGACTGTAGGGGAGGTGTGAGTTGCCTATGAATTGTAAAATAGGCAATTTGACACAAAATTAAATAAGAACTTCACACAAATATTTTGTACTCAGACGTACCAACAAGGGAAGATATTAAATATCTAGTAATAGAAATTTTCTAATAACCACCTGCCTCAAAATATAATAGGTTATGAGGCATTCGAAAATAGGGGGCACACAGAAAAAAGTGTAGCGAATCATATGAATGATCTCAACAAGACGATTCCAAAAATATGACATTTCATAGGGCGCCGGTAGCTCAGTGGTATGCGTGCTTGCCTTCTGAGCTCAGGAACGAGGGTTCGAAACCCAACCGGGGCCCTTAGATTATTTTATCTAGGAGGTAAAATAAACTTAAGCACGCCATCCTTCGGATGGGACGCTAAGCGATGGTCCCGAGCCTGTGCGATGTCAGGGACTCGTTAAAGACCCCTACCCTAGATGAATTAAAATTTAGGATAGGCAAAATTTAGGACTGCCACAGTAGAGTCGGGCTCATGTCCATCAGAGTGATGAAAGAGCGCTCTGGAAGTAGGCGATATGACGTCGTAGTTAAAGCCCGGGCATGAGTCATAAAACCTAATCTAACCTATAACATTTCACAATTTTACTTTCCCAGCAATACAAAGTATTGGGGAAATTATATAATCGGTCAGAAATTCGATGTCGAGTTTCTATCGGAATATCATATTTTCCGACTCTCTGATTCAAAAATTGAAGAAAAAAAACTCCCAATAGAATGAATATCGACACGGAATTTTATACTCGGGGGTTAGGGGGGAAGCTTAATCATCAAGTTGAGACACTATATTCTATATTTAGTATATTTTTATTAAAGAGTGAGCTCATTTTTATAAGATAGCAACAATATATTATAAGATTTTGGAAATGTGTGGTTATTTTTCGACAATATCAAAAAGAATAAATTAAATTATATTATTCTTAATTTTCAAGCTTACAGTAAAAAAATATTAAATTCAAAATTAAAAAAAAAAACCGACTTGGCCTTATAAACATTTGAGCTCAAACTCCAAGTTTCCGCCTATTCTGAGTTCTACTTATTTCATTGTTTCTCCCAAGCCTTAACTTCACCAAAACTTCGGATTCTGTTAGCCTTAGAACCTAATGTCTTGTTCCCACCTTATTGAAACCTCCCATTCTTGGACGTCGCCCATTTTTCCTTCAATGGCTTTATAATGCTTTCCTTCATCACATTTAAATTGGTTCGTATATACCTGCCAATGAACATCAAGGCGGAGGGTTTTTCTGTAGCTGATAGGCCGTGAGAAATTTGGAGAGGTTTTTATGCATATTGATCCCGGAGATAAGTGAGACCACCTTCAGCCCATGTTTACTTCACCAGCTAAATGAAGTATAGAGAAAGTTATGTAATCGGTTAGATATTCGTTGCGAGGTTTTCAACGGAATATCATATTTTCCGACTTTCTGATTCCAAAAATGAAAAAAATCTGTCTGTAAGCACGATAACTCCCGATAGAATGAATGTATCAACACTCTAAGGACGACTCCTATTGATTTCCAGCCAAATCGACTAAATGGAAGGAGGGATTATCACACACACTCTAACGACTGCTGTTGTAATGAACGTATTGACACGAAATTTCATATGTAAATTCAAAGCCATATAAGGACGCCACTTAGCCATATAAGGACGACACTGGGGCTCAACTCATCATCAATGTAGCTCTACAACCCGCTGATGAGACTTGACTTCCTCCAACAACAATCTCCATGTGTCCCTGTTTAGTGCTGATGTCATACAGTTACGGATCCCGATGCTCCTGGCGTCTTTTGCCACGCAGTCAGACCACTGCAGCCTCGGTCTTCCCACTCTTCGACGTCCATATAAGAGCTCAGATAGAAGTTTCTTTGGGATCATATCCTCATGCATTCTGGCGCGACATGGCCGGCCCATCTAAGTCTCAAGTTTCACCATCATAGCAATGTCTGCCTCGTTGAACAGCTCGTACACCTCCTGATTGTATCTGAGCCTGCATCGTAAACGGGGCCAAAAACTTGACGTAGGACTTTTCTTTCAGATATCTGAAGGTCCCGATCCTCAGCTTGAGTTGTGGTCCATGTTTCCGAGCCATAGGTGAGTACAGGGCGGATCAACTTTTTTTTTTTGGGGGGGGGGGGGGGGGGGGGGTCAACTCAAAAATCCTGAAAACTCTCGATGTATTTTTTATATTTAAATTCCAAAAACCATAAGCTCCTAGTAATTTTCCGCGATATCGGTCGAAGAAAAGGGGGGTCAACTTATATACCCTAATAACTGCCGATGTAATGAATATCGACACAAAATTTAGTATGTGGATTCAGAAGCCACAATGTAAGTCGAAGGAGTTTTAGCCAAAAAGGTCGATTGGCTTTGAAGAGAGAGCGAAAATGTCATCGATTATTTCTTGCTGGGGAAGTACATAGCCGGTGATTCACCGACACTTTTTACAATTCAAAGCTGAGAGAAAAATTGTGAACTAATGAAAAATACCATGCTGAATATGGAAGTAATTGAAAGAACTTCTGGCAAATTGGACGCCATTATCGGAAACCATGACTCGTTGAAAACGGAAAAAATTACCTCAAGTCACCTTTCATCATCTCAAGAAGAGGTGGCATCTTGTGGCTAGGATTGGTTCATTGCCTCTGAAGGAAGGTTCTAGGAGAGATGAAGTTGAGTACGTGCCTCACATTCTGAAGACACCAACTAACTCGAGTAGTGCAATGCAGTGTCCTCTAACGACCTTTTTACCTTCCAACTATAACTTCCTAAATTATTCAAAGTAATAAAACAGAAAATCAATGTGAAATTTTCATTGAAATTTCGTGTTTCCCTAGCCCCAGAATTAAAAAAAAAAAAAAAGTAAGTAACCAAAGGGAAGAGAGAATAGGGCTAACCCAAAAACTATAATAACTGCCGATACATTGAATGTATAGTGTATAATGTAGTTAATTAATTCGCGCTAAGGACGTACATTTCCGATGATTTCCATAGGGATTTTAGACAGGGGAGTAGACAGGATTTTGTGCAGGGGGTGGGGGGGGGGGATTAGGCTACGAGGGGGGGGGGGGGGGGGGAGTTAGGCTACATGGGGGGAGGGGGGGGGGGGGGGGGTATAGACTCCCGGGGCACAGTTTCCGTGGTTAGCGTTGCAGACTTTTTGTTATTAATTTGAGAGACTCGGACCTTTAAAAGCTCCCCCTGAGGTAACCACTGACTGTAATACTTAAGTTGACTCTACATGAGCAGCAGCAAATGCACGCTGTGGTTTCTGTGCTTTTGTAATTAAATGACTCACATCCAATAGCGTGCATTTTTACTGCGCATGTAAAATCAGCTTTAAGAGTATAAAGTATAATATAAATGACGATTTTGAGCGAAGAAATGAAATGATCGAATTCGTATATATTTAAATAAATGTAATATGACTTGTTTTGTACATGTACATTTATGTAACAGCTGATTGCTGATTTAGGAATCAGACGCACGGGAAATTTGAAGATCCTATTGGTAACTTGCAAGCAAACGATTTTTTTAGTTTATTTAATTTTTATCTTGGTTTTTTGCTCTGGCCCTCTGGATATTATCTAGAAGGCTTAACTAAAAAAATACCAAAGAAATACTGGTGTAATTAATGTAATAATTCGAAATTGTATATGAAGATAAAATAGCCAATAAGGACGATTCCCGCAGAATCGCCCGAAGGGAAAGAGTGCATCAGGCGAGGGAGATCAACTCAAAGACTGTCTCTCTAACTAACTGTAATAATAAGAAGATGACTGATGTAGTGAGAAGTGATTATTTCACAGGTTGTCAAATAAGATGTAGTCTGACTTCAGATTTTTATTTTTATTCGCTAGCCGGCTTTTGAGGTTGCTCTCATCATCAGGCAGGATAAAATAATAATTTATATAATTTATGGTTTCCAGATTTACTTTGTGAAGCTCCATTCTAGGAATAGATAATTAAAATGCACAATTTCTTTGTCAAACTTCACTATATATTCTCAAATACTCAACTAGTTTCGCCGTGTTAAGGCATTATCAAGAGTCACTTACAAACCTGTTTGTAAGTGACTCTTGATAATGCCTTAACACGGCGAAACTAGTTGAGTATTTGAGAATATATAGTGAAGTTTGACAAAGAAATTGTGCATTTTAATTATCTATTCCTGATAAAATAAATTTTATAAAAATATTTAGTAAATACAATTTAAAAAAAATTATAATAAAAATAAACTATAAATAAATAAAACCATCTAAAAAAACTAACAACTTTAACAATTTAAAATTTCATGGATGGGGACAGATAAGTTATACCTGACCCCCATCTGAGTCACAACTGAGTTTAAAAAAAATGTTGAGCACGCCGTCCTTCGAATGGGACTTATACGATGTCAGGTAATCGTTAAAGACCCCCTATCCTAGGTGAATAACAATTTAGGATAGGCAAAATTTAGGACTTCTCCTGTAGATTCGGGCTTTAATGTTTTGTCTTTCATCAAATTTACTCATGGTGTATACCGATTGTAAATACTTTGACTCCCATGTGTACTTGCTTCGTTGGCGGCCCCAGCCACCAGATAACAACTTGCGTATCTCGGGGGGACATTGTCCGATTATAATGTATGTTACCCCATAGATAACTATATGTCATATCAATGCCAAAAACAAATAAAACCAAACATTTATATTTAAAATATTTACATAAAGTCTAATAGTCTACCTTAGTGTTGAACTTTGTGGTGATGATAGAGTAAGCAGAAACCGATACTATATGTATCTATTGTGATGTATAACAGGTTATATGACTCATGCCCGGGCTTTAACTACGAGGACAAATCGCCTACTACCAGAGCGCTCTTTCGTCATTCTGGTGGACATGAGCCCGACAATACTCTGAGAATCCGAAATGTTGCCTACCTACGTAGAGGCTCGAGAACCATCGTTTAACGTCCCATCCGGGAATTGAGAATGAGCGGTACGTCATACGACAAAGTCGTAGGTGAACAACCGGCTACGTACTTTGTCCTCAGCACGAATTTATCAATTACGTTGTCGCTCTCCCCTACAAAGCCAGTCGACCGTTTTACTTTCATATTGACTTCTGAATTTCCTCATTCTAAATGTTGCTTCGATACATTTATCACATGGGCAGTTATTACGGTATTTAGATGAAATTTCAAGTTGATATATTATATTTTGAGTAGAGTCGATTACATAACTTCCCCTATAGATCGTGCAGCCGAGCAAGTAGAACGACTTGGTCCCGGACTTCCAGGATTCCAGGATCAAAACGTCACATTCTTCAACCATATCAAATTTCACCTGAGTACTGTTATTATAATGGGTCAAACCCAAATTTTCCTGATGAAAGTAGCATTTCCATATCCAAATTTGGGTAGACACATTTGTGCACCAGTTGCGTTCCTTAGAAAAGCGGAAGACAGTTGGAAAGGGTTTACATTTATCAATGTTTCCAGTTATACAGCTCTGATCCTGTCTGTCTCTTCTGGAGACAATGGGCGGCTCTAGAAGGCTCCTCTAAGATACGAGAAGGTCGCCCAGCCTGCCAGGATCACCATTAGTTCCAAGCATTGAATCCATAGTCCTGTCAAAGGCACGAGCTCAACCATGGATGGAGGATAAAGCCGTTTAAAGCCTCCTTTTCGGAGCGGTTTGTGGAAGTGGCGCTTAAAGTTGGAACCATTTTACATCCTCAACAATACGAGGTACAGGGGAAGTTATGTAATCGGTCACAAATTCGATGCTCAGTTTTCAACGAAATTTCATATTTTAAGACTCCCTGACTCCAAAAATGAAAAAAATGTCTGTATGTGACTGGAAACACGACAACTCCCGATAGAATCAATGTATCGACACGAAATTTAGTATGAGGATTCAGATTCCCCGGAATTTCACGTTTTTCTGGGGGGGGGGGGGGGGGGGGGAGTTGTCGGTGAATCATCATCGGCTATGTATTCCCAGGCGCGAATTTAACTAACTTGTTGCTCTCTCTCCCTCTCTAAAACAAAACAACCGACTTGGCTGAAACGCAGGCAAACGATATTTCATAATCAGGCAGTAGCGAGGCGGTATCGTTCATCTTAATTTTTAGAATGGGCGGCCAAATCTCAAAAAAAATTACTAACTCTTTTAAATAAATGTTGTTCTAATAGATAAAAAAAAATTATCTAAACTAATTTTTACTTTCTATAGTATAAGGAAGTATTATTTTTAATCGAGCGAAAATGCGAGATCGAGGTTTCAAGATCCCCTGAATACGTGTCGACCATTTTCGTGATGATGTCTGTCTAAAAAATTTGTAGTTATGAACTTGAAATTTGGGATGAAAGGGTCACGTGTGCTAACTTACATCTGATCAGATTTTGGCTGAAATCGGACGAAAATTGAGACCACTTTACTTCCTAGCCTAAGTACGTTGTACAATATAGCGCTTTTGTTGAAAAATTGTTTCTCATCAAGAATGTTTACTTCTTAAGCCAATCGCTAATAAGGTCAATAAAGACCAAGTGCCTCAAAGAATGGAAAATAAATTTTCGAAGGTAATATTTCAAAATAATGTTTAAATTTTATCGCGTAGCAATCAATTTGAAAATATTTTTATTATTGGTAGTTTTCATGGAAAATTAAAAAGGTTACGAAAAAAATTAAATATATAATGTGGCCATTATAAGACTTTATTATACCAACACGCTTACAGATCTCTCTCTCTCTTCACATCCCCCTTGTCAAAGTCATTCATAACTGGCATTACTGGGTATAAAAAGGTTCTTCTCAGAATTATACTGAACAATGAAACAAAAAATTCACTACTTTCATACAGCCAGTATGAAAAGATGAGGACAGAGAGTGATCTGTAAGAGGAGTGGTTCGTATATTTTTATTATTATTATTATTATTAAGTCTTTATTTATTTATAAATATACTACATATATACAAATAATTTGAAAATAAAAAATTGTATACCAAAGACGACCTCTTGGTCAGATGACCGTCAGAGTGAAGTCGTCATAATTTACAAATAAATTACAATAAAAAAGAAATTATGTTAAGAAATTAAGTACAACTATCAATATATATCTTTGACCTTTAAAATTTTAATCCAAATAATAATCATTATCTTCTAGTTCGGTATACTAATATTAATTTCAGATATAATTGTGAATCATAAAATTTGAGCCTAGTTATAATAAATGTTATAAAATGATAATAAAAATTAATACGACTTAAAAAGATTAATAAATAGTGAGTAATAATATGATTGGCCAGTAATAAGTAATATTATATATATATATATACAGCATTAAATAACAATAATGATTTAAATTGTATTCTGGTTAAACTATGATATTTTTGGGTCGTCTACAATATTATTTCCATTCAAGTAGGTACCTCATCATTTCATCCCCGGTTAGTTGTTCTCTTGCAAACCATTTCAACCTAATATCACTGGGTCTTGGGCAAATAGCGAGAAAATGGTATATACTGTCCATTACTTGCAGACCACACATCTGACAATATTCATTATCATCTTCACAGAATGGCTCCTTTTTAAGGTTTATTTGGTTGGTATAAGAATGTCCTGTAATGGCCACATCACATTATTTTTATCTAGCAGTAAAGGACTTACACTGATTTTGACACTTGAACGAAATGTTCTCACAAATTTAACCACCAGAGAATTAACTCATGATGGAGGACTGATTAAGTTGTCAACCTGCAGGGACAGAATTAAACCGAGGTTAATGAGGCTTCCCTCACAGAACTAACTTTAGACCTAACCCTAGTCCAACTTATCTAAACTAATTAATTATCTATTATATTTTTTTACAAAATCATTTATGGTTAGACTTATCAGTGTATTTTAACGGAAATACTAAACCGTACTTTTATCAAACATACCATCCTGGGTATGACTTGGGGTGTCGTCTGCGAACCGACACATATCGATACAGTAGGTAGTTCAGAAGTGGGAGAATTCAAAATAACTCATTTTTCAATTGTAACACAAGTTTTCACTCTCTTTCATATTCTAAACTCGGATAACTGAAAATACAAAATTGAGGACTTAAAATGTACATAAGCTGTGATAGAATTTTCATTTTTTCCCAAATGTTTAGTTTTAGAAACATTATAATTTGAAATGTCTTGTACATGAAAACTTTCATTTATCTCAAAGAAATAGAATTGAAATGTTAAAAATAACTTTTCCTCCTTCCCATTTAACTATTGTATTTGAAATTTTCTCCAATGAGAAAATTTAATGAACACAAGAAGTATTTGAATTCAAATATAAAATTTCATGTTTCATTTCATTCGTTACTCTTATACCTGCCTTCCAGTGTATCTTAACTACAATCCCATCCTTTCAAAAAGGATGTTTGCTATCTAGACACCCGACTCGACAAGTGACCGACATGGAACCCTCACACCAGACTGAAAAGACAAGAAATGAACAGACGCTACAAACAAATACTACTAGAAAAAAAATCTAAATTAACTTTGAAAATAAAACTATTTATGTACAACCGATGTGGACTTACGGACTTGAAATTTAAGGTTCTGCCAAGGCTTCCAATCTCTTCAAACCAAAATCCTACTTACAATAGCCAATGCTCCTTATTACGTTTCCAACAAAACCCTCCATATTCCTCAAGTAGAGAAAAACAATTATTATGTTACTACAGAGATATTTTTGTTCATAGTTTTAAGAGTGATTTTTTTTTCGTTCACTGCCTTGATGACTTGATGTTTTCTGTACAGAGTGAGTTGTTGGGAGGTTAAATTATCCGTGAAGATGGGGAAGTTGGGTTGGAGCCTCAGACAGTGTTTTTCAGTGGGGGCGGCATCACCAGGGGGTGGGGGTTGAAGTTTGATCGATGAGGTAGGTAGGTCTCCAGCCCCCCCCCCCCCCCCCCCCCCCCCCCAAGGAAGCCGTAAAAAGTGACAAATGACATCTGGGCTGAGATGAAACATGCGCAATCGAGAGAGATCCCGCGCGATATTTCCGCAGTTCATTTTGTTAAATGTGACTCACAATGGTTTCTAGAGTTTTTTTTTGGCCTCGGGGAAAAAAAAAAAAAAAAAAAATTGTCGTTGAATCACCAGAAGTGTACTTCCCCAGCATGAATTAATTAATTAAGTTTTCTCTCTCCCATTAAAACCAATTGACCGTTTGGGCTAAAAATGTATAATTGACCTACATAGGGGCTTTTGAATTGTCAAACTAAATTTTGTGTCGATACATTCATTACGTCGGCAGTTTTTGAGTTGAGCACCCCCTCTGATCCCCGATAGATATAGGAAAGTGCTGTCACTGACTATAGTTATTTGGCCACAGTCCGTTAGACTAGAACATGAATGGCGAATCTACAGTACCTCAGCCAAAGTTTGCCTTTCCAAAATAACAATCTACTTTAATTAAATGCAGTTATCACATGTGCTAACTCTGATTAGATTTTGGCCAAAATCGGACCAAAAATAAGACCATTTTACTTTGGAGCCTAAGTGCATTGATACAGCATATATTTATGTCCTAATCAGAAAAGTGAAAGGAACAATTTCGAAGGTCCTTTTTGCGAGATACATACCAATAACCGAACTAAAATATCGTTTTGAAACCCATTTTTTACACTTTTGCTTCATTTACGCAAAAACAGTTAGTTCTATCGAAAAATTAATCTCTTCAATGATCCTTATTACATACACACAAACAAAGTTATAGTGCCTCAAAGGATGAACAAATATGTTTAAATTACCCTTCGTCGAAAATATACCTGCCCTCCAGTGTACCTTAAGAAAAATAAAAATCTCATCCCTTTAAAAAACGAAGTCCACTATCTAGGCCTCATACTAGACAAACGACTAACTTGGAATCCTCATACGAGACTGAAAAGACAAGAAATGAACAGACGTTATAAACTTTTACTAAGACTTCCTACTGGACAAAAAGATCCAAATGTAACTTTGACAACAAAACGACTTATATACAACGCAGTACTCAAACCTATGTCGACTTGTGGACTTGAACTCTGGAGTTCTGCCAAGGCTTCATCCAATCCCTTCAATCAAAAATCCTTCGTAAAATAGCCAATGCTCCTTACTACGTTTCCAACAAAACCCTTCACACTGACCTTAACGTACCTTTCATCACTGAAGTCGCTAAATCCAAACATAAAAAATTATTTTCCCTTCTTAGCTCCCACAATAATCCTCTAGTCCGTGCCCTCCATTCTGCCATACTTCCCCAACGACGGCTTAAACATCAATGGCCTAGAGACCTCCTTACCAGCAGCAGTGACAGTGACAGTGATTAGTTACAAATGAGAGGAAATCAGTGACTAGGGAGTGTCACCACTGGGTGATTTCTCCCCTCTTGACATTGGCATATTTTCTTGTTGTATTTATTTTATACAGTTGTAAATATCTGTTTGTAAATTTAAAAAAAAAATTGTAGCCCAAAGAACGAATTTTAAAATAAATTTTTATTATCGACAGTTTTTTGTTGATAAAGGATGAAAAGAAAAGGAAGAAAGGAAATATATACGATGTGGCTACAACAGAACTTTGTTATACCAACCACGATTGTACACATCACTCTCCCTCCCTCTTTTACTGAGAGTAAAAGGCAGTCACTGTAGAATCTAACGAAGAAATAGCTGGCGCCAACACATTACTCTCAAATACACAGTAATGCCAGTATGAAATGAGTTTGAGAGGAGAGAGGGGGAGGGAAAAATAGTAATTGTGACTCATAACTGAGGTCGGATGGACATGAGCCCGACTGTGTGAGTCCTAAAAGTTGCCAATTCTAGAGGTCTTTATCGACATCACACAGGCTCGGGACCATTGCTTAACGTCCCATCCGAAGAATGGCTTGCTGAAGGTTTTTTCACCCAGATAAAAAAAAAACAAGAATTTCAGCCAGGTTTCGAACCCGCGATCTTGAGCTCAGTAAGCTAGCACGCTACTTTGGAGCTACCGGCGCCTTCGGGGGGGAAGGGAAAATGTATGCACAAAGGTGGTGAGTATAAGAAAGTCCAGTTATGGCCACATAAGATATAGTTTCTTGCATGCGAACATAAAAAGGATGGTCATCCCTGGGCTAGCCTGGAGGCAAGCATACAAAATGCAGGACCATTTGCGGCCAAACTTGTAACAAAGTCTTATAGTTATTATTTTTTAAATATACTCGTACTTTACGAGCCATTTTCAAAGGACATACTTAATATTTCAACTTTCAACACTCTGCCAGCTGCGACCTCAGATAAAACATAACCTGGTCCGTCCTGCTCCCAGCCATTTTCCTGTGTTTAACATTCTTCTAACCATACCACTTAGGGAGCCATGGTGGCCGTGCGGGCTAAAGCGTAGGGCTTTGGTCGCATGGTCTCACCTTGGTTTATGGGTTCGAATCCAGTGAGTTTTATCTCGTAGATAGAATTCTCTCCCGGGGCCATGGATGTAGTAAATAACTAGGTAACACCATTATAAGAGTCATGGGTAATATGGCAAAAAAACAAACAAAAAAACCATATCCCTTAAGTTTTGAAACACCAAAAATAAATTATAATTCCCCTCAAAAAAAAGATAAGAGAAAAGTTGTATTTATTACCAATTTAGAGGATCAGGAATATGGTAAATAAAATTATATTAAAAAACAGTTGTCGGTGAATCACCGGCAATGTACTTCCCCAGAACGAATTAATCAATTAATTTTTCGCCCCCCTTCCAAAACTAGTCGACCGTTTGCGCTAATATTCAACAGTTGACTTACAATGGGCTTCTAAATTTAGTGTCAATAAAATCATTATATCATTAGAGATTTTTAATTGAGCCCCCTCCCCTTCAGCCGATATCGCTGAAATTTGACAGGTAACGTTCTCATTGGGTTTTATCTTCAAATATGAAATTTCATGTCGATATACTTTACATACATTCATTACAACTGCATTTATAAGAGCTTTGGTGTTAAGCATCCCCCTAATCCCCCCTTCCCTTTGGTAGATTTGGCCCAAAATCAATAAGTGTCGTCTATAGAAGGTTCTGGATTCACATATAAAATTTCGTGTTCGTACATCCATTCTATCGGGAGTTATCGTGTTCACGGAAACCCAGCATTTTTTTTTTTCCATATTTAGAATCTGGAGGTCGAAAAACATGAAATTCGTTGAAAACTCCG
This sequence comes from Aradus depressus, assembly GCA_963662175.1. Classification (NCBI taxonomy): domain Eukaryota; kingdom Metazoa; phylum Arthropoda; class Insecta; order Hemiptera; family Aradidae; genus Aradus; species Aradus depressus. The sequence goes on along the minus strand of OY759217.1, from coordinate 50,227,944 downwards.
CATCGAATTTTTGTCTTATTAACATAACTTCTCCAATACTTCGCATAGCTGGTTAAGTAAAATTTAAAACCCCCCTATGAAGATACAATACAAATACTCAAAGGAAATACATGAATAAATGTTTAATTTATATTTATTTTATGTTATATTTATATTTGTGATAATATTGTAATTAGACTTTGCCTATATGATGAAAAAAAATAAAAAATAAAATACAAATACTCAAAGGAAATACATGAATATATGTTTAATTTATATAGATTGGTTGGTAGCTACTCGAGGGACACCTCCATCCTCCAAATCCATGAACACCTAAATGTTGAGCTCCTCCTGGACTACAGAATAAATTTCAGTAAAAACTTTTACTTGAGTGTGACACAAATCAAAACGTTTTGGTAAAGAAAATAGGGAAAACTCAGGGAGGGAAACACAAAAATATCCTTTCACGATTTCAAATTATAATATCTGTTTTTGAATGTTTATTAAATTAATAAATTATTTTCTATTCAATTCAGTTACTTTCTATTTGTATGTTTTTTCGTTTTTCTTTAAGAGTTTTTTAAAATTTACTCTTAAGCAGTAGTTTTTAATTTAACTGATTATTTTTGATTTGTATTTAGTGTATAAGGTAATGGTTAAGGAACCTTATCGTATAATTCCTCTGTAAATGCCACTGTTATAATAAACTCTTCATCTTCTTCATGTTTAATTTATATTTATGTTATGTTATATTTATATTTGTGATAATGTTGTAATTAGGTTTTGCGTACATGATGAATAAAATAAAAAATAAAATGCAGATACTCTCATTAATTTATATTTTTGTGCTGTTTGATGATTTCAAGATGCAACTGTAAATGGATTGCAGGAATGAAGTACTCGTATATCTATCTGACGGCTGCACTTGAAGTATTGGTTGGCTTGGAGCAGTGCACTTCCTATATGCATCTGACGGCTGCACTTGAAGTATTGGTTAGCTTGGAGCACTGCACTTCCTACATCCATCTGACGGCTGCACTTGAAGTATTGGTTGGCTTGGAGCAGTGCACTTCCTACATCCATCTGACGGCTGCACTTGAAGTATTGGTTGGCTTGGAGCACTGCACTTCCTACATCCATCTGACGGCTGCACTTGAAGTATTGGTTGGCTTGGAGCAGTGCACTTCCTACATCCATCTGACGGCTGCACTTGAAGTATTGGTTGGCTTGGAGCAGTGCACTTCCTACATCCATCTGACGGCTGCACTTGAAGTATTGGTTGGCTTGGAGCAGTGCACTTCCTACATCCATCTGACGGCTGCACTTGAAGTATTGGTTAGCTTGGAGCACTGCACTTCCTACATCCATCTGACGGCTGCACTTGAAGTATTGGTTGGCTTGGAGCAGTGCACTTCCTACATCCATCTGACGGCTGCACTTGAAGTATTGGTTGGCTTGGAGCACTGCACTTCCTACATCCATCTGACGGCTGCACTTGAAGTATTGGTTGGCTTGGAGCACTGCACTTCCTACATCCATCTGACGGCTGCACTTGAAGTATTGGTTGGCTTGGAGCACTGCACTTCCTACATCCATCTGACGGCTGCACTTGAAGTATTGGTTGGCTTGGAGCAGTGCACTTCCTACATCCATCTGACGGCTGCACTTGAAGTATTGGTTGGCTTGGAGCAGTGCACTTCCTACATCCATCTGACGGCTGCACTTGAAGTATTGGTTAGCTTGGAGCACTGCACTTCCTACATCCATCTGACGGCTGCACTTGAAGTATTGGTTAGCTTGGAGCACTGCACTTCCTACATCCATCTGACGGCTGCACTTGAAGTATTGGTTAGCTTGGAGCACTGCACTTCCTACATCCATCTGACGGCTGCACTTGAAGTATTGGTTGGCTTGGAGCAGTGCACTTCCTATATGCATCTGACGGCTGCACTTGAAGTATTGGTTGGCTTGGAGCAGTGCACTTCCTATATGCATCTGACGGCTGCACTTGAAGTATTGGTTGGCTTGGAGCAGTGCACTTCCTATATGCATCTGACGGCTGCACTTGAAGTATTGGTTGGCTTGGAGCAGTGCACTTCCTATATGCATCTGACGGCTGCACTTGAAGTATTGGTTGGCTTGGAGCAGTGCACTTCCTATATGCATCTGACGGCTGCACTTGAAGTATTGGTTGGCTTGGAGCAGTGCACTTCCTATATGCATCTGACGGCTGCACTTGAAGTATTGGTTGGCTTGGAGCAGCTTACTTTGACCTCAACACTATTAAACATGTTTTCTACTCGATGTAAAGGGATTTTGTTCAGAATATTCATAACATTCCGTGCAGAATTTATTGTAAAATATAAATTACGAGAACAATTCATTTTTGATTTAAAAAAGTCGTCGGTGATTCACCGACTATGCACTTCCCCTGCACGAAATAGTCAATTACCTTTTTTTGCTTTCTCCCTCCAAAAATAATTAACAGTTTGGGCTAAAATTCAATATTTGACTTACAATGTAAGTCTTACATAATGGCTTCTGAATCCTCATACATGAGTTATTAGGGTATTTGAGGCCAGCCCCCTTCTCTGGTCCCCATCCCTTCGGACGATTTCGCGGAAAATTAATAGGTACTATTCCAATGTGAATTTGAATTTAAATATAAAATTTCATGTCGATACGTTCATTACATCGGCAGTTATTGAGGGTTTAGAGTTGAGCCCCCATCTATTCCCCCTCCCTTTCGGCTGATTCCGCTGAAAATTAATGAGTGTCACCCTTATATAGCTTTGAATTTATGCATGAAATTTCATGTCAATAAATTCATTAAAACGGCAGTTATTAGAGTTTTTGTGTTACGCTCCTCTAATCCCCTGGGCCGATTTAACTGAAAATAAAAATATGTCGTCCTTAGAGGGTTCTGGATACATATATAAATTTGTGTGTTGATACATTCATTACATCGGAAATTATAGCGTTCAAGGACACACACACACATACAGAATGTGTTATTAACTTCCCAGTTATTGTAATGGGTCCGAAAATCGAAATCAAAATTTTCATCATATTTTTATGTTTCAAAGTTATTACAGTATTTTTACACTATTTTTGGAAAGAAGTGTGTGTACGTACGTGGTCTTTTTTTCCTGCACGATATCTCGCGAATGAAAAATGATATCGACTCCGCTTTGGTGTCAATCGAAGCGTATCAACGTAAATATAATCTGAAAGAAATTTTATCAAACTTGATCCAGCCGTTTTTTTTTGTTTAAGCAAAAATACTGCTAAAAAAGTGGATTTTAGGAATTCTTGAAAAAGATGTATCTGATATAATTTGTTCTGGTGGCAATGTAGCATCCATTAGAGCCAGATTGAAAAATATACTATGTGGCGTCTGAAAACAAATGGAAGAGGGGTTATGAAGGGGGCTAAGCATAAAAATTATTCTAACTCATTAACGGATGGTCGGATTGTCATGAAATTTCACATGTAGTATCCTTAATAGCCAATTGAAAAATAGGGTGTGTGACGTCTCAAAATTCTTGAGGGGAGGGGGGGTTGTGGGGGGTCCTATGCATAAATATAGTGCTAGTTTCATTTTTGAAATATGGAGGTCGGAAAACAGGAAACTTCGTTGAAAACTCGGTATCGAAATATTTAACTTCCCCTATACTTGGTAGTAAAAAGTGGAAATATCCCTTTGGTTCATAGTTTTTATATTCTGTTTCCCGTTTTTACTATAATTTATATTGTTATTAGTAAAATGCCTCCTGAAGGAGGAGTTTCTGTGTTTCAATTATGTATAATAGGTTTGTTCGCGTCGCCGTATTAGTTCAGAAAGATCTTGTTTCAGTGATATGTTGCTCTATCTTTGTTGCTACACTTGTGCACTTTTCGTGCTACACTATTGACAAGTTGATGTGTTGCGAACATATTGTTAGTGCCACTATATTGAGTTAAGACTGACTTACCGTCAAGAGGGGGCGACATACAGCAGTATCCTGACACCAGGCGGACTGAGTCGATTCAGCTCCCCTCTCCTCTGTGTTTTCATTTCGAAATCGAGAACCGAGTCTAACCGACCGGAATCGGGACAACTCGGCTACATAGGGTTAGTGGGAGTGGGGGAGAGGAGGGTGGGGGGGGGGGGGGGGGGGGTATATCCCTTCTTTACCTTAGCTAAAGGGCCAGACCACAGTTTATCTTGCCCTAAACACCCCGCTCTAGTGTACCAACAGGGGCTTACCAAATGTTCTATCTGGTTGTCATAACCGCTCCCAGAGGGGAGTATCAGTCCCTATAAACTACATTAATAAACCCTTTGGAAATTGTACTGAATGCGTAGTCCATTTGATATAATGAAGACAAAATGTTAACCATTCAACTGACTCACCGAAGTTCTAACCCACTTCCACAGCAGCTACAAACTCTCAATTTCACTTCGATGTATAGGGTTATATAATCGGCCAGAAATTCGATGTTGAGTTTTCACCAGAATTTCATATTTTCCGACCTCTAGTTTCCAAATGTCAAAAAAAAAAAAAAAAAAAAAATACATCTGAAATGAAATGGAAAGTAGTCATTATTCTGGGACGTACGTCCCCTAAAAATAATAACTTAAGAAATAAACAAAATAATACAAGTATCAACCAACTGAGAAAGAATAAAGAAAAGAGACCTCGAAGAATTAATTAAAGAAATATTAAATGTCAATGACAGGCAATGATCAAAACAATAAAAAAATCAACTAGTGAAAAAGAAAAACGAAAAAATGTTGATAAAACAAAGTAAGAATAATATTGTAAAGAATAATGAGTTATATATAACATGGGCATAAAGTTAGTATTTGGAGTGTTAGATGGCATTGGAAAGGTAATTTGTGAATATAGAGAAAAGGATGGGAGGAAGAGTTGAGCCTTGAGGGACCCCACGTCTGTGTGTCTGTGAACACGATAACTGCCGATAGAATGAATGTATCGACACGATATTTTATATGTGAACCCAGAACCCTCTAAAGACGACATCTATTGATTTTCAGCCAAATCTACCAAAGGGAAGGGGAGGGTTGACTCATTAACTTTAATGACTGTCAATGTATTAAATGTGTCGACATAAAATTTAGTATAAGGATTTAGGACCCTATGTAAGTCAAATGTTGAATATTAGCGCAGACGGTCGACCGGTTTTGGAGGTGGAGCGAATTTATTAATTCGTTCTGGGGAAGTACATTGCCGGTGATTCACCGACGACTTTTTCTAAAGGTGATGATGCCCTCCATACTAATCTGAATTCCATTTTCTAAAATTTGGATAATGGTGGGAGCGCAAATGTTCAAAAAGTGTAAATATATGAAGTGACTCAACCCGCAACTGTCTCAATTAAATATAACTGTTCTAAATATCTATAGCTATTCTAGAACTTGCGCAGATAAACACGAGCGAAGTTAGCCTCGGGAGGTGGGAAATACATTTAGTCGGAACGCTAAAAATGTCTCATCGAAAATTCTAACCCAAACCGGCTGGAGCTATTTATATCTTAGGATACATTCTGACAAGAAAAAAATGAAACGTTTAAACTCCAAGTGGCCGAGAATGTTTTATGAACGCATGTTTTCACAAATGTGATCCGATATCAAAACGCCTAAGAATGAAAGCGGTTTACTTGAGGTGGTTGAGTTCGATCTGTGTAGAAGAAGCCGAACTTACTCCAGACGCTCATCTGTTATTCTTCGTCCCTTTTCTTATATTTCTAATTTATTTCCTTCTCCTTTTTTTATTTTCGTAGATATATATTTTCCACATAATTAGGTTGTTTATTTAATTAATTATTTATATATTTTTTTAATCACTTATTAACCCCCGACTCAAAAGGAGGGGTGTAATAACTTTGTGTCTGTCCGTGGCATTGTAGCTCCAAGACAGCTGAACCGACTTGCGTATTTGCGAGATGGTTCTAAGCCATGTTTGGTGGAAATCGGGTATGCCGTCTCCAAGATATTCAGGTTTCATCAGAGCCTGTGTAGGGACCTCGGCCTCTATTACAGCTAGAGACTTGGAATTTGAGCTCAAATGTTTATAAGGCCAAGCACCCCCCCCCCCTCCCCCCCCCCCCCCCCCCTATTTAAAAGTTTATTTTTTGTGTCCGTTTTTTTTTTAAATTTTAAATTTAATATTTTTTTCACTAATAGTTATTAGTAAAGAAAATATTAAATTAAAAATTTTAAAAAACGGACAAAAATAGCCCGAGCCCCCCCCCCCCCCCCCCCTCCCCCTCCCCCGGACTTATAAACATTTGAGCTCAAACTACAAGTCTCTAATTATAATAGAGACCGAGATCCCTACACAGGCTCTGATGAAACCTGTAGATCCAACTAAGAACCATCTCACTAATACCAGCTTTTGAAACTATTATAATTATTATTATAATTAATGTATGTTTTGTAATAATTATGTTTATTATTGTATGGTATCCTCCAAAGTAGGACTAAATTAATTTATTTTCTTCTTACTTAGACATTAATGATATTTTATTTTATTGCTTCTTTTCCTTTTGGTTTTTTATGTATTTACTTTTGTGGGACCTCGGTCTCAGAATAAAATTTATTTTCATTATATTCATGACAGAGGTTAATTCAAAGTATAATAATTCTGAAAATATCCTTATTTTTGTACAGTATTTTTATTTTTTTTTATGTGGAAAGAGGAAATTCTATCTTAAAATTACGTTTTAAAAAATATATATATATTTTTTACTGACCCATAACTGTTATCAAAATTTAAAATTAGAAAATACAAGTTTTAATAACTAAAACGAGAAAAATTCTGTAATTGACTACAAAATGAAGAAAAACAAAATAACGTAATGTTATTTACTCCAACTTTCCGCATTAAATATAATTATCAGTCATTATGGACTGATAATTCTATTGGGAATGTTCTAAACTGGTCTTACTTACTTGATTTAACAAACGGCCCCTTATGTGCAGGGGGAAAATAAGTTATGTCGTTTGTTTGTTTGGGTCTGGTGTTCTCTGAGTTTTGTAATCTCAACTTCGATAAGTTCGCTCCTGGAAAGTTACTGTTTGTAGATAGAAGGATATTGAATAAAAAAGTGAAGTATTAAGAAAATATATTAAAAAATAAAATGAAGTTGAGTCAACATAAAAGAAAGTTTGTTTGAATAAGAAAGTTTTTTTATTTGATTTTTCTATTCCTTTTAGTTAACCCAAGAGTTGGTGACCGCAAAAATGGAGTTGTGTAAAGTGTTGACTCAATGTGTCTTTATTTGTTTTTGGGATTGGAGAGGCGCACTCGAACCGGTGACGTCATATCACCTACCAACAGAGCGCTCTCGACATTTTGTCTACTCAGCTTTAGTTAATGTAAGAGTTAATAAATAAAACAAACTTCTGACCATTTTCGCGATGATATCTGTGTGTGTGTGAATGTGTATGGGACGGTTTTCGTCAACCGGACGACGAATACAGCAACATCGGTAGATAGTTTACGATGAGTAATGATGAAAAATATATTCTGGTTGGTCCTAACCAAAATAGCTGAAGAAGAAATATAGAATATAGGTGCACCTTGTGGCATCAATACTTCATATTTCTGAAAAAAAAAAAACAGTAATATAGCAATGTTGGTAGTAGGCTTCATTCGGATACAATGATAGTCCATTAGTAGAGCTGGTACACGGTTCCTGGGGATAGCAGAACCGGCCATTTGAATTTTAAGATACCCGGTTCTCGGTTCCAGATCCGGAATCGGGTGCAAGTTTCCAAAAGCGGACCTGGTTCACGCTTTCAGATTTTCACAAGCTTCCCGATAAAGTAAAAGGCATGAATGTTTTTTAGCGCTCACACGTAAGTTTCCGCTCTCCCTCTAAATCTTCGATCTCGTTGTTTGGTGTGCCCTTCCTTCTGTTTTTGCTTCTTTGATGGTCCTTTGATCTCCAAATTTGAGCTTGTTTCCAGACAAAGCGGGGCGATCTGCGAAAAATCTTATTTCATATAAAATGAGTCTTTTAGGGTTTCTACAACTTTTACTTGGGGGCCATGGTGGCCGTGCGGGCTAGAGTGTAGGGCTTTGGTCGCATGGTCTCACCATGGTTTGCGGGTTCGAATCCCGTCCGGGAGTGAGTTTTATTTCGTAGATAGAACTCCCTCCCGGGGCCATGGATGTCTTAAATAATTATACATAACACATTGACATGGCTAATATGCACCGTTCATAAAGCCAAAAGAAAAAAAAAAAAAAAAAAACTTTTACTTGAAAAGATTTTTGATTAGGTCATAAATATAAGGGAAATGTACTTGACCTTGAAGTAAAGTGGTCACATTTTTTGTTCGATTTTGTTGAGAATATCTTGAAACTTGAAAATCCGTTATAAACTCGACCGAATTTTCGCAAAAGTACATTCCTTTTTTATACTATAGAAAGAAAGTAAAAAGTTATGCCCCCAAGTTAGTTCCCACTGATCGGAGTATGAGTAATAATATTTTGTACATATTTCTAGATTAGAACCGTGATGGCCGTGCGTAATAGAGTATAGAGCCATTGGTCGCTAGGTTCGTAACCTGTCCGCCAGAGAGTTTTATTTCAAATATATAAAATACCCCTTCCCATGGCCATGTTGTGTAGCAACACCGTTACAGATACATGGCTAATATGCACCGTGAAGCCAATTCAAGATTTGAGGGACATTTTTACTTATGTTATTTTTTATGTTCTGTATAAATAAATATTTATGCTAGATACAACAAAAATTTCAGATAATATACCTAATAGTACATCTGTAAAGTATTGGTAACAGACTGGGAGTGAACCATTGTCATGGAAACACACTATTTGTACTTAACCTTGACCATGTCGGTCGTTCTTATTCTATTACGGGGAACGGCAAGTTTCTTAGATATCGTAGTTTTCTGTTTCAGACGAAACTATTCATCCGACTTCTTAAGTGGAAATCGGGTTGAATTCCTAATTTTTTATGTTATCTGCGCGCTGCACCTCGTTTTTCGGGAAATTTAATACATAACATTTTTTTCACAATTTTGAATAAGGGAGACATTATAAAAAACAATACATGGATCGACACTTTAATTCTGTTTATTAATGTAAACCAAATCATTTTTCGAAACCAAAATAAGATTACTTGTGTGGCTTTGAGAAGGGGGTTACATTCTCTCTCACGCACTTGGAGAGAGGAAGTTGTGAGGGGGTTAACAAAAAATGAGTTCTCTCTCATTCGATTGATCGGATTTTCATAAAATTTCACAAGTAGCGTACCGATAAGCGATAAGCTCGTAGTAATGTTGTTAGTTACATTTCCATATATATTCATTTCCATTGATATTCTACAATCAATGCAAAAAGAAATGTACGAAAACTTAAAATCTTTGGTTTAAACTTGTTATAACGTCTCATTCAAATGGGTTCACTGTCCCAATATCAGTGCTTGGTGTTCGCAAGGCTGCACACAAAGCAGAATGATGACTGGTTTGTTAAGAGATGCAATATCACTGACTTGGCATGGCTAATGTTTTTATTTGTCTGCAGTATAGGTCTAAAACGGGTGGTTCTTGTCATTTTTGTGAAGTATTAAAAACAATTCTACTGAGTATTTTGATGGTTGTTTTAATTTTACCCTTCAGTGTGCGAGTGTTTTCCCATAACAAGAGTGCGCGCGTAGCTGTGTTAACACCGCACATCGATTTTTCGACGTTTCATCTTTTTTTTTTCTAATTTTAAACAATATTCTTACTGAATTAGATTATGAAGGTCAAAGGAAATACATTTCAATGTACTAGAAACTCTTTTTATTAAAAAAAAAATACAAAAATGCTCTTTGGCACATAAGTAATGGAAAAATAACTTCTTTTTTTTCAACCAGTACCTAAGTAAGACGTGAATATACATAAAAATCATGCTAATATAATATGCTACATTATGAGCTTAGAGATCATGACACAGCCGAGCAGTCTTAGAAATCCAAACGTTATCTTAGGTATATAACTACTGATTTTCTCAGGGAAAAGGACCAAAAAAAAAAACTTTTTATCAAATATTTCACTAGAAAAATACCTTTCAAAAGAAAAAAATGAGCTGCATTTCGGAACGTCTTGTAAGAAACCATACATGTTTAACTTCCTTCAATTTTGATATGTACCTAAATCATGAAAAACTGGGAAACAAATCAAACTTTCAATAGGTAGATACATATAACACATTAGACACAGACACTGGAAGGAACATCATTTTTCAATCTTCGTCTTCAAAGTATTGACGACATTCATCACAAATTACTTCATGTTCGCTGTGATTTTTGCCTTGGCAGCATCAAGGGCACAATAAATAAATAAATAAATAATAACAATCACATCATAGACCAACTAGGAACTCATTTCAACTAAATTTTACAAAAAAAAAAAAAAAAAAAAAAGAACAAAACGAGAAAGAAACTAAATGACAGAAATAATAAGAAAGCAAAATCAAAGTGAGTTATCTGATAACTTCTTTAGACTTACATTTTTGCGCGTGGCGGTCCAAACACCGCTTGTTTGGGCGCGTGGCTGTCTTCACACCGCAAACAGAGGTCACAGACTTCACAGCTAGTTGACGACTGATTGGCAGGAGTGGGACGCGAAGAAGATGACGGCACGTGCTCGATTCATGTCAGGGGGGGGATTACGTAGGCCTTTCAACAGCTAGAAACAGCCTCCGAGTCCTGCATACTGCGAATGCAGCAAGTGCGGTCCAATCACAGCACACGCGCGCACTGAAGGGTTAAGTTTAAGAACATTTAATTTTTCCTTGGAAGATGTTCTACGAACTGCATATCTAATTGTTCTTTTTTGGCGCCAAACAAAATGGAGAATAAACTATAATAAAACAATACTGTTTCTACCAAAACACATTAATTGTAAGAAATTCTTACAAACACATCCATCTTGCTCAAACAACATAACAACATTGCTTAAGCAAGTCATTCTTAACCATCATTAGTCAACCATCATAAAAAATAAAAATATAGCGTCCCCATGCTTGACCGGCAATCTTTATTAAAACAAAGTTACATTATAATTATAGCTTACTTACTAAGAAATGTTATTACTAAATAAATTCATACTACAATTATTATTATATCTATATTATTAAGAATTAATTGTTATTAATTATATGTTCTAAACTATATAAGTATACAATTAATTATTGATAATACCTAATGCAAATAAATAATATAGTTGATAGAAGGTAATTGAAAAAAAACAAAATGAGTGGACTGTATATAGGTTAACGAAAAAAAATTATAATAATGAAAAAAAATTGAATGGAAACAAAACGAAACGAATCAAATATAAGAAATGATAAAACAAATAATACTAAAATGTCCGGGGTAGGTGAGCGGTGGCGTGGAGACGCCAAGAAGCTGCCTCGTCACAATGCGTCTGGGTTGAGGGTCCGTCTTCTGGGGCTTCTTGACCAATACCTGCAGCAAGGGCTGAGGGCAGGCACTGGTCGAGGTGGTGGTGAGTTGTGCAGCAAAGGGCTGAGGGCACCTCTCTACAGACAGCCAGACTGCACTTGACTCGTCAGGTTAACTGAACAACAATGGCCACCGTGACCTCTAGTGGCCACTATACAAAGTACATGCACTTTACACATGGCGTCACCCCCTCCACATATACCCCATAGTCTTTATAAAGTTTATTTCACTTTTCGGCCTTAACAAACCGCTCACCAAAATTTACAAACATTTTTAATATTCTAAGTAGCTATACAATGCAAAACTTATACATTAATCAGAGATAATAGGCAGTAGCACTAGCTGAGTGATTGGCCGGACGTATTCACCTTTGGGTGTTTTTACCTTAACAACCCTGACGATCCCGTCCTTTCCAGGGTATGTATGCGTTACCCGCCCGGTAAGCCAAACAAGCGGCGGACAATGTGGTTCCCGTAATAAAACCAAATCATTAATTTCTAAATTTCTAGTTTTAGCATGCCACTTAACACGTTGTGAAGACAATTTAGATACTCGTGTCGCCACCTATTCCAAACATCCTGGACGCTCTTTACCCCACGCCTTTACCCCGGCCTCCCATATTCCTCCGAAATGTGGGGCTGCCGGAGGTATAAATTCCCATTGAACGCCTTTCGAGTTCAAATGACTGCTAATAGCATTTTGGGTTCTACTTTCATGTAAACATTTATACACATCTCGTAAGTGTCGCTCCGCGCCCACAAAATTGCTACCATTGTCTGAAAAGATTTGAGATGACAGTCCTCGGCGGCCGACAAATCTATCCAAACAAGACAGAAACGCTTCGGTGGAAAGTTGGGACACAAGCCCAAGATGCACCGCCTTGGTGCTCATGCACACAAACAAGGAAAGATAAGCCTTAACTATGCTGGCCTTTCGAAGTGTGGATGATTTAATTAAAAAAGGGCCTGCAAAATCTACCCCCACATTAATAAATGCCCTTCCCTGCTCGAGCCTAGAAGGCGGAAGATCTCCCATGAAGGCAGTGGCTGTCGTAGCACGAAGTTTCCAACACTTTATGCATAAATGAATTCGAGAACGTATAACACTTCGCCCCGATATGATCCAATATTGCCGTTGCAACAAAGAATGTAACAGCTGCGGGCCGGCAAGAAGGTGAGATTGGTGGTAATGATCTACTAATAAATTTACAAAATGTGCCTTGGAGGGCATCAAAATAGGATGGCGACCGCCCACCCTGAAGATACCCACTAAGTCAATAAATGGGAATAAAGTTACTCGGCTGAGTTCAAACTCTTGCACCGATTTAATAGACTTAAAACGGTATAATGCATGTTGATATGTACTGTTCTCTGGGTGAACATCAATTCGCAAATACATCTGACAAATATCGGCAGTCAGAGCGATGGGATACTTATTAAATTGGAGAACAGTGCGAATGTCTGAATTTAATTTTGGGCCTACGTGAAGTTTATCGGTTAAAGATCCAGATATAGTAGGCGCGGAAGAATCAAATACCACTCGTAACTTAGTTGATGTGATATCCTTTAAAACACAATGGTGAGGAAGGAAATATTTATCTGGGCTGGTCGCAGGGGACATGTAATTTAGCTCAAGATAATTTTTGAATACTTGTGAGTACTCAACTTTGAGATCAGGACTCTTGTTTAGGCGGTATTCTAAATTTGGAAATCGATGTAGTGCGGTATGATAAGAATTTCCCAAAGTTATGTTATCTAAAAGTTTAAAAGGTAAACGCACGACATAGCGATCCGTTTGATCACGACTATGTGTTTGGACTAAATGTTCCTCACATTGAACTTCGTCCGGATTGGTGACCTGAACTCCGGAAACATCCTCAACTTCCCAAAAATTTTCTAAAATAGCGTCTAGAGGGGGGGTTTGGTTAACTACCATTAGCGTTGCCGCCTTACCGGTGGTAGTGAAGGGGTTATCCATGGGGCCTACCACAACCCAACCAAAAATCGTTTTGAGAGCATTGGGATAACCGGTGGGAGTAGACAAGGATTCTCCTACGAAAATCTCACTGAACAAATCGGCTCCTAGCAGAAAATCAATAGAACCCGGGTCCCCAAAAGATGAATCCGCAAGGAAATAATTTTCAAAGTAATGCAAAACCTCTCGAGGTATAGGATACATGGGCATTTTTGAAGTAATTTGAGGGATAACTATAGCTTTGGTTTTAAGTTGGGGCTGAAAAGAGGTTTTTGGGGCCAATAAACAATTCACCTGAAATTTCCCACCTCGGATCGGGCTATCGGTGAATCCGCACAACATCTGCGAGTTAACGTACTGTTTTAGGCCAAGCCTCTTGGCACATGCCGAAGTTATAAAAGACCGTTGTGCCCCATTATCTAATACCATTCGAATTTTTTGAAAATCTCCATTCGAATCTTTGATTCTAGCCTCAGCGGTACCTAAAAGGACACAAGGTTCGCCCCTCACCGATGAAGATAAAATAGCGCCTTTAGCTGAGGGATCTTGTTTAGCCGGCGGGATTATTTGAGGATCAGGTTTATCTCTAGTGACAGAGGTGTCCTTTGTAGCAAAGTGAAGCAAAGAGTGATGTGGATGGTTACATTTCCGACACCCAGACGATGAACACTTAGATCTGTTATGGTGGGGGGAAAGACAATTAAAACAAAGCCTTAAACGTTTTACTTGAGAAAATCTTTCAGATGGGCTCATGGATAAAAATGTATTACATCTGTACAAACGATGTTTTTCATTGCACAAAGAACAAGAAGACTGGAACCTCTCAGAGGCATCAGTCGACATGAAAATTTGTTTACGACTTTCGTTGGACTTGCAAGGAGGAGCGAAAGCAGAGGGCGCGCCCGACGTTAGATTCTCCGACTGAAGAAAGACACTTTGTCGATGGACAAAATCGATTAAATTTTGCAAAGTGGGTAAATCGATTTTATTATGTTCAGTTTCAAATTTTTCCCTAGTTTTTTGATCTAATAATTTCAGGACGTACGTTAAAATGATAAAACCTGATTCGTCTTCAAGTTTCAACGCTTGAAACGCTTGTGCGCTTTCCAAAACAACATTTGAGAATTGTTCTAAATACGATAAATTGGATTTGAATGAAGACTTAAAGTTAAAAATATTTGTAAGAAAGTGGGTAGCCTGCAGTCGTTTGTTATCATACTTGTGCATGACTGTTTGCCACGCCTGAGAATAATATTGAGATGTTATAGGGATGGATGAGATAGTTTGTAAAGCTACCCCCTTTAACGATGTTTTAAGATAGTGAAACTTTTCTACCTCTGATATTTCATTATTGCAGTGGATTAAGGAGATATAAGTGTCTCTAAATGAAGCCCAGGTGGCTAAGTCCCCTTGAAAGACGGGTAACTGAATGGTGGGTAACTTGCATCTAAGACCCTGGGTCCTCCCAACCCCCGAACTGATAGACTGACCAAAAGACGTATCACCTGGCTCAATATCCAACGATAACGCCTCATAATAATACTCTCGGGTCACATTCCGTAATTGCGATATTAATTGTAATTCATCACTTTTGCTCAAAGAATTTGCAATTCGCTTAGCATCCGAACATATTGAATTAAATTTCTCAAAAGTGGAATCAATTCTAGAAAGGCGAGCTTTAAATATTTTTAGATTAGTTTTGTCTGCTTGTCCTAATTTTTTAGTCTGCATAATATCACTATTCATGTCCTCTAATTCGTCATTAAGTTCCGCTAAAACAGATTCGTTACCTGTTTTTAATTTCGGCGGCATGATCAAATAAATATATATTATCTAGAGAAAAAGAGGTTAAAAAAAATCAATTAGAGAAAAACAAAAGAACAAGGAAGAAAACAAGGTGGTTTAAGACGGGTTATAAATTAATTAGTATTATATTAAACACGGCCGGCCAAATCACTATGCTAATATTAATTATTACAAATAAGCCAATTGCCATCCGGCTCGGAGGTACCATATGTTAATACCTAGAGCAAATAAATAATATAATTGATAGAAGGTAATTGAAAACAAAATAAAGTGGACTGTATATAGGTTAACGAAACAAATTATAATAATGAAAAAAAATACTAAATGAATGGAAACAAAACGAAACGAATCAAATATAAGAAATGATAAAACAAATAATACTAAAATGTGCGGGGTAGGTGAGCGGTGGCGTGGAGACGCCAAGGAGCTGCCTCGTCACAAAGCGTCTGGGTTGAGGGTCCGTCTTCTGGGGCTTCTTGACCAATACCTGCAACAAGGGCTGAGGGCAGGCACTGGTCGAGGTGGTGGTGAGTTGTGCAGCAAAGGGCTGAGGGCACTTCTATTCAGACAGCCAGACTGCACTTGACTCGTCAGGTTAACTGAACAACAATGGCCACCGTGACCTCTAGTGGCCACTATACAAAGTACATGCCCTTTACACATGGCGTCACCCCCTCCACATATACCCCATAGTCTTTATAAAGTTTATTTCACTTTTCGGCCTTAACAATTATGAATACTCAAAAATAGATAGAAAAATAGTTCCTTTATATATTAAGTTAATTTTACATACCTACTAACATCTAATTACAAATTTCTAAAATTATTAAAATTAATTATTTTTAAAGATGTATATACATATATGGTATATACCATATATATTATATAAATAATATAGTCATGTTCATAAAAAAAATTAGTTTTAATAATTTTAGAAATTTCTTATTAGATGTTAGTATGTAAAATTTAACTTAAGTTACTTATAAAGGAACTATTTTTCTATAAATTTTTTTTGTATTCGTAATTAATTGTATAACTAGTTTTGAACATATAGACAATTAATAACACTTAATTCTTAATAATTTAGATATAATAATAAGTCTACACAACTCAGAAATGCTTTTTTGGAGCTTGCGTTGAGATATTTAATTAAACAAAATATAATATAGAAAGGTGAATATGGACTAATCCTTCAAATAATAAACAATAAATATAACAATTACTTTCCCATTTATATGTTTCATTAATTAACCTCTTTATATATATATTTTTTTTTTTTGGTTCCTTATGTTCGATGCATATTAGCCACTTGACTGGGGAGGAGTTCTATCTACGAAATAAAACTCACTCCCGGACGGGATTCGAACCCGCAAACCAAGGTAGGACCACGCAACCAAAGCCCTACGCTCTAGCCCGCACCATGGTCCCCTCTTTATGTCTTGGAACATGCTTGAACCTTGGTCCAGGTCTGGAATCGTGAATCCGAGTTTGGGTCTGGAACCGTGGGCCAGGGTTCGTGTCTGGAACCATAGACCCAAGTTCAAACCTAAAACTAAGTTTAGATGTAAAGCTGAAAAACCAGGATCCAACAAATAAAGAGATCGAAGATTTAGGAGAGCAGAAACTTATGCATTAGTCTGGGTGTAGCCTCAATTTCTGAGATCGAGGACGTTCTAAAGAGCAAAATCAGAAGTTAAGGGTGCAACAAATAATAAGATGGAAGATTTAGAGGGAGAGCGGAAACTTATGTGTGAATGGGGTTATAGTTCCAAATACAAAGCTCGATCGGCCCTCAAGGTGCAAAACGAGAGAGGGGGGGGGGGGGGTAGCAAAAATTTACTTATACGCATTGGAAAGCGTACACGTTTTTCGTTTGGGTTAGGGACAGAGAACCGGGAACCCGAATCTCGGGTATCTCGTTAAAGCCTCTCTACTGACATTGTGTAGTAGTAGCTTTTCAGGAAATATAACGAATCTGGGCCACAAAGACCACCTATTTTATATATTTCTTTTTCTTTTATTTTATTTAAAACCAACCAGAATATATTTTTCAACTTTACTTGGTAGACTAACATGGTATCTGATTGATAACTATCTACCGATTTTTTTTTTAAGCAGTCCTTTAACCACGAGGTCATATCGTCCACAAACAGAGCGCTTTCGTCGCTCTGGTGGACATGAGCTCCACCCTACTGTGGGAGTCCTAAATTTTGCCATCTCAGGTTTATTCATCTAGGGTTTTTAACGAGTACCTGACATCGGGACAATCGCTTAACGTCCCATCCAAAAATACGGCGTGCTCAAGCTTTTTTCACCTCCCAGATGAAGAACCTAAGAGTCTCGGCCGGGTACGAACCCGCGATTTTGAGTTCAGTAGACAAGCAACCTACCCATGAGCATGACCAGAAGGTAAGCCAGGCCAGTGCTTAGTACCGATTACTACCAACAGATGGCAATGAACTTGGCTACTTCTTTCAATGTTTACTTGTTGAGGTTAGAATAAGTCATAATGATATCAATTTCACTGCCTGTGTATTTTCTTAAACATATCGGAAGGTCGTAATAGTCCCCCAAGATTATTAGGATCACAAAATAAGTTCAGTTTATGAAATAACCTCATTCATTTCCGAACACACATTTTTTATCAGTTTTGATATCAATGATTAGACAAGTAACATTTGTTTTGAAACATCACCAGTTACTTACATTATGTTACTGTTAACATGAAGACTTTATTAGAAGTTTAATTATTATTCTTGAATGGCCTCTTATTTGGGAGATTCAGATAGCGAAGATGAATTACCTCCAGGTTGGGAAGAAAGGGCAACAACTGACGGCTGTGTGTACTATGTAAAGTGAGTTCTTACTAAATATATAATTAAAATGAATTTGGTAAATGTTATTTAAATTGGAATTGTTTATACGATTACCTCTTAGCAACTTTGTTAGCTCATGAAATAGAAAATATTTAGGAAAGTAGAACTTCAACAATGTAACAACTGGAAGTGCTAAAAGTTTACACTTTACAAAAAAGTTTACGCTGTTTTACAATTTATTTAATTTATGAAAGATTCGCCTAAATAATTCATTGTTGCTTAGAGTATCGTTTTCATTGCATCCTATAACAATCAGTAGCTCATTGAAGATCAAAAGAAACTGGATGGGTATGATCATTATCGATCGAAATTAAAATTGCACACAATATTGTTAACTGCGCAATTTTTTTGTTCATAAATGAACTTACGGACTCACTGTCTAGCCTCATATTCTTGTTTCAGTGAGAAATTTATTTATTCTTTTACAATTATGTTT
Source organism: Aradus depressus (assembly GCA_963662175.1). Taxonomy (NCBI): domain Eukaryota; kingdom Metazoa; phylum Arthropoda; class Insecta; order Hemiptera; family Aradidae; genus Aradus; species Aradus depressus. The sequence goes on along the minus strand of OY759217.1, from coordinate 50,209,383 downwards.
GTTGATTTTCTAAGTAGTTATTAGGCCTTAGCAATTTCTTCTTCACATTCCGTAGAATAATATAGTCTTTTGATGTTATTCATCTTTCTTGACAGTATTAAAGTAAATTCCAAAGAACGTGATATAATATCATATAATGTATTATTATATTATAACCGATCCGAAATATCAATGGAAAAAAACAGTACTATTAGAGAGCATAGCATAATTTATCTACAAAGAATATTAGGTTACTCTTTCAATTTCTCCTAAATTGTGTCACTTATTTTAGACATTATCTTCAACATAGTATCTGTATATTTAGAAATTACGTGGAATCTATTATTTAGGGTATAAATTAGTTATTTTCCGCAAACCAGCATCAAAATGTTGTCTGAAAATATCTTACAAAATGGTAAAAATCTAATAATTGTAAATGTTTTTTCTAAACATCTTGTAACTTCTTAATACAAGCTAAAGTTAATCTTAGCTACTAAATAAAAGCTCTTACTGAATTATTGTCTCTACCACAAAAATATTTTATGAATTTTATTTTAAAAATAAGTTTGTTTTATTTCCCAAACCAGAAAAATTCAATATTGAACCTAATTTTTTTTTTAAAAAAAGAAAGGTCTCTATGTTTATTTTTAGTATTTTTACCGTTTTTATGTTCTTTATTTGAATATTATTCAATGATTTAAACAATAAAAAAAAAATTTTTTTTTTTTAGCCACAACACTAAAGGTACTCAGTGGAACCACCCGAGAACGGGGAAAAGGAAAAAAGTCTCTGGAGGTTTGTATAATTCTATATTGTTTTTTTGTACTAAATAAATTAAGTATTTATTTTATTTATTTATTGCAGAATTAGTTATTTATGAAATGTAAGTGCGGCCTAGAGCTTAGGGTTTTGGTCGCATGGTCTCACTATGGTTGGCGGATTCGAATCCCTCCAGAGTGAATTTTATTTCGTAGATAGAACACCTTCCCGGGGCTATGGATGTCGTAAAATAAACGTAACACATTTACAAGATATGGTTAATATGCATCGTACATAAGGCTAAAAATAAAGAAAACAAACAAAAAAAAAATGTAAATAAATACATTTAGATGCTGTCGAAAATCGTTCATAAATTAGTAATTTCTTCTAGATGTATGTAGATTCTACTTTAAAAATTAAGTGTAATGCAAAACATACTAAATATTTATTGATTTAAGGTATTTAACTTATGACAAATCTGGGAGGTAAAAAAAACTTGAGTATGCCATTCCGTATACCAGGTAACTAAACATGCGTAGGATTCCCAATGTAGAGTCGGACTCATGTCTACCAGAGTGACGAAAGAGTGCTCCGGTAGTCGGCAATATGACCTCGTGGTTAAAGCTCGGGCATGAATGACAAAAACAACAACTTAGGACAATTACAATATATAAAACTGCCGTTTCATTTTACTTACTGTCTGTCACCTTGATATTGAAAGCAATGAGATGGAAATAATTACACACAGATCCCACTTACAATTAGTTTGTATATTTCTGTTTTACATTTTACAAAATTATTTCCGCCCCATGGATTTATGGATGTGTCCACATATGACCCTCTAACTTCGTGCATAGTTTCAGTTATATAGGTTCCAAAATATAAAGGGTGCGACCGACATCAAACTCTCAATTAGTGTAGGAGTATGGTCTTCCATCTTCGGTACCCTCAAATGAGTGTTACCCCTCAAATAAGTCTTGACCAACATTAGCCTTTAACATCTCAGCTACTCATTTGATTTAGAGTAAATTTTTGGAAAACCATTGATAAAGCATTTAATTTCAGATCTTCCATTCGGCTGGGAAAGAATCGTCGACGAACAGGGACAGATAGTGTTTGCGGACCACAAGAACAAGACAGTAACCTTCACCGACCCACGATTAGCGTTCGCCATCGAAGAGAAAGAACATCCAATGGACATTCGGCAAAGGTTTGATGGTTCCAGCACAGCTCTTCAGGTCCTCCATGGCAAAGATCTCAGCGGCAAAACTGCCGTCATCACCGGCGGCAACAGTGGAATTGGTAACTGGAGCTTATATTTTAGGAATAATAATCTGTGATATTCCCATCGCTGTATGGCTGCCAGTGGATGTTATTTTGTTTGTATGTCTTGTTTATTTATTTGTTCAATATTTGATTTTGCTATTAATTTAAAATTATTTAAAACAGGTTTTGAGACAGCCAGAAGTCTAGCACTACACGGGTGCCACGTGATCCTGGCTTGTCGCTCTGAAAGCTTAGCCAGAGAGGCTGTAGTCAAGATAGAAACGGAGAGACCTGAATCTAAAGTAGAGTTTATGAAACTGTCTTTGGAAAGTCTCCAGTCGGTCAAGGAGTTCAGTGAAAACTTCTATAAGAAATATGGGTAAGTTCAAATGTTACCATTTCACAGTCGATAGTTCCGATAGTAGTCATGATTTTAGTTTCACGCCGCTTAGTATACAGACCAGTTAAATTTATAAAACTACGTCACTAGGAGGCATGAAACTGTTAGTAAAAGGCAGTGGAACTTTGGGTCTGAAGACAAAGATGTTCATTACGTAGAAATGGGATTGCAAAATAGTAGGCAGTGACTTTAACCACTGAAGTCTCATACTGAGGTGACTCAGTATTGTACGACTGAGCAAGACCCGCTTCTCTGAGGATAGTAAGCAGTGACTTTAACCACTGAAGTCTCATACTGAGATGACTGAGTATTGTAAGACTGAAGAAGATCCGTTTCTCTGAGGATAGTAACTTTAAACAATCAACAGCAATCGATACCCCCCTCCATCAGTATGTAATAGATAGATATATAGATAAACTTTTATTGCACCAAAGATTACAACCTTTATGGCAATGAGTGGTTTTTTTTTTTACAAAATACATATTCTTATAGTTAAGTATATAAAATAAAATAAAAGGAAAAATATATATATAAAGAATTGTACAAAATAAGCAACATAGCAACTTAATAAAAAGATACCAATAATATTGAAATAATAAAAATGGACATGATCTTTAATATGAATAGTGCAAGCAACCAGGATGAAAGAAACAATTCAAAAATTATATAAAACAAGATATGACATGAACATATATCCATCTTACATGCAACAAATTAAATTATATTATTCTTTATTTTCAAGCCAACAGTAAAATATAAAAATAAATTGTTAATTTTTCTAACATCTAAGTTATTTAAAAAATGCAAAATTGGTTCTGAGTCGTATTTTGGTCTAAAGTGAGATAATTGTGGAGAAATGTTTACCTGGGGATACAGAAAGATATCAGAAGATAATGAACTTCTTTCTATCTCTATTTAATGTCCCTCCTCTTGGTTAGTAAGTTACTATGGTTCATGTCTAGGCCTCAACGATGAGGTCATATCGCCTACTATCAGAGCGTTCTTTCGTCACTCTGGTGGACATGAGCCTGACTCTACTGTGAGAGGTCTAAATTTTGCATACTCGGGTTTTGATGCTAGGATAGAATAACGAGTATCTGACTGCTACCAGTTACGTGGACGCTATGCTGCGCTCCCAGGAGTCGTGGGATGAAGGCTGCGATTTTGCAGCGCTCATCATGGGCGGGTTGGCCCTTCAGGAGAGGGCTGACAAGGAACAGTAGCGGTAATAAAACAGAAGAAGGGGCGTTACCAGCCACCCTTCCTCCCTTCCGCGAAGTAATGACAGACCGTCAGTTCCGCGGAAGGGAATCAGGATCGGCAAGGAGGGGGTTTTAGTGGGTATGGTGATGGTGAATCGTCTCGAGTCCCTCACTATCCAGGGCTACCTTCCCTGGATGTGCGTCACAGCATTTCCCCCTTCCAATGCAAAAAAAAAAAGAATAACGAGTATCTGACATCGCACAGGCTCCGAAGGACGGCGTGTAAAAGTATTTTTTACTTCCCAGATAAAAAAACCTAAGTGCCTCGGCCGGGTTTCGAACCCAAACTCTTGAGTTCAGTAGGCTGGCTCGCTACCTTTGAGTTACCAGCGCCCTTTAACTCTTCCCTTAAAAATTTCAAAATGTTAATATAAGTATAGTTCTACGGTTATCGCCGATCCTCAGGAAAAATCACAAAACCTATGGGAAATACTGTGACATTTAGCTTCTCTTGAGATTTTTCTTTTAATTGGCACAATGACATGCAGTTATATGCATTTGTGTTCAAATATGCTCTCTTAAGAGTATTCTGACAAAAAGAAAAGAAACTAAATATGCAATTTTATATAAAACCTGTCACTAATTATTATCCCCCCTTTCCATTCTTTCACAAGAAATTTTTAGATGTGATTTGACTTTTGTCTGATCTTAGCTGTATTCACAAAATAGTGTGAGATATCTCAAAGGTTTGGCTTTATCTTTGGTGAATTTTTTTTTTTTTTGCCCACTCAACAAAACAGCGCTCTGGTAGTAGGTCTCGTTGTTAAAGCTTTTTCTCTCTTTTCTTGTCCAGTTAAATAATAAATTTATATTTTCTTTTTTAAGAAGTCTTGAAACCGTGAGATCACTGATTTTCGGATTCTAATCGAATCGTCCTAAACCATTCATTTTAATTTTTTTTCCAGAAAACTGGACATACTGATCTTGAACGCTGGAGTGTTCTCTATACCTTACAGAAAGACAGTGGATGGCTACGAGACGATATTTCAGGTCAACTACTTATCTCAGGCGTACCTTTCTGTTCTGCTTGAGGACGCTCTTACCCGGGGCGTCCCCTCCAGGGTCGTCTTTGTAGCTTCCGAGTCTCACAGGTATACTAAACAGACTGGTACTAACAAGAGCAATCCGCAAAATGCACACATTCTTAAAAGGAAAAATATATTTCTAAATTTTGCTTGTAGAGAGTGAATAGTTTTTAAACAAGGATGGAAAGAAACATTTGAACTTTTGTCAGAGCGGAAAATTTCAACCTTAACGCCCACGCAGACATATCATGCCGTACCACACCAGACAGATCGGATTCACAACCTACCTGCGTGCGCAACTCTGAAATATCCTACTTTCCATCCCAACAGAAAATAGAGCGTTTATACTTCCCGTTCAATTCTTTGATAAATATTAATTTTTTATTGTTTCAGTGTTTGAAATCACAGAAAGCAGAGAAAAGAAATATTGGATATAATTTTCTTATTTATATCCTATAAAATATTATCTAACAGCTGACTTCTATTTTTGTCCATGGGATCGTGTAGTTCTATGTAAATACATAGCGCTATCTTGCGTGAACAGAAAGAAGGAGCCCTCTCCGTCAGACAAGCCCGGTCCGAAGGGTGCGCACGTCGGATTGCTTCTTCTCCTAACGACATGACATGTCTGCTCGGAAATCTACATTACCATTCATATCTTTCATTTGAGCCATCACAATTTTGTAACCTGAGACCCGTATAGGGCTCCTTGAGTGAGCCTCACTCTGCAATCCTCTTCCTTTTTTATCTTTGTATCTTTCCATCGAATGGTCATATTTAGACAAAATTGCTCCCCATTATGTTCCCTACAAAAATAGGCATATCTACTTTTTTGGAATATGTAATCGTTGTGGTAGCAATCTATTTGAACATTTTGTATGGGCCAATTTAGGTCATAAAGGGGAGGTGACCAGAATTATAGTAATGTAACGTTTTCTAGATATGTACGAGTATAAGATACTACAACATCGAACTGAATTGGGTCTGGGCAACTTGGTTTTAAGGGATTGATCGTGATATTTTACACATTTTTATTAGTATCCCGAACATGGTCTGAGTTGCGAGAAAACCGCAAGAGTCCTAAAGTAAATATGAGGAAATTCCCTTTAAAATAAGTCTTTTATGGGCCTCTGGATTCACACATAAGATTTCATGTCTATATATTCATCCTCTCAGGAGTTATCGTGACATTATTTTTGATGTGTAAACATCTTAGCTCTCCGTAGGGAGCTATGTCAGAGCGTAAGTCTCGTTGATGTGCATGCGCAGCGCACACACACACAACTACACACTTCTTCATCTGTGATGTCAGCTGTTTTTGTTGTGGTACTTGTAATGTTGTGATCAACAATATATGTAGTCTTTCGATAAGAAAGTCATATTGTCATAACAAATAATATAGTGTTTACATTCATTTCAGGAGATATGCTTATTTCATTTTTAAATGACAAACTTAATCTACAAATGAATACGAATCGAAACATTTCAACAACAAATGCGAAAACTACCATCGAATTCTCGCGGTATTTAGAGACACTACAATCACAGTTGTATATATCGTCACCTTAATACTACAACTAGATAACTCGAAAATCCGCATGTATGGGATAATTGTACTATTAGTTGTATTTTCCAGGTATCTTTGTTGTGCTAGAAGTAGACAACTCTAAGAAAATATGTTAAGAACTTATGTAAAAATATCAGTAGTTCAATTTGGGTCATTCTACAACGGCTGACTAAAAAAAAAAAAAAGATTTGAGTTTTTCACAAAACTAATAATTTCGAGATGTCTAGTTGTAGTATTAAGGTGACGATATCTTATTTTAGCTATCACAAACCTATAATTTCATGTATAATAGAAATTGAAGAACAATAATTTTGAAAGTTTGTAACATTATAAATATAATTTGATAAAACAAATGTTAATCAAAATCAGTGCACGACAGGAAATTTTTGAAACTAAAGCAGATGTTTACACATCAATTCTCGTGAGTATCGCGTCACTCACATTTGCTTTTTCTTTTATTTATCTATTTTTGGATTTATAGTGTCGAAAGACATGAAACTCGTGTGAGAACTTATTCGTCGAATTACTGATATATTACATAAGTTCCCCTAAACTGGATACAGTGCGGGAATTATCAAACACTCTTAGTTCGCCCTTTGGGAATGTTGCTCGCAGCTCGGACCTGCTCATATTTCCGTTTCGTTTTATAGATACTGCAAGCTGACGAGTGGAGACATCAAAGAGGAGTTTCTAAGCCCTGAGGCGGAGAGCTACTGGAGCATGATGGCCTACAACTGCAGCAAACTGTTGCAGATTGCCTTTGCTGGTAAACTGTCTGATCGATGGGCCTCCAAGGGCATTGCCGTCTTCTCCCTACATCCAGGCAACTTGGTCTATACAAGCCTCCCACGCTACTGGTGGCCCTATCGACTTCTCTTCGCTATTGTTCGCCCCTTCACCAAGTCTCTGGTGAGTGTGAAGATCAAGTGACGCTAGTGTGTATAATATAAGGATAATTGGCCTGAAACTACTAGTTGATCCATAAATCTCGCGAATATAACAAAAAATGTGTATATTTCATTATTTAAAATAGTGTATCCATAATTGATCAGTGAATATAACCAAATGTTTTGTCGATATAATCCTAAATACACAGATGAGATGCCCCTCTTAGAAAAAGGGCCAGCGTTATCAGTTATATTTTAACATTTACTATACCAATATTATTCTCATACAATTCACAGCAAATCACAGAAATATTAGGAATTTACTCACATTCAAGAATAAAAAATGTTTAAATAATAATGCGACGGAACATGAAGTTGAAAAGAAAGTCTATTTCAAAAATAATCGTAGTGTATGTGAAATTAACTTCCTTGCTTTTAAATAAAAATGTCTATGTAACAGCTAGTCATGTAATAATATATAAATAAAAACATAATAACTAGTGACATACAGCGACAGAAAAAAATTAAAGCTAATGCGAAAACAGAAAATAGAACGTATATAAATGCATAGATACATTTTTTTTAAAGTAGAGAAATACATAGCCTTATTCTGATACCTAAAATTTTTCCAGAGATATTGTGAAACACTTTAAAAAAATATAAAGAAAAACGTATGTTTTTTAAAAATATTGTATTTCACAAAATATATGGGAGTACTTTCGGTATTGCTACCATCTTCAGCCACGACTTAACACATACCAAATGGAAGTTCAACCAGTTTACAATCCAAACTGTCCCCTTTTTCAGTCCTCACGGTGTTTTTTCCCTGTCCCTCCTGTACAGTTAAGTCTTAAAAATATGGAAAACATTAAAAATACATAAAAATATGGAAAACATTAAAAACATACGTTTTCTTTATTTTTATTAAAAATACAATTTCGTCTCAAATTGAAAGCTTAATAATAAGAGAAAAATGTTGGCCTGGAAAGGGGAGAAAATTTGAGATTGGTCTCATCGTTCATACAATTTCCTTTAGTCAAGACTATTGTCTTGAGTCAAATTCAAAAATTCATCCCTTTTATCGCCAATAATACAATCCTCCAGGCTCCTGTGCGTACGTACTTACTTTTCTCCAAAAAACTGTGTATTTTTATTCATATATTTATTATTGTCTCTTTGATTTATTTCTTATATTCATACATATTTGTATTTTAATTCAGCATATGCGACAGTTCTTTCAGTATATACGATTTAATAAATTTTCTGTTAATCGGGTATTACACTATAAAAATTCTTTGACAAAGATCTTTTATAAAAGAACTTTTACGATAAATGTGATAGTGTAATAGCTCAAGTTTTATAAAAGTTCTTTTATCATAGTTTGCATTCTCATCCAATATTTGATAAATGCTAATGAGGTATGCGACTACTGTATTAAGGGCTGAGTAGCTCTCGCCTGTGGCAAGAAATCGCAGAGTAACCATAAGTCGTTCCTCAGGGGGTATTGGGTTACGCAAACGTGTCATTTCCCGAGATATTATTGGTCCCACCTTCAGAAGCAAGTAATCGAAGGTTTTAGATTTTATATTCATTTTATAGACATTATTCGTCCTCAAATAGTTCAAGTAACTTTTTGTATCTTCCATGGACAGTTCTTTCAGTAAATTCTGATGGATGCTCATAAACTCGCGCCGCGCAACCCTAGGTCTTACCCACAAACTTTTCTTTACATTCTTATGTTTATTTTTTTCCGCCACAGCTATTGCTATTGCAGCAACCGCAAAACCGGCGGCAATTGGTATTAAAACGTGATCCATTTTTGCGACACAACAGTCACTTGCACACAACTTACTAGTACTGCCTTGAAACAAAAAAACTAAGATTTATAAAATATTTTACATAGTGTAATATTAAATGTTGTAGTCATAAAATATATTTTATAAAAGAAATTTAAAAAAAAAATCGATCCAACTTTTATAAAAGATCTTTGTCAAAGAACTTTTATAGTGGAATACCCGCCTTACTAAGATTTCGCTTTGAGACAAAATTTTATTTTTAATCTTTTCCTTATTTTTAACACTTAAATGTACAGGAGGGGCAGGGAAAATCACCATGGGGGCTGAAAAGGGGACAGTTTGGAAACTGGTTGAACTTCCATTTAAGTCGTGGCTGAAGATGGTAGCAATACCGAAAGTACTCCCTGACTACCGTCTTTATTATTATTATTATTTAATGTTTTTTTTTATTGCGAATAGCGCTTTTTGCGCTGAACCAAATAAAAAGTATTTTTTTTTTTATATACCACTATTTGTAATAGGGTTGTGTACATTAATCTAATATGACGTATTGTACTAGAGGGATGCATTGTTTTGATGTTTCAGCAACAAATTAATCTAATATGACGTATTGTACTAGAGGGATGCATTGTTTTGATGTTTCAGCAACAAGCAGCCAGCACATCGGTCTACTGTGCCACCTCTGTCGACCTAGACTCAGTGACCGGACTCTACTTCAACAACTGTTGTCGAACCGAACCGAGCAAAGCGGCTCAGGACCAACAACTCGGCGACAAGTTGTGGAACTTCACTAGAGAGATCCTTCTCAAGTCTGCCTTCCCCATCCAGTTCCCATAATGGCTCATTTGTATTGTTCAAACCAGGACTGTACTGCGGAGATATTGGGCCGTGTGAGTTCACACTTGAGGGACCCTACTCTGACTGGACCGTCAATAGACTATTGTCTTGAGGCCAATTGTTATTGTGTTGTGAAGGCATTTGTACTCTTCAGCCAACAATACCAGTGCTTATCCATCTATTTTCAAAATATGTTTATAAATAAGATTGTAAATTGTTTCCTGTCTGTATTTTGGGTATTTTTGAAAACTACTTGTGTCTTATCCGTTTCAGTTCAAACAAAAACGAACGATTTTTATCTTTCGCGTCTGTCTGTATTCCATCATCATGGGAAAATTACTAAACATTCATTCATTTAAACATATCGCATCTATCTAAGAAAGTTTCATAACTTCAAAATGTTCATATAGACGTAGTATGAAGAACTTTGTCCGAGGAAAACAGAAATATCGTAAGATATATACAAGTATCGTCTATTGAAGGCGCAGGTAGCTCAGTGGTATGCGTGCTTGCTTACTGACTCGAAAGCCGACCAAAGGCCTTAGGTTTTTTATCTGAGAGGTGAAAACACCTTGAGCACGCCGTCCTTCGAGTGGGACGTTAAGCGATGGGCCCGAGCTTGTACGATGTCACGTACTTATTAAAGATCTCCCAACCTATGAGGATCAACATTTAGAATAGGGAAAATTTAGGACTCCCATAGTAGAGTCGGGCTCAATTCAGAGCGAAAAAAGAGCGCTCTGGTAGTAGGCGATATGACCTCAAAGTTACAAGCTCGAGCATGAGTCGCAATAATTAACTATATCACCTACTACCTTTTTCCTCAAAGAGCAATGATCTGTATCATAAAGTCAAACAGTAGTATTTCGTGTTGCATCAGATGCACTTATTTCGATTGCTTCCAAAGTGCATTATTTCCAGTTAATACGGTTTATGCGGGAAATTAAGAGTTATAAAAGTTGCCTTAGTAGAAAAAATTATCATTTTTAGATAACTGTTTTAATAATGAAATTGATTGAAATACGGGTAACCTTTAATTGTGACAATTTTCGGCCATATGTTATCTGTAAATTACGGGAATATATATAGATATATAAATCGATTGAAATATATATATTTGTCTCGCCATTATAGAAGAAATCTAGAAACTAACAATTGGAAAGGTCATCATCATCGTTAAACAAATATTATGACTTTTTTTTTTTTTGGCCTTATGTACGATGCATATTAGCCATGTCACTCTGTTGACTATTTATCTACGACATCCATGGCCCCGGGAGGGAGTTCTATCTACGAGATAAAACTCACTCCCGGACGGGATTCGAAGCCGCAAACCATGATGAGACCATACGACCAAAGCACTACGCTCTAGCCACCATGGCCCCCTTATGACATGTAAAGTATTAAGTCTATATAGTCAGTTATGACTCATACTTGAGCGAGGTCATATCGCCTACTACCAAAGCGCTCTTTCTGGTCCCCATGAGCAGGACTGAATGAAGGGGGGGTTTACTTCGAGACAGAAGAAATTATTCAATGTTCTCTTAGTTGATATGGACCCTACTTAAAAAAATGTTTCAGAATATTTATGATCTCAGTGTAGGGATTAATGAAATTTTGTCTTTATTTCTCATTTTATTAGTTGCTATTCTGATTTGCATGACTAGCATTGATGGGACATCTTGACGACCAGCTAAAGGTCTATAGTACTCATTTCGTTTGGTTGTAAAGTCAGAAACATCAATCTGCGTATCAATTATTTATTGCCATGATAATATATTAAAGAACCTGAATTCAAAACTTACAAAAATGTTTACAAACTATTAGAAAACAAGTTTGGTGTTGATACGCTCAGCCATTTTCTATCAATCGTGTTTACAGACCCATTTACAGATGGGACAATAACAAATTGAAGACTCATTTTTCATTTTATTATATAAATGATAACATATAAATAATAAGTATTATATAATATGTATTTAATAAATATATCTTAATATCGTAGTAACTTCATACAATAGTTGACCCATATTTGTTTCCTGTTTACCTTTCCTCGAACATCGACGAGAAACTAGTTGCTTCTCATGACCTGTTTGGAACTACAATGAAATCCCGATTATACGATGTGATAAAACCTTTTTGCTGCCACATTTCCTATAGAAATTTGATCTCTTTATTTAAATTTTGATTTCTATAGTAGTTTTTCGAAAATGGCCCTAAAAAAATATTATCAATAATTTATGACGTGTAACTTTTAAGGAAGTACACGTATACAACAAAAAAATTCCATTTAACAAACTTTACACTCGGATTTACAAAGAGATACCAATTTTTTAAATAATATTAATTTCTAATCCAAAGGTTTTTCAAATGATATTACTGGGCCAACAGGGAAGATGAATAGAATAGAATTTTATTAGGACAAATAATTGGGTTATTTTCTTTATTTACATATTTATTTAAATTAAAAAAACTAAACATTTGAACAAACAAAACAAAAAAAACCAAAAGAACAAAATCATAAAACTAAATACTTAAAACTTTTTCTTTTTTTCTTTTTGTTCGGGCATATAAAAAATTAAATGTACCTTCTTTTGAAGTTTCTAAACACAATTTAGACCTCGATAACTCAACTTTCTGGTAATTGTTCAACCTCACTAAAAACAAACATCTCAACTTTATGTGCACTGTTCCAGAGCTAGCTCTCCACTCATCTCCCTATTTATTTCACAGCTGTTCTTTTGATTTCATTTTTTTTTTTTTTTTTTTTTTTTTTTTTTTTTTTTTTTTTTTTTTTTTTTTTTTTTTTTTTTTTTTTTTTGGCTTTATGTACGGTGCATATTAGCCATGTCAATGTGTTATATATAATTATTTAAGACATCCATGGCCCCGGGAGGGAGTTCTATCTACGAAATAAAACTAACCCCCGGACGGGATTCGAACCCGCAAATCTTGGTGAGACCATGCGACCAAAGCCCTACGCTCTAGCCCGCACGGCCACCATGGCCCCCATTTTTTTTTTTTTTTTTTTCTTGATGTCCCTTGTTTTTTATAAGACCTTGATATATATATTATATTATAATAAAAAAAATTATTTTTATATTCATAAAAAAAATGTTCCATAGTTTACATCACAACGAAGATATTTTTTTTTTTTGAACCGGATATTTAAAAAAAAATGATATCTTAAAGCTTGTCTGATCCACAGAAGAAGGCGAAGGTAAGAGAAAAAGCTTTAAATCTTCTGATAATCCTCCTGAAGGATCGTTTCTGTTGATCTGGCTTCTTCAACAAGTGTCCAAAGGAACAGTTCAGTGGAAAATCCTTGCAATTTTTTGAGAAAATTGAACTATGAAATTACTTTGAAGTTAATAGATTATCATTGACGCAGGCAGCTATACGTTTTTATATTTCCAACTAAATCCGAGTTTTCGGTAGTCTGAACAACCATTTGCATTTATTAGTCCGGATTATCAGGACTCGACTCGACTGTAGTCCGGTGATCAAAATTATTCATCTTTCTGGTGTAAAATGAAGGATTTGATTTGGTTTAGTCTGCATGAATGTTGTCATCCTTAGTTTTGTCGACAATGACGTAGTTTTCGAGTTATAAGCCAAAAAAACAAGATTAGGTCTATATGAGGCTTTTCCCTGAGTTCTCTCCCCCTTCGGTTTAAATTATTAGAAGAAGAGGTAATTTTGACCAATTTCAATGCTTTTGTGACAAACGCACCACCCAGAAGAAGTCACCGGAAGGAATTTTCAAATTACTCAGTTTTCAATTTACTAAATGAACTGAAGAAGGCACAGAAACAGTGTTGGAAGCGTTGCGGAAATTCGACTTTTTATTCATTGCCCTGATCGCAATCCTCTTCCATTTCTTCCTACGTTTAGTGGAGTAAATGTGTTGAAATGTTGAGGATGAAGCGAGCGAAGCTGACTGGAATCGGTCAGTGGCACCCTCTAGTAGGGTGCGTCAGAATTACAAGATGCCAGGGTTGGATAGGTAGTTCTAACGATTCCGATGAGATGTCGCTGGGTTAACAGTAATTTCGTATCTCACTAGATGGAGATACAGTGCAGTACTGGTCGTTACCCTTTCGTCCGCCAGACACCGCTGCATTGAGGCTGGTTGCCATGGAGAAGCCGGGAGAGCTGCCACATGTTTAATCAGTGCAGGCGCCATGGCCGAGGTGGATGGTGGGAAGGTGGTATTGAAGCGCCGGATCACCCTCTTCAACGGCGTGGCTATCATTGTCGGAACTATCATCGGCTCTGGTATATTCGTATCGCCCACCGGTGTATTTCTGTACGCTCACTCGGTTGGACTCAGTTTGGCCGTCTGGAGCCTGTCTGGTGTTTTCTCAACGATTGGCGCCTTGTGCTACGCCGAACTCGGTACCTCTATCACCCGCTCTGGAGGTGATTATGCCTATATTCTTGAGGCTTTCGGGGATCTTGCCGCATTTCTACGACTCTGGGTTGCTCTGCTTATCATTCGTCCGACGACGCAAGCTATTGTGGCCCTTACCTTCGGCCAGTACGCCGTCAAGCCCTTCTACCCGGACTGCGACCCTCCGCCTGTTGCAGTGTCACTTCTTGCAGCCTCCTCACTCTGTAAGTAACAGCTAATTAATCATTTTTTTTCTTAAACTGAATACAAATATCGAATAGTACAACAATCATTTGGCCTCTCCCTAAAATAACTAACTATTAAATAAGTGCATCTATCTGGAGGAAGCAGTGCGCTACATTAATGAATAGAAAAATAAAGTCAGGGAATGACCAGCAATGTACTTCCCCAGCGCGAATTAATCAACAGTTTTCCGCTTTCCCTTTGAGACCAATCTACCGATTTTATTAAAAATCAATAGTTGTCTCTCTCAGACACTTCTGAATCATCGTATTAAATTTACTGTTGATACATTCATTACATCGACAGTTATTTGTGTTTTTGAGTTGAGCCCTTCCCCCTACCTAACCCCCTTCTCGTTGGTCGATTTGGCTGAAAATCAATAGGTGTCGTCCTTATGCGGTTCTGAATACATATATGCATTTATTGCATCTTTGGTGGAGATGTAATCGCAGAGGAGGACTTTAGAAGATTGTACTATGAGAGCATTCTCAGGTTCATTAAGGAAACTGGGAGACTGAGCACTTCATGAAGGGCTTGGTTCAGGTAGTATAAACATACAGGTAATATAATAAGGGGGAAGCCTAGCGCTTCCAGGGAAGGGATAAGAGCACTGGATGCTTAGGTCCCTAGGTGTAAAACACCAGCCCACCATATATATGTATATACAGGCACAAATAGACAGGAAATTTGTTTTTAATTTTTGAAAACAGGGGTGTTGGAAAATTTGCAAAAATGCAATATTTCAATTACTGACTGATTACGCAACTTAAAACAATGACTTAATTATTATATTCTTAGTATTTACTTCACCAGGTTTACATTGTATAGACCAAGTTATGTAATAGCCTGGTAAAAAAATCGATATCGGCTTTCACCAGAAGTTCATGTTTTTCGATCCACTGCGAACATTTCCGATAAAATGAATACATATATTGATAAGAAATTGTATATGTGAATCCAGAATGCAATAAAGGCGACCTAAGAGAGAAAAAATAATTTCAAAAACACTTAATTACTGCAGATGTATCCATATTTTTATATGCGAATATCAATGTTTCTGAGTGTAGAATTATTGATTTTCAGCCAGATCGGACCAAGAAGGTTTGAGAGAGCGGAAACTTATTTTATTATAAATAACTCGAGCTGAGGAAGTTACATTGTTGGTGACTCTCCTTCTTCGACATTCAAATCGCCACAAAGTCACCATCATCTCAACCTGCTTTTTCCAGCTGGAAGTTAAAATCCAATCCCTCAAAAACATCAACCAATATTTATTTTCTCTATATCTAATCAGGAACATGCAAATTTTGTCAAACTATATACTTTCAGATAGTTCCCACTCATTTATCTTCAGGCATGCTTCAACCGTTGGAACCCTTCTTCAATATTCACGTTTGCTAGCAGAACATGAGAAAATGTATATTGCTTGTCCTTCCAAGGAAATATCCACTCAGGAGAATAGAATGTATTGGTCATGATGAAAAACCTGGTGTCTTTACACCTGAAACAGTACACTGTATGGTTCGAAATTTGCGCACATCATCTGGAGAAAAGGGCGTCGTTCAGTGGTACTTAAAATGGGAAACTCAAGAAATATGGATTTAAAATGGATGGGAAATTGTAGACACTTGCGTTATCCAAGACTCCATGCTATTATATCTTGTGTACACATTTCATGGCTCGCAAATGAGTGAGGGTTTATGGCAGAATGATGCTAAACATCAAAAACTATGAAAAAATTTAAAAAATATTTTGTAAAAACATTTGCAGTGAGAGATGTTGCCTCGTCCATTAGCTCCACAGGAAGAGAACCAATCGGCCTTTTTTATGAATGGGATACAACTCTCTTAGGTAAATGATTGTGATCGCAACCAGAAAGTTGGCAATAGAGCTTGATGCGGACTCACGAATGTCCTCTGGTGCCAAAGGAAGTCATGGGAGCTATGTGGAGTACCCGGTCCTTGGTATATAGAGACGCGAAGGTATGGAATACTTAAAATCAAAGATGTATGTTTTCATTTGTGCACAATTATCTAGTATAGCTGGTCGGATTTGTGCAATACTGACTGCAGTGCCAACGGTTGGCCTCCGACCGCAGCAGTCTACACGATCGCGAAGATTGCAGCCAGGCTTGTCTTCGCCCCGGAGGAGCCTGGTATAGGTTGTTCATGTTTCCATGATAAGTTTCTCTAACAATAATGCTTTATGTGAAAAAAAAATTGAATAAAATCATTTATTAACTAGTATACATTTTGTTATAGTAGTTCTGTCATAAGGTGATAATTTTTTTTAAATTGATTCTCATTGTTCATAAATTCAAGGTCAAACTGGATAGCTACACATGTACACATTGTGAAGAATGTTTTTCCGATTTTCTACCAAAGTTTCAGAGGGAGTGTGAAAACTTAGTTGATTATTAGACGCTGGGGAAGTACATTGACAATGAATGTTCTCCCTTTTTATTTCGTTACAAAGGTTCTTGTGATTCACATATTAATCCCATTCATATGATAAAAACAAGGAAAATCGAGGTAATTCAACTATTTCTTGGATTATTGCTGACCATCTTGCGATTAATCGTCCTTCATTTTCCATGGCTGCTAACAGTGAGTGCATTACCTAGAAAAAAATAATAAAATAAAATATATATATATATATTTTAAATTGAAAACAAAGAATGCTTTTGTATAGATTGCTCGGAGTAGATTGCTTAATCTTGCAAGTAACGTACAATGAGAGTATTGTATTAGACGTGGCAATGGCGCGGGTACATGTGAATCCACTAATAGTGCCACTAATTTAAAGGTGGTATCAACTGCTGCACCAAGTCATTTTTGATATCATTGCTTTTTTTGGATGAGGTTCCATCTTCAACTTTATCTGGAGTCAGCCGAATTGTACAACTGAGGGGTTTTTGTATGGATACACGTTTATTCTTCTTCATTGTACTATTATTAGAGAATGGTCATCATATTGCGCCCACTGATTGAACAAATGGTCATTATACTGCCCGCTAATTGAATAAATGATGGGTCATCATATTGCCCACTGATTGAACAAATGGTCATTATACTGCCCGCTAATTGAATAAATGATGGGTCATCATATTGCCCACTTATTGAATAAATGGTCATCATATTGCTCACATATTGAAAGAATGGTCACCATATTGCCAGTTGATCAGGTGAATGCTCTTTTAAAAACTGCTTGCTGACGCACTAATGATAGTCTAATAATAGTACGATGAAGAAGAATGAATGTGTATCCCCACAAAAACACCTCAGTTGTAGAATTCGGCCCCAGATAAAGACAAGATGGAACCTCATCCAAAAAAAGCAATATCAAAAATGACCCTGGAAAATATGAAGTTCCATTGAAAACTCCACTTCGCATTTTTGACCTTTTTGAGGAAGTGAAATTATTAATAATCGAAACAATCGATAATGTGAAATTAAAAGTTCAGAGCGATCTAAAAAGCCACTGTTTTTGAGCCATGCAACGAAATGACAGACCACCTGGTCTAGTTCTTATGACAGGCGTATCATTTGACGCCTAGAACGGTATGCATGTGCCACTGACGAGGACAAACTACTGGTAGCGGTATTAACCTTTTATGGGGAATATTAATTGACAATTAATGAATATATGATGAGTGTTCTGTGGGTGGTGTCTCTATAATTGGTTGAGACCCGCTCCTCCAGACGGCCTTGTCCTAACCTTCACTATACACACCCTCCCTCCCTGTACTGTACATCGACCTTTTATACATAATTATACTATAGGCAAAAAAAAAGTGAATAAGGAAGTGTAGAAAGATATTATAACAGGAGAATTCAATCGACTGACGTAGCTATCAATGACTGAGTTGTCTATTCGTAAAGGCAGGGAACCACCGAAAACCTAATCTGTTTGTTACTAAACAACATTCACAATATATTCCATAGAAGTGATATATTATTTATAAACAAAATGTTAGTTGACCCCCTTCTTTTCACTGTTCCCTTGGGCCGATTTGACTGAAAATCTAAAAAAATAATATTTATTTCCGTTAAACCGTCCGCCTATATTAAATTTTAGGATATAAACACATATATGAGATGGATAGTAATTATAATTTTAAAAAAATAATAGAAGTGTTAGTTATTGCGACTCATATCCGGGCTGTAACAACAACCTCATATTGCCTACTACCAGAGCGCTTTTTTCTCACTCTACTGTGGGTGTTTATCTCGGGAATATCTCAGAATGCAAGGAGTGCTATAGAGCTGAAATTTTGCAAATAATTCTTACTTGCCTTGACATTCAATCTATTAAGTTTGGTTGCATAATAACGGTCACTGTGTCAGTTCATTGTGTGCCCGGGTGGGGTCCTTGGGTGGCTGGCTAGGTTGGAGGGCCTGGGCCAGCTCCGCCGGGGCCTCTGGACTGAACAGTCCCGGACTTGGAGGATGTGGACTGCCTTCCTCACATGCACACCCTCATCTTGCCCATGTGGGGCGCCTGGGTGGGGTCCTGAGGTGGCTGGCTAGGTTGAGTGGCCTAGGCCAGCTCCGCCGGGGCCTCTGGACTGAACAGTCCCGGACTTGGAGGATGTGGACGGCCTTCCTCACATGCACATCCTCATCATTAAGCCTAATGGTTACCTTTACACCCTAGCAATGGAGGCCCCCTACCCCAGCCAAGTGCCCTGGCTCAGTAAAGACAAGAAATATAACGCGATAGGGCGATAATACCTAAGTAGTTGTTTGCCCCAATTAAACCAACCAACGGTTGATTACAAACACTAAATGCCAACAAAAAAGGTGTTGAAAATATTTTTAAGTTTTATTGAATTCACAGTCTTATCGAAATTATTCGTTAAAAACAATATTCTTCGTGAAATTCGTGACGCGATGGAATTTTTTCAACATTCGAAAAATGAACCAATGTGGACGAAACTACAGGGAAAAAGTGTATAAAAGCTCTGTGAAAAAAACCTTTCATTTATACAATTTTGCTTGATTTATGCGAAAACCTTACGAAAAATTAACTATTACAAAAGTTGCTTCGTACAATTTTTTGTAAGATTTGAGGTAGAAGGGGCGAAGTCGGAGCTTTAGCGTTCCAAAGCCGCCGAATGCTCTCTTTAAATGGTAGCGTGCTTGCCTACTGTGCTCAAAATTGCGGATTCGAAACCCGACCGAGTCTTTCAAGTTTTTTTTATCTTAGAGGTAAAAAAACCTTGAGCACGCCATCCTTCGGATGGGACGTTAAGCGATGGTCCCAAGAGCCTGTGTGATGTCGGGTCTCGTTCAGGTGTATAAATCTAGGATAGGCAAAATTTAGGACTCCCATAATATAGTCGAGCTCATGTTCAACAGAGCGAAGAAAGAGCTCTCTGGTAATAGGCGATATGACATTGCGATTAAAGCCCGGGCTTGAGTCACAATAAGTAACTATTTTGACTAGATTCACCTTGCAAAGTTGGCCAATGGTTTTTGTTATTTGACATAAGACCGGCGTAAAAAATATATAATAATAATAACATTTATTTGGACCAGCAAAACAAGGTGCTATACACAAATATATAAAATAAAGGATTTAAAATAGAAAGTCCTGGTACAGTCTTTGTTTGAGTCGCCTCCCAGGAGTAGGCGCTCCTAGACTGTAATGTACAGCCCCGGAACAATACACAAGGGCTTCGTGGTGATTCTTCACTAGTTTCTCGATGTGAGCTGCAAAAAGAGGAACACCCAATTCTTCGTGGATTTTGTGATTCCTCACAAACCAGGGTGCGTTTGTTGCTATTCGGAGTACTTTATTCTGAAATGTTTGTAGTCGTTTAATGTTAGTGCTGCAGGTACCGATCCAGACTGGACAGGCGTATGTTAGAAGTGGAAGTAGGAGTGTCTTGTATAAGAGAATAGTACACGTATGTTTAAGTGGCGTGTTTCTGTTTATGAGAGGGTAGAGGGTGTTAAGTCGTGAATATGCTAGCTGTAGTTTTCTGTTAATGTGTAGTTTCCATGTGAGTCGTGTATCTAAAAGTACTCCAAGATAGCGCACACCCTGGTCCTTAGGATTCCAGAGAATGGGGAGGTCATCAATTTGCAGCTGACGTTGTTCTTCTATGGAGAATCTGCGGAGAGTGAATATTTTAGCTTCAGTCTTCCCTATGTTCAGTGTTAGTCTCCATTTTGAGAACCAGAGAGAAACTTCTGTCAGGGCTTCCTGGAGCTGTTCAATGGCGACGGAGAGGACACTATGCTGACAGGCGATCATTGTGTCATCGGCATAGGTGGCTAATGTTGCCGTGGGAGTTTCGGGGATGTCGTGGGTGTACAAACTAAAAAGGAGGGGGCTCAGAATAGCACCTTGAGGGACCCCAGCTGTAATCCTTCTCTTGGTGCTCAGTGCGTTATTGACTCTCACCTGGAACGTCCTGCCATGGAGAAAAGAGGATATAAGACCAACGATGTATTTGGGTACCAAGCTTTTCTTTAGTTTGTACAACAGCCCCTGATGCCAAACGGTGTCAAAGGCTGCGGCTACATCCAAGAATACGGCGGTGGTGTAATTCTTCGCCTCGAAGCCGTGGACAATCATTTCGGTCACCCGTTGTAGCTGCTGGACTGCAGAGTGTTTGGCTTTGAAGCCAAACTGGTGGGACGGTATGGTGTCTTCTAGATATCCAGTAAGCCTTTTCGATATAATCTTTTCAAAAATCTTAGACAATGAATTTAGAAGGCTTATCGGCCTGTAGCTGTTGGGGTCTTGTTTCGGCTTGCCGTGCTTATGAAAGACAACAACGATAGCATTCTTCCACGGGTCAGGAAAGTATCCTCTCCTTAAACAGCCATTGAACAGCCCTGTAAGATAAGCGATGCTTCTTGGAGGCAGGTTCTTGAGGACGATGTTGGGGATGAGGTCTTCACCGGGGGCCTTCTTGTTGGGGAGTCTCCGGATGTATAGTGTAATTTCTGACGGGTTTGTGTACTGTATATGTGGTTCTGCGGTGTGGAGTGGGGTGGAAAGAAATTCGTGGACTGTGTGGAGTGTTTCGTGATCTTGTGTGTCATGAGTTCTGAATTTCTGTTCAAGGTGTTGAGCCACTAGCTCACTCTTGTCCTTGTCCGTTGTTACAGTATTCTGTCCGTCTGTCAGGGGCGGGAGGCCGGGGTCTTGTCTGAGGAGGCGTCGTGTTTCCTTCCAAAGGTTGCTGTCTCCAGGCGTAAAGTCGCTGGTGTATTGTCGGTATCTGTTGATTCTGTCATTGTCCAATTCCCATCGTATAAGTCTTGTCAGTCGGTTCAGCTCTCGCTTCTCTTGTGGATCGCGTGTTCGTTGCCAGTGTTTGCGGAGTGTATTTTTGTCGTGTATCATGTTAAGTATGCGTTTAGGGGTCTTATTTTGTCGCATGTTGCGTTGGTCCTTGTAGTGATTGTATGTTGAGTTGTGTATCGAGGTGTAAATGGCTTGAGTGAAATATTTCAGTGAGTCGTCTATGTCTTCAGTATTGTAGTAATGCAAAGGGATGTCTATGTTTTTGTCCATCTCCCATCTAAACGCGTCCCAATCTATTTTCCCCTGTATCAGTCTAGGCAGATGTTCTGCCTGTTTCGGGTTCACTTTGAAGGTACACACGACTGGAAGATGGTCTGAGTCGAGTTCTGTCAGTGGTTCGTGATAAAGGGGCAAAGTAAAATTTTGGACTAGTCCAATGTCCAGGATGTCTGGGAGATATCTCTGTTGTGTAGGATAAAATGTCGGTTCGTCCGGTGCTGATATCTGTACGCCTAAATTGTTAATTATGTTTAAGAGTCTTGTCCCGTTGTTGTTTGTCCGTCTACATCCCCAAATTGTATTTTTACTATTTAGGTCACCTAGTAGTATAGTCGGCCCCCCAGTGAAAATGTGTTCAAAATCCGTCTGGTGAATTCTGATGCCTGGTCGGTGGTATGCTGAGATTATGTTAAGTGTTCTGTTGTTGTTGAGTGTGAGTGTGGCTCCAACGGCTTCCAGCTGTTGAAGTGTGGGTAAGAGAAGCTGAGAGTGTGCGAGGCTCTTTTTTATACAAACAGCGACGCCTCCAAATCTGGTTTGTCTGTCCTGTCTGTATATGGTGTATCCTTTTAGCTTGAATTTGTCGGTATTATGGAGGTGAGTTTCTGTGATACAAATGATGTCGATGTTGTAGCGAGTTAAAAAGTCCGAGAGTATCGTTCGTCTGTTTTTTATTCCGTCAGCGTTCCAGTTAAGGATGGATAAATTATGAAAAATATTTAAATTAGGGTCCACCATTGTTAAATGAAAATACTTGGGTGAGAAGATTAGATAAAAATGATTTTATGATAGGGATAAATGGTTTGAGAAAGGTGATTATTGTGTTGGTGAGGTCAGTCATGTCGTTAGCTGGTTGGTTGTCTTGGCTGCTGGGTAAGTTAGGTTGAGGTCGGGGTTGGAAGGGTCGGGGTCTGCCTTGGTCGAACCAGCTGTTCGGTCGGTCCGGGGCCTGTCTTGGGGGTTGTCCTTTGGGTGGTGCATTGGGAGGATCTTGTCGTTTAGGTTGGGCCTGTCTGCTAGTCCTGTCTACGTATGTCTTGTAGGAAGCACACCCTCTGTAGCTGGCTGGATGGTTGCCCTGGCAGTTGGCACACTTGGGAGAGTCTACCTTCTTCTGTCTGGAGGGGCATGCTGTGAAGTGGTGGTCCTCCCCGCACTTCACACATTTGGGGTCCAGTCGGCAAAAGTTTTTGGTATGACCAAAAGATTGGCAGTTTGTGCACTGCACGACTCGGTTGGAACGTCGGCGTGGCTCCACTTTGACAACTGTATAGTAGAGCCGCGTCAGTTGAAATATGGCCTCTCCAGATGGGGTGTTCTCCAGCTCAACTGCACAGAGGGGTGTGGGGCGTCTGTCGTGGTTCAGAATCCGGGTGACTTTAATAACAGGGTATGTCGGGGTCAGTTCGTCTGTTATTTCTGTGTCGGTCAGTGAGTAAGGAACTCCCCGTATAATTACGGAGAGTTTCCTGTCCTCGGGGTTGACGAAGGTGTAGTATTTCACCTTATTGTCGTCATAAAATTTTGTCACTTTGCGATAGTCATCAGTCGTTGTGAGGCTGATCTTTATTTTTTTGTTGCACTGTTTTGTTTCAAACGGCGAACAAATTAAACTTTTTAACTCGGTAATGACCAGCTGATAATTATCAGCCTCACAAAGAAAGATTGGAGGGATCTTGGTCTGTCTGTTAGGGGTAGGCTGTCCGTCTGGCTTTGTCGGTTGGGTTGTCTCCTGACCGTCCTGGAGAGTGAGAAGTGGCTCGTATCTGTTCTGTGTTAGTGTTGGTGTGGGTGTGATTTGTAAAGTATATCGGTTCCTCTTCAGCTGAGGCTCCTGGGAGATGGCTCTGTTATCAGGGACTACTTGGCCGCCGTCTACTGCCATTGATATCCCAGAGTCCTCACAGCTTGAAGAGAGCTGCCTCTTAGCAGGTAAAAAAGTGGATATCATCTCACCTGTTCCGGCTACATTGTTTATTTGCTTGATATCGGCAAGGTTAGAATTTTGAATATTAAAATTATTAGACTGTTCTCGTTTCGAAACGCCGGGTTTCATTCTCACCCAAACAGAGGGAGAACTTCTGAGTGTCTTTGTCACTGTTTAGTAATATAAAAACTTATAACACCGTCACAATATTAATAATAAATGTTAACAAACTTTAACGTGTGTTTAGCACTTTATAGCCAAAACAGCTGTCAAAAATATATATATATATATATATCGTTCAACGAATGCCTGATCCGTAGGTGTAGAAGGGGGGGGGGGGAGGGGGGGATTTCAGACGGAACAGCATTTCGGGATTGATCCCAAGGCTTTTCTGGTGTCAGATCAAGATTGCAAGAAATCATCGGAGGTCAACCAATGAAGTAAAGTTACAGTTCTGAAAATGATCCAGACAATTGAAACTGTAGTGTTCAGTCTATATTTAGGTGCACTAGGTTCATGTTCACATATTATATAGGTAGGTGAACAGAAATATTGATAATTTAATAGTATATGTGTTTGCTTCCTAAGCTCAAGATCGCGGGTTCGATACCCGGCCGCGGCCCTTAGTTTATTTTATCTGGGAGGTAAAATAAAACACCGTCTTTCGGATGGGACGTTAAGCGATGGTCCCGAGCCTGTACGATGTCAGGTACTCGTTAAAGACCCCTACCCTAGGAGGGTAGGCATAATTTAGGACTTCCATTGTAGAGTCGGCCTCATGTCCACCAGAGTGACGGAAGAGTGCTCTGGTAATAGGCGATATGATCTCGTAGTTAAAGCCCGGGCATGAGTCATAATAACTAACTAGATCATTTAAATAAATCAGGAATAAACTTTCAAAATTTGTAAATAATCGCTCGGAAAATGAGAAGTAAATAAAAACAAATAAATAAATAAATTGTTTAACATTTATATTGTCTAATTCCACGAAAAAGTGTATTGGTTTCGGCTTACGCCATCGTCAGCACAAGTTCATTTCATAATAGCATTATTGATTGGTATATGAAAGTAATCTTTGGTCAGCGGTTTTCTTTGTTTCATTTAAATGCGTAATTCTGTGATCTCTTATACCCATCAGTAATGCCAGGTTGAAATGAATTTGAGAGTGGTGGAGGGGGAGAGCGTGGTTGGTATAAGAATGTCCTGTAATGACCATGTTTTATTTTTTCCTTATTTTATCATTTTTTATAAAAAAACTATCAATGATAGTTATTATGACTCATGCCCGGGCTTTAACTATGAGGTCATGTCGCCTACTACCAGAGCGCTCTTTCGTCACTCTGGTGGACATGAGCCCGACTCTACTGTGGGAGTTCTAAATTTTGCCTACTCTCAATTTTTATTCACCTAGGGTAGGGGTCTTTAACGAGTACCTGACATGTGATGTATTATTTTTATACAATTTAATCTTTTTAATGTGTGTATTATTTTTATATAAAAACCAAAATTTTTTTTAAAACAAATGCCAGTAAAAACCAAAACACGGCCATCAGCTGTTTTAATTAGTGAAGTGTAGTGTCGAGGCCTGAGGTTCAATAGAGACGGGCTGAGTAAAAGATGGACAGTGGTGTTTAGGCTTAAATTGCAATGAACTAATAGAAGTGACTTGACGGTGAAATACAGAAGGTACTTTTTCTTGTTTATATGTACAGGATATATGCCTAGAAATTTATAACTTAAATTTTTAAAAATGCCCAAAATATGAAACAAAAAAGAGTGAATTAGTGTTAAGAATTTAGTTTTTAAGATTTTTCTTTTGATTTTTGTTTGTTTCCATGTTTAGTTTCTTTATTTTAATTATGCAGATTTAAGAAAATAAACCCAATAGTTTTTCTCGAAAATTCTATTCTATCCATTTTCCCTGTTGGCCCAGTAAGATTATTTGAAAACCTTTGGATTAGATTTTATAATTTTGCAAAATTTAGAAGACAAGATGGCGTCTCTTTAGAAATCCAAATTAAAAGTTCGTTATTTGATTTTTTTTAAAAATATATGTGCACTTTCTTAAAGATTGCACGTCTTGAATTTTTGATACTTTTTTAGGGCCTTTTTCGAAAAACTACTGTAGAACTTTAGTAAAAGAAAAGAGATAACATTTCTACAGGAAAAGTGGTAATTTATTATTTATTTGATTATTATTTTTCATTTGTTTAATGTTATTAATTATTTATCTAATTATTATTTATTTAAGTTTAACACTTAACATTTAAATCTCTTCTTTAATTTTTATTACCACAGACATTGTACAGGCTCGGGACCATCACTTAACGTCCCATCCAAAGGACGGCATGCTACCAATAATAAAAAAATATTTTATAATTCGTTGCTCTGCGATATAATTTTTGATAAGAACCAATTAATTCGATGAGACTTACCGTTTTCGTGTAAATCAAGAAAACGTCAAAACATAATATGTTAACCAGATACCAGGATAGTCTGCCATAAGAAAAGATCCAATAAAGAGATTGAACATTTAGAGGGAGAGCGGATTCATATGTATGAGGCTGTAAAGTCAAATTCAGAGATCGGAGGAGACTCAAAAGGGCAAAAACAGAAGTTAAAAGACCAGCAAATAAAGATTTCAAAGGTTTAGAAGGAGAGTAGAAACTTACGATTACGTTTAGGTGTAGCTTCTATAGTCTAGAAAAACACATTAATGCAGCAATGTCAATAGAGAGGCTTCAACCAGGTACGATGATAGCCAACGATAAGTAAAAATGACAATTTGTTCTGGTTCTAACCAAATAGCCGAAGAAGAAATATAGAATTTAAGTGGACCTTATCTCACCGATTCTTTTCTTTCTTTTTATGAAAAAACGTTAATACAGCAATGTCGGTAGATAGGCATCAAACAGACACGATGATAGTCAACCAGAGTTAGGCTACATTACGTAAAAATGAAAAATATATTTTGGTTGGTTTTACAGCCCAATAAGAAATATAGAATTTAGGTCCTTGTGGCACCGATTCTTCATATTTACCGAAAAAACAATAATGCAGCAATGTCGTTTGATAGACTGCAACCAGATACGATGAAAGACGACTAGAGCGCTCGTCTAACAGCTAAATCCAAGCTTTTAGACGTTTCCGGGAAAACCGAGGCCTGTTCCTGGCGAGAATAAATCGGGCATTTGAATTTTCAGGTACCCGGTTCTCGGTTTCAGACCCGGAAGCGGGTCCATGGTTCCAAAACCAGACACAATTCTACAGTTCCGGTTTTTCACAAGCTTCCCGATAAGGTAAAGGGTGTACAAGTTGTTTAGCACTCACAGTAAGATTTCGCTCTCCCTGTAAATCTTTGATATGTTTGTTTCTTGAACTAATAACTTCTGTGTTCGCCCTTTTGAGGGTCCTTCGATCTCTAAAGTTAAGGCTACAACCCGACTCACACATTCTTTTTTATCACACATTCACTACCTAGTCACTGTAATCTGTAACTAATCACTGTCACTGCTGCTGCTAAGAAGGTCTCTAGGCCATTGACGCTCAAGCCGTCTGGGGAAGTGTGGCAGAATGGAGGGCACAGACTAAAGGATTATTGTATGAACTGAGAGAGGAAAGTCTTTTTTTATACTTGGATTTAGCGACTTGGGTGAAAAAAGGAAGATTTTTTTGGGAGACGTAAAAAGGAGCAATGGCGATGGCCAATTGTACGATAGTTTTTGGATTGAAAGGATTGGATGCGCTGGAGATTGGAAGCCTTGGCAGAACCCCAGAGTTCAATATGGTTCTTGAAATCGATATTTTTGTAAAATTCATAGAATTAAAAGAAGTTAACATCTTTTATATACATATCCTTCGACTTCGCCGCCATATTGAATTTGCCCAAAACCTCACAAATCACGGGCTGTACAATTTGTCTCAAAGTTGATGCCCCCCACCAGATATTGTTATTATGTATCCTGTTATGTAACTGATACATGCTAATTGTGATTGCCTATTGATAGATATATCACCATCCTCTCCACGTCTTATCACACGGGTGGATTCTGTTTACACACACTTGACACTGTTTGGACTAGAGACGCTTCTTAACGTCAAATAGTTTCTGTAACAAAACAACTCAGGAAAATATTTTCTTTTCCTTTCAAGAAAGTGACTTATTAAAATTGATGAGTTGCGCCCCCATATGTTTAATTTATTTGTTTTATTATTTTTAATTAATTAATTAATTGAATTGATACCATTTATTTCTATGTAATTTAAAAAATATGTATTATAAAAAAGACAATCAGTATATATATTCATGTTTTAGTGAGTTGGTTCTCGTCAATAAAAAAAAAAAAATTGCGGCATTGGACGGCGGGACCTTAGCTCAGGTACTTGCTAATAGAACCAACTCACTAAAAACATGTAAAAACAAATTACTTAGAAATAAATTGTATCGATATCATTAATTAATTAAAAATAATGAAACATGTGGGGGCGCCATGTATATAAATATATTTGTATTCCATTTTAATGATGGTTATTGAAATTTGAACACTCCTGTTGTTCCTTTAAGGTTTCTAAACAGCGGATACAATTTTATAGCTATCCGTTGCAGGATGTATATATAAACATGTGGGGGGCGCTAAATATATATATATATATATATATATATATATATATAAATTGTTAAAAGTTACACTTATTATTCAATTTTATTGTTCTTTAGTAAACATGAAATTTCTGTCCGATTAAATAACTTACTCAATACTTCGTGAAGCTGGGAAAGTAACTTGACGGGAAATGGAAAGTCTAACCAACATTTCCTAACCAAGAGAAGCTGGTGGTCGTTTGAAGGTGAGGCGCTATCACAACGTATTTCCCAGGAGGGACGCTTCAACGGCGCTCTCTTCACACTAACACCTCCCTCTGATATCTTCTTTGGAACTAAAACATTACAAAGAGTACAATTATTCTCTGCCAACTTGTTATCCTCCTCATGGTTCACTGATCAGCCCCCTTTTCTTTTGTCGATTTAGCTGAAAAGGTGATAAACATCGGTATATTCATTATTCATTCTATCGGAAGTTATCGTGTTCACAGATACACAAACAAGCAGACATAATACTTCGCAGTTATACTTACTACTAAGTATAAGGGAGGTTATCAAATTCGCCGAAAATTCGATGTTAAGTTGTCACCAAAATAATCGTGTTTTCCGACCAAAAAAAAAAAAAACGAACACGATAACTTTCTATAGAATGAATGTATCGATACAAAATTTTGTTTAACCAAAACTCCATAAGAACGAAATCTATTGATTTTCAGCAAAATCGGCTGATATGGGGTGGCGTAACTCAAAAAATCGAATTATTGCCGATGTAATTAATGTATCGACACGAAATTTAGAATGAAATTGGTAATAAAATTGAAAAAACATACTGCATCTAATTACCTTTAAACTTATTTAGAAGGTTGTCCAGAAGAGCTGTAGTAGTTGTAGCAATGATACAGGGTCCCCGAGCTAGACGGGCCCCAACATGTGTAAACGGAAATCGGAAAATGTTATCCATTGTCATATTGATAAAAGCCAAGCATAAATTAACAGAATTAAAACGTATCAAAAATTATTTTAGAACTTCTATGGGACAAGAACATCTATCGGACTTATCAATGCTGTCCATAGAAAAAGAATAACTTGAGAAACTAAAATCTTCAGCTATGGATGATATAATAAGGATGTTCGCCGAAAAAAAAGTACCAATTTGATCACTAGAATATTTTTTTTAGAGTTAATATTTTAATATCTATTGTTGTTTGTGTTAGTTTCAAATAAGTATATATTTTTTTATGCGAGTGTTTTTGTTTATTTTCAGGAAAAGGGCCCCCAAAGAAATTTTGACACAGGGCCCGTCATTCTTTAAAATTAAAAAGTTTATTTAGTTGAAAATTAATATTTTAATATTAATGTTTTTACTAGTTTGATTGTTACTTGGAGTTATTATCATTATTATTGATTAAGAGGCGCTCTCTCTTATGTACGATGCATATTATAGCCATCCATGGCCCCGGGAGGTAGTTCTATCTACGAAATAAAACTCGGGATTCGAACCATGTGAGACCGTGCGACCAAAGCCCCACGCTCTAGCCAGCACGGCCACCATGGCTCCACGATGTATGTAGTCCCTATCCCGAAATAAGAACTCTCATCTTAACTGAACCATAAGTTCTGATTGAGGCCCTACCAGGAACCAACAGTGTTGATCCAAACAAATATTTTGAAAACACTTTTGCAATTGGTTGATTAGTGAGTGTGAGATGTCGACTCTAATTGACCCTCATTAGAACAACTGTGCACCTAATGTGTAGCTGCACACAACAATTGGACATCTTTTAAAATGTTAACATTTAAATAGGTTAGGTTAGGTTTTATTACTCATGCCCGGGCTTTAACTACGAGGTCATATCGCCTACTACCAGAGCGCTCTTTCGTCACTCTGGTGGACATGAGCCCGACTCTACTGTGGGAGTCCTAAATTTTGCCTACCCTAAATTTTTATTCATCTAGGGTAGGGGTCTTTAACGAGTACCTGACATCGTACAGGCTCGGGACCATCGCTTAACGTCCCATCCGAAGGACGGCGTGCTTAAGTTTATTTTACCTCCCAGATAAAATAAACTAAGGGCCTCGGTCGGGCTACGAACCCACGACCTTGAGCTCAGAAGTCAAGCACGCTTACCACTGAGCTACCGGCGCCCTCTTAAATAGTAAGTATTTAGTATTCACTGTTTTCAATTAGTAAACGCTTAATTGGCCAGTTTCAAAAGAAAACTTTTAAAAAGCTTATTGTGCGGAGACTCATGCCCGGGCTCCAACTACGAGGTCTTATCGCCTACTTCGGGCCTCGGCCGGGTATCGAACCCGCGATCTTGAGCTTAGAAAGCAAACACATATACTATTAAATTATCAATATTTCTGTTCACCTACCTACATATATATGTGAACATGAACCTAGTGCACCTAAATATAGATTGAACACTACAGTTTCAATTGTCTGGATCATTTTCAGAACTGTAACTTTACTTCATTCGTTGACCTCCGATGATTTCTTGCAATCCTGATCTGACACCAGAAAAACCTTGGGATCAATCCCGAAAAGCTGTTCCGTCAGTATCCCCCCCCCCCCCCCCCCCCCTCTCTCTCCCCTCTACACCACGGATCTGGCATTCGTTAAACGATAGATATATATATATATATTTTTACGCCTCTTATATCAAATTTAACAAAAACCATTGGCCAACTTTGCAAAGTGAATTTTTTTTTTTTTGTTGCCTACCCTAAATTATTTTTACACTATTATTATTACTATTACACTATCACTTCTCCCATTTATTTTTTGCCTTCTCAAAAAAATAGCAATTACAAACGTTTCAGAATGCACTCTCATCATCGGTGTCTATAATTTATCTCTTCTTTATGCTAACTATTCCTTCTGTCAATCAGAATTTCCTTTTGTAGTTTTGACTAAATGTTTATGTATAGAAGTCGATTCAATAAATATGTTCTACAAAAGGAAAATTCTGATTGACAGAAGGAATTGTTAAAAAAAAAAACACATGTATTATAGACATTGATGACGGGAGTGCTTCGTGTAAAATCGGTAATTGCTATTTTTTGAGAAGGCAAAAAATAAATGGTAGAAATAATGCTGTAATAATATATTAAATATGAATTAAGAATCTTAGACAACCCAAAAATCATTACGAGGAGTGATAAAAAAGTTCCAGAGTGGTACGGTTGGCAGCATTGGTTGTTGTGACTCTTCCTGAGCTCAGCTGTTTTTGTAGATTCTCTACATCCTACTCTTTTGTGAAGTAACTGACGTTTTTGTGAAAAAAGTTTTTCGTGTTTGGCTATTTTGTGACAATGTCCAATAACTTGTAAATTTGTTTAATACAATTTTTTACAAATTAGTCCTGGAACAATCTTTGGTCACTCGCCGTTTATAGTGTTATTCAAACTAGATGGGATTATAAGAAATCTAATAAAGTGACTTGGGAATATCCATTGAAAATAGACAAAATATATTATAGATAAACAATCAATAAGTCAATATAATCAAAAGATGAATGTGACGAAATAGCATCCACTTTGATTGGTTGTATCTGAGGCAATGGTTACTTAAATGACATCATTTTACCTTAACAGTTCCATATACTGTACGTAGAGATAATGTAAGTACTGTTAATATTATTTTCCATTTTCAACTCGCATTACAACTTGTATGGAAAGGATAATATCAATAACAGTTCTATCAAAACAATAGTTTTGCGACTGTCATTGAAGGTCGCTCTGAGTGGATACAATAATAGAAGTTCCTACGTAACAACCAATATTTGAATAAACTATACAAAAATATGTTAATGTAAAAGAAGTGATTAGTAAAAAAAAAATATATTCTAGTTCTATCTTCTATAATTATAGAAATATTATACGATAACTGATATGAATTGATGTTTTGTTGGATTGAACGAAGAAATATACATACTTGTATTAATATGTCATGTAATTTTGCAGGTCTTTTGACGGCTGTGAACTGTCTGTCTGTCCGATGGGCCATGGCCGTACAAAACATCTTCACCACAGCTAAGCTGATGGCCCTCATTGCTATAATACTGGCAGGACTGTATCATATTTCTACAGGTGATTATACTTATATATATTTTTAAAATATATTTTAATTTTTTTTTTGACGTGACGACGTCTTATAATTTGGTAGGCTGGCACCCCATGTTCGAAAACTGCGTTATGTTACTTTCGATAACACGTAACACACGTATCGCGCATGCGCCGAGAGAGAGAGAGAGACAGCTGTTACTACTAATACAGAATATATATTATATTATAGTACAACTGTTACTTTCTGCATATACAGATAACCTAGTTATCCAATATTATTATTAGATATATACAGATTAATAATATTAATAATAAACTCGTGTTTAACTATTATGCTTATGAATGTTTTCTTTCTATTGTTTTTAAATTGTTTCAAGGTTCAAAAATTTTATTGAAATGATTTGTTATATTTGATTTTTGACACTTTCGCTATCTCGCAACTCAGACGTTGTCACGCTCATTTGCGTCGCTGTCTGCGTTTTAATGCCCAACAAGAGACACCTAAAGAGATTGAATTACCTTACAAAATACTAGAGTCAGGAGTTAAATTACTTAAATTTTTGATGAAAATCTTTTTTAATTGATGATAATATTTAATTTGGGAAAACGTTGCAAATATATAAAGTGATTGGTGTCAAATATGTATTTGTTCAATAAATGCATACAACGTAATATTCAAAATTCAGTTATACATAACTTTCCAAAATACGTTATATTTAAATTTTTTTGTATTACTTTTCGCTTCCGCGGCGCCCAGGGCGGTCGCCCCACCCACGCGACGGCCCTGGTAGCATCCTTTTGAGACAGATTGAAACATAGGCTATATGGCGTCTGAAAATGTTGAACGGGAGGAGGGGTTGTGGGGGCGCCCTATGAATAAATATAGTGCTAGCTCATTAACAGATGGTCGGATTGTCATGGAATTTGAAGAGAGGCAGAAAACTGCCCCCAGCCCTTCCATTATATCGTAAGTAAATTTTTCAAGTGATTTCATGGTTTTTATAATTACTGTGTTCATACTACTTCCTGTTGATTGAGATTTTTGGTACTACTACAATATTAATCAATAAGGTATGAAATATGAACCCTTTCTTCATCTTATTTCAGGACGTTCTTACGTCCATTCATGATGCATTCGACCTCCGTTTATAAACGCATGGGAAGTGTTTAGATTCCTTGTATAAGTACTAGTGCTACTTAGAAATTCCATGGGATATTGATTCTATTTTCGATGTCAGTTATAATTTTCTCAAAATTGCCACATTCAATTGACACCATATCGTGGATGATGGAAGTATTTCCCGGAGAGTCTGTGGTTTAAATATTTTTTGAACTTAAAAAATAAATGGGAGACAAGTATGGTTTCAAAACATATAATTTGACATAGAGGTTTGTCTATTGATGATATTTCATTTTGGGAATCAGACACGTTATATAATAATGAATAAAAGACACTACTTAATTCATTGAACCGTATTCCAAGATAAAAGATAACCTCAACTTTTGGTAGCCTAAATTTCGATGGTTATCTTTTCAACAAAAAAATTTATGTTTCTTTTCTGTAATTTTTCGACACAGAAATTCCTGATAACACTTGAAATCAAATGTTTACATTTGTCCCCATCATTATTTTTTTCCCGTAACCCTCTCCCCATAAAGAACAAATAGAACCCGACGAAACCGAAACAATTATGTTTTCGCTCTCCCACCAAAACCGATGCGATTTTTCGGGCTAAAAATGTGTAGTTGACTTACATAGGGGCTTATTCGGTAGTTATTGTGGTATTGAGTTGAGCCCCCCCTCTAATTTCCATCGGCCGATTTGACTGAAAAATATTAGCTCTTGTCCTTATGTGTTTATGAATTTACATATGAAATTTTGTGTCGATACATTCATTACATCGGCAGTTATTGGGTTTTTTGTGTTAAGCCTTCTCCCTAAGCCCCCCTTCTTTTTAGTCGATGGGGCTGAAAATCAATAGGCTCATGGGATTCTGGATACACATATACAATTTTTATATTGATTATCAATTTTATCGGGAGTTACAGACAGATTTTTTTTTTCATTTTTGGAATCAGGAGGTTGAATAAAACCTTATGGAACAGTAGGCAGCGATCCAGGTTCTGCAGTGGGTTGTTTGGTCTTGGGTGCCGGTTAATAAGTTTCTTGGTGGCGTCTCAAGAGGTGATCCCTTAAATTGGATGTGTTTAGCCCTCTATACTAGGAATTGGATTGGTTTTGTGTTCACAAGTGGCAAGCGTTCATTCGAAATATTCAAATATTTCTAGAAAAAAGTTAGACAAAAGGTTGAAAAGTTACGCAACTTTTCTAAAAATATAGGTATATAAACATTTCGATAAGCTTCTTCTTTTTTTTTTGTAGTTTTGACGTGACAACGTCTTATAATTTGGTAGGCCGGGCCCTCATGCACGAAAACGATGTCCCGTAACAAAACTCACGCGGAACCCACGTATCGCGCATGCGCCGAGAGAGAGAGACAGCTGTTACTACTAATACAGAATATATATTATATTATAGTACAGCTGTTACTTTCTGTATATACAGATAACCTAGTTATCCAATATTATTATTAGATATATACAGATTAATAATAAACTCGTTTTTTAACTATTATACTTATGAATGTTTTCTTTCTATATTGTTTTTAAATTTATTTGATTATTGACACTTTCGTCATCTCGCAACTCAGACATTGTCACGCTCATTTCGCCACGCACCAGAGTTGCACGCACCCGATTTTTTATATACTATCGATATATCGATAGTACTATCGACTATCGCCCATCCCTAATTTCCCCTTTACTACGTGGGGAACTAAAACTCGGTTTTTGTTGGTGCTCAAAAATTGAATTTTATTTTACGTTGAATGAGGTTTTATCCTGAAAGAAGAATGAAATTTTATTTTATATTTCTAGAAACTATATTTTCAAAAATGTTTCTACGCGCGGATAACCGCCCACTTGTTTAAATTTAAAAAACCGTATAAACTGCTTGCGATTTGATTATGTTCCTGCTTTTTATCGAACTTTAAAAGAACCCTAGAACTACTACTAGTTCATTAGGATAAGGATATATAAAGAGGAGGACGTTGAGTATTTTCATGAACTATAGTCCTTCCGCGAAACGGCGATTTTTGACTTTGGTCGAGAGTGTTGTCAGTAATCCGAATATCCTTGATGACTGTTTCTCTCTTTGACCAACTCCAAATATAACTAATTATATCCTAAAGTTAATTATTGTTTACAATTAGTTCATTAGTATCACATTATCAATTGGTTGTATTAAAAAAAAGAAGAAAAAAAGTTCCTATCTATCGTAATGAGAGCATAAAGATACAGAAACGTTTTATTCATTTTTTTTTTTTTAGTAAACAACTGTTTCCGGGTAAATGCTGCACGAAAATGATAATCTGAGCAAAGTTGCTATGCCCCTATGAATTGACTATTTTGTGATGTTTTTCAATTTCCTCTCTGAAACTTCAGTACATGCCGGAGATTAAGGTTTTTAAGAGCCTGGCCTTTTGAAGATTGGCGGGCGAGCGGAAGGGGGCCCTTAATTCGATCCTGTATTTTCTATCATCCACTAATCAGAAAATAAGAGCGGCATAGAAATGTTGCCATTTTTTCCAAAGAGTGTAAAATTATTATATTAAAAAAAATAAATAAATAAATAGATAGAAAAAAAACAAAACATTTTAGGGTTAATTCAGTTGATTTTCGTGACTGCTCTGAGTGAAGCAACATCCATATATTTATATTATATATCGCTCTTAAAAACCTTGAGAAAGAAAATTGCAAAACATCACAAATGAGCCAATCCTGCAGGCTTAGCAACTTTGCTCAGAGTATCATTTCCGTGCAGCATTCACTTCAAAATAGTTGTTTACTCAAAAAAATGAATACAAGTTTTCGTATTATTATTTTTTCATTACGATAAGAACTTATTTTTTTCTTCTTGGGACCAATTGGTAATGAGAGGCTTCCCGCCCAAACTCGAAAAAAGCTCACGAAAGAGAAGTTTGCCTCATTCGAAGCAATTCCACGGATATTTTTTTCTCTCGTATGCCGCGTTTATCTTGTGATGCATAAGATGTACAGAAAATAGCACAGATAGGCTCATCTGATAAGAAATTTTGTGGCGTTCAATGTTTCACTGCTGACCCAACGAAGCTAGATCATTTCTTTTGAGCCAGCACACTTTGAGTTCATTTGTGTGTTACCTTAGATTTACACATAATTTTTTATTAATTCACCGGATAGAACCCGATTGCTTTTGAGTAAGATCCAACCAGTAAAATTTACTTCAAAAAAATGATTAGAACAAACAACTTTAGTCAGTCAGTTCTATGTCTATCAGTCCTACACTGGTTGACATACCACATTCGCATTGAATTGAGATTTTTTTTTTTAACGATTAGGAAATTATATTTTTCACAATTGACAAAAATTATTTTATAATATAAAAAAAAATGTTATAATGGAATTTGTATAGTTTGCCTGGGGTAGGGAGTATCTGACATTGCACAGGCTGAGGACCATCGCTTAAGGATGTGTTACCTTCCAGATAAAATACCTAAGGCCCCAACCTGGTTTGAACCCGCGATCTTGATGGTAGGCAAGCACGCTACTCCAAGGACATTGTCCAAGACTGGATAATGGACAGGTGACAACAGCGATGGTCGCGCTCCTCCGATGGCCGAACGACATTCGCCTACTTACCGGACGTCTGAGTCCGCCTGCGCTCCACTTGGGTACAGCCCGATCACTGGACATCTCAGGTACTTTCAGGTCACGGCGACTTCTCAACTCCAAACTCTTCTTCTTTAAGAGGAAGGATAGCCCGAACTGTTCGTGTGGCGGCATCGAGACTGCAAAACATGTGGTCCTCGATTGCCCGCTGTACGACAGGTCTAGGGTGGAGTTGATCCGCGCGAGAGGGTCGTATCTGGGATTGATCCTGCCGGAGTTGAGGACGGAGTTTAGTTATCCGGCGTTCGGCCGGTTTGTCATCTCCTGACCCGGCGCCGGGGGCGATTGACGGGCAGGCCCGAAGTCTACCCCGGGCGACCGCGAAGTGGAAGAAGCCCCCCTCCACCGATCTCGAGCTCTCTCGGCGCTACCCCTAGGAGGTCTGAGAGCACCAGTCTGTCCCGCAAGGGACCAGAGGCTATCTCCCCCACACACCAAAAATCTTTGTAAATAACTCAATAATATGTATCTCTTCCCCCGACGATATCGGGCCGGGTGATTTGCCTCCAGCGCCCACTGGTGTACTTCTTATTAATTTTTTTTTCCTCACATCTCAACATATTGCAAATTTATATTGTTTACCCCCACTCCTCCTCTCCTGTCCGTAGCCCTGTCCACTTACTGTACCCTCTTGCCATATTTCTGTTGTATAACTGTTAAATATCTTCTACTCTATGCTGTGCAGGACAGACGGACTACCTATCAGAGCCGATGAAAGGCTCCAACTACGATCCTGTCTCCCTCAGTATGTCGCTATTCTCTGGCCTCTTCGCCTTCGGAGGGTGGAACTATCTCAACTTCGTCACAGAGGAGCTTCAGGACCCGTACCGGTCAGTTGGTATTTATTTTCCTTCTTTTCCAGTTACGAATGTTTCAGTCTGCTGACCTGTTATTGGAACATTGCTGTGCCTGGAGAAGAGTTTTAACGGGGAAAAAAGCTTTGTTTTTTGCCTAGATAATACTTCAGAAGTAATAATATTGATTTTATTAACCGGAATCTGTTCCGTTATTTAATAATACAAACTTACTACATTGCGTACTTATTGCATTGCGTAAAGTAACAGGTCATCCCATAAGTAATGTCGGTTTTTGTATTCTCGGATAAAAAGTAATAAAAAACTTACTGTTAATTTTTATTCAATGATTTAATTTTCCACCATTTTCTTCATCCATCATCTTATATCTAAATTTTCAATTCCCTATTTTACAAAAACTCTACATTTTGATCCGAAAAATAAAACTATTTCTCTTTTTACCTCTCCCGATGAATTCATCCAACGGCCAATTAGGTGGTCCCGGAGATTCTGGAACAGGTGGGATATCTGAAGGGGAGAATACCGTGGCTGACTTATAATGTGCCAACAGCAATGGTGTAGTTTTTGTAGGGTCTCAGCAGTGTGAGGTCTGGCATTGTCCTGGTCGAATAAAAATCAGCGCATATTGATCAGAGAAGGTCATTTTTTTTTCCAATGCTAACATCAAACGGTCAAGTTGTTGGCAGTAGACCTCTTTCTTGATTGGTTACATTAAAAACAATTACAATGGATTATTCCTTCCATATCCACCAAACATCATCCGTGGATGAAGGCCTCTAATAGCTAACGTAAAGAACACATGTATTATAGATACTGATGATTAGAGTGCTTCGAGAAACGTTTGTAATTGAAATTTTTTGAGAAGGAAAAATAAATAAATGGGAGAATGTAGCTGCAATAATATATTATTTAATTGTTTTTTTTTAACCGACATTACTTATGGGATGACCTGTTACATAGTTAATTTCTTTTCAAATCGCAAGGGGACAAAATTAAATAATTGCCATTGATTTGTGAAACCCTAAAAATCAGTCCGTTTAGGAGGATGCCATATTGTTTCCTTTGAACATAACCTTATTGCAGTAGCTGAACATTTTTACATATTTTGACCCATATTTTCTATGTTTTTACAACACGATTTTCTTTGCCGTATTCTTAATCATATAGATTGATATAGTACAATTTTTCATTTATATTCCTAATTTGGTCATTCTGAGAATTTATTTTGATGTCTTAAAGCTTGAATCGTGTGGCCGGAATGCAATGTGGCATGGATGCAAATTTCCAGGTTATGTTAGGTTAGTCAGTTATTATGACCCATGCCCGGGTTTCAACTTCGAGGTCATATCGCCTACTACCAGACCCCTCTTTAATCACTGGTGGGCATGAGCCAGACTCTATTAGGGGAGTCCTAAATTTTTCCTACCCTAAATATTTATTCACCTAGGTTTAGGGGTCTTTAACGAGTACCTTACATAGGCTCGGGACCATCGCTTAACGTCCCATCCGAAGGACGGGGCGCTTGAGTTTATTTTACCTCACAGATAAAATAAACTACTCATAACACTGATAATAAGAAAAAATATTCGTAATAAGAAAAAAAAAACAAAAAAAAAACACTGAGCTACCGGCGCCCTCATAAGTAAACATATTAGATTAGTTATAAATCGAACTCCATCAAATAAGAATTTCACTTCTCCATCAGCTGCTAAAAGTAATACAGCACCTAAAGATCTTTAGTGGAATAGACAATATTTCAAAAAATAAGTTTATTTTATTTATAGAATTCTTGATCTTTTATTTTTACTTTAACTTCCCTTATACTAATGAATAAGTAATTTGGGAAATAAAAAAATAGCTTTATAAGAAAAAGTAATCAATTATTGAATGAGAAATTAAAGCAAATACAAAAAGCGACTCCAAATTATGCTTAAAAATTCGTAATTTAAATTTTGAGTTGAGAACCTCTCTACGCCCTACGATCTGACAACTGGCTGTTATCGAATGGTATTTCGTTTGACATTCCGATAGTCACCCCATACTATCTACTTTACCTATTTATTAAAGAACGTTACCTACTTATTAAAGAATTTTTATTTTATATTTTTTTGTAATCCTCTATGATTCATAATAAGGTTAACCTGTCATTTAAAGCTACAATTAGAACGAGTTTCAAGTGTGTGCTGGGCAATTAGAAAGATATTTAGTTAAAAAAAATGAAAAACGTTTCCTTAATTATACAGTTTTAACTATTTCAATTACATTGTATTAAACATTTATAATTATGAGGTTTTTATAATTACGTAAAAGAAAAAAAAAAATTCACTTATCTGACATTTCAATGGAGTTCGAATCATTCCAATAATGTCGTGTAATTTTTACCTCAGCAATTTTTTTTTTGTTGAAAAAGTTGCTCTTGAGCTTTGATAGTAAAAAAAAATCTTGTCTATAGTTTTTTCACAAAATAAAGTGCCCGTATGAACTTAAAGCCGCTATTCTGTTTAATTTGGAAAAGCTGCAGTATAGCTCCATTAGTGTTTTTTGCGCCAAAGTCTTAATTGTTTTGATTAGTTATTTTCGGAGTAGTCACTAACATTCCTATTTGACTTCTTTAAGTCCATTTAGTGTGATGTATTGTGCCGAAAACCGATTTTAGGTTGTAATTCACATAAATGTCAGAATTATTTTTTAATTATTTTTTTTTATTCAAAGTTACACTTAGTTTTAGTGCGTTAATAGATCCATTGTGCCAAAAATTAGAATTTTTAAAATTATTATTTGTCGAAGATATTCAAGAAAAACTATTACTATCACTAGAACTGGCATATTTTTTTTTCTTTTAATGCGATTAACGATAATTAAAATATGAAATAAGGATTATAATTTGAAATATGAGTATTAAATTTTAAAGTTGAATGCGCGTTGTTTGAATTCTGTTGGTATTCAATAAATGTTCTCGTTTCGGGCAACATGAAGGTCAGAAGGGCTCCTTGTATTGAAAGACTAAGTCAGGAATTTCATTAGGAAATGGGATGAGAGCAGTAATAGTGTTAGTAGACTCTGAATAGGCCCTTGAAGGGCTCCAGACTATATCTCCAGTGTTGAGTTTCTTCAGACTCTCTATTATGCGAACTTTAATCAACCGAAACAGCTATAAAGCTGAAATTCTACACAGAAAGGCTCTCGCCCTCCATTCATTACATTGCCGGTTTTTTAGTTGAGTCCTCCTTCACTATCCCCCTTCCCCACTTTGGTCGATTTGGCTCAATATCAATGAAGTTCAGGATCCACAAATAAAACTTCATGGGGTAGTTTTCATCAATAATAGACTATATAATTATATTATAAATTATTTATTATTTATCTATTACCAACTAGTCACAATAAAAAAATTCCTTTTGAATTATTGTCAACAATTTTTAAGTAATACATAAAATTCTATAATATATAAAACTTGAAAAGGATAATTTATTATTATTTTTATTTTTCAAGTGCTCCGGAATTTTGCGCATATTTCTGGCCCAGGTATTGTTCTTACCTTTGAGATGCCTAGCTTCCAAAGACAGTAGTACTTATGGAAGTCGTTTTTCAGGTAGTTCAAAGAATCCGCTCGTTCGAAGTAAAACTTATTTTGTTTACTGGCATTCTTGAATTTATTTATTTCATAATTGTAAGGTGCTTACACGATGTGTCGAAAATCTGAAAATCAGTAGGTGTCGTATGGGGTTAAGGATAAAGATATTTCATTAGATTGACAGTTATTAGGTTTTCGGTAAATCCTCCTTCCCTAATCTCCCCCCCCCCCCCCCCCAGCCCGAACTCTCCCTCTTTGCTTGTGTCGATTTAGCTGAAAATCAGTAGGTGTCGTCCTCACGGGGTTTTGGATACAGATATAGAATGATATATTCATTCCATCAGGGATGGTACCCCATGAAGTTTTGTACTCAACTAATAAGGGTGTTCTTCGTCTATTTTTATAGATTTGCCAAACTAGAAAAACCTAGCTAGCTTACTACTAACAAATAATTTATAATTAAGCTGTTAAAAATGTTAAATTTGGTATTACATTTTTGATCGTAAAAATCTATAATTTTGAACAAATGTGCTCTTTTTTCCTCAACTGCTAGAAATATACTTAGTGTGTACAATTCTGTGTTAAGTTTCATTTCGTTCTGTCAAATACTGCTACTACTTGAACCAACATTCTAGGTAAAAATGTCGATTCTTTGCTTTTCCTCTCCATTGTTGCATTCTTAAAGGATCAGCATATTTTCAGAGAAAATCCAAATTCACAAAAATATTTGTAAATGACTCTTTCATTTTTGCCAAGAAATCTAAAACCATCAAAATCTCTAATGAGCGTTACGCTCTACCATCTGGCCTTCCCACACTTCCTTCTTCCCCTTGTCTTTGGTGCTACAACCTATGAAGAGTTCAGGCTTCTTAGAGGAACTCTTTCATCTCCTCCTCAATTCAGCAAAACTTAAATCTACTTTGAACATTTCATTTGATTAACTCAACCTATAGCGTGATGTATATGATATTTCGAAATCAGGTGTTCAAAAATGATTTAATGTCCTCATCCCTACTTTAAAACACCCTTATAACTATAAGGATTTTTTCCAATATATCAATATCAATGGATATGGGAACTCGAGCTCAACTTCCTTGTTTCAAATAGGATTACACATTTTTTCTTGATGAATTCTGAAACTTAATTTTCTTTTAAATGGAAAATTAGCTTTAAAGGAGCACCCTCCTGGATACTCGCTGAGATATTCACTGTACAAGTCTCTTCTTCTTCCGTCCCCTTTTCCCCGATATTGTTGATCGGTTAAATGTCGGGAATTAAAGAATTTAATCAGTTTTTTTTATTAAACTAAAATCTCACTTTTTTTGTTCTTCACTAAACACTTTAGGGCACATTTTTTTCATTAACAAATTAATAACATTTGCGTTAGGCTAATCTGTTGGAAACTCTCAATTTCAAAATCAGAATGTTTGGTAAACAAATAAAAATAAAATAAAATATAGGTAACATTTTGTCAAACTTCTAGACATATCGAGTATCTCAGCGAGTGTCCAATGATTCAGTTAATCTAGTTTCAGAATAGGTATGAAAATATAAGAAAGATGTATGATCCGTTTGAAATAACGTAATAAGATCTCATAGGGCTGATACTTCAAAAAAAATTTAGATGAGAAATTTAGTTTCCTTGGTTAAAGTTAAGGAGATATCAAATATTTTTTTAACTCGAAACTGCAGATCGAAAAAAAAAAGGACACCCTCTATAAAATTCTCTAAGTTGAAATGGATGGAAAAGTTGGAAGTCTCCCTCTCTCATT
Source organism: Aradus depressus (assembly GCA_963662175.1). Taxonomy (NCBI): domain Eukaryota; kingdom Metazoa; phylum Arthropoda; class Insecta; order Hemiptera; family Aradidae; genus Aradus; species Aradus depressus. The sequence goes on along the minus strand of OY759217.1, from coordinate 50,165,901 downwards.
AAACGGCTGAAAGCCTCTCGAAGTGAAGTACTAAGTGCCGTTCCTGATCTTGCTCTGATGGAGCCAATATTGACCTTTGTGAGGGACGAAGGGATCTTTGGTAAACTGAAACGGCAACTCTCTCTCCGGAGACTATCAAATTACAACACCCACCAACCTACGTATAGAGTCTCAATGACGTATAAGTCGACATTTAGTTTAGTTACCAGAATTTATTATTCAATTAAAATATATTCAACTTCATTACTCTACATTTCAATTATTCTATCGATTGTTTCCGTAGTCAAGAAACGTGTATAGAAACTGTCTCTTATAATAAATAATCAATTAAAAAATATATATCTGCAAATCATACTTTTTATTCATACGTTAAAAAGTATGTACAGATAAAAAAAAATCTAAGGAAAATTTATTTTTTAGGTTTATAAGTAATAATTACTAAAAAAATATTATTTTATAATCACAGCCTGGCAACACTGGTATTTGTTTAGCGTTGATGACTGGTATTATGTGCGTTGATTTTTTTATTTTTAACTTCATAAGTTACATTGCTATTACAGTGTTGATTATTATTATTGTAGTTTTATTTTTTTACAAACATTTTTTACAAGTATAAAAATTGATCACTGTGTACATTTAACATTTTTTATCTCAGAGAGTGGAGTGCAGTCGAAATGAACCGGCATTTCAAGGTGACACGTTTAACACTAACTTGGTATAGCCCTCGGCGTCAAACTAAAACCATCTCCTGAAAACTCGCCAGATCACGTGGCCGAAGTGGTCAGTCACTTTATTGTACATCTCAAATACACTGGTTTCCTCACTGTCTTTGTAGCTACTAACAACTTGTAATTTCTTGTTTTTCAATAATTAACAAAAATAAATGTTCAGTTGGATAGATGGAAAGGTAAGTATCTAGTGTTCTGGTATTCAATTTTTATCAGAGATAGTACAATACGACGTTAAGCGATGGTCCCGGGTCTGTACGATGTCAGGTACTCGTTAAAGACCCCCAGGTGAATAAGAATTTAGGACTCGGCCACATGTCCACCAGAGCGACGAAAGAGCGTTCTGGTAGTAGGCGATATGACTTTGTATTTAAAGCCCGGGCATCAGTCATAATGTCATAAGAGTACAATATAACCGAACTTGTGAAGGTCATGATTTAAGTTTCACGCCACCTACTCAGGGCCTCTTGTCCTCCCTCTCAGTAGCTGGGATGGGCCTCTTCCCTATACATAATGTAACAACTTTACCTGATGGATCCTCATGTATATATGGATTACCCATCCAATCTTCCCCTCGTAGTTGTTTCTTAAACTTTGCTTTCTTTGTTGAGTGTGCTATATATGTATATATACCGGTTAGCAGTCCGGTGCATGCACCTAGGGACCTAAGGAAACCTCCTTACGTTGTCGTCTTCTTTTGTATCTGAAGATACCAAGCCTTCTTGAAGTACGTCTCCCAGTTTCCTAATACTCCAATGGTCTATTCATCTAAAATTGTTCTCTATGAGCATATCTCTACAGAGAATGTGGAAGCTTGTCGTAGCATTTCCGGGGCATCTAGGATGTGAGTTGCCGTCTCTACACCTGTCACAGGTGGGACTGCCCTTGACTTCTATAATATTTAGGTGTCTGTTGGATCCCATTCCCCAACACCTTGGAAGTCTCACCCAGGAACATCTTCCACTGTCTCCATGTGATTCTTTCTCTTCATAACCTCTCCAGAAGGTCTCTAGTTCACTTTATTATCCAGTTCGGTATACCTCCCTGGACACTCCTAGTACTGACTCTGGCCCCATGAACCTTCCTTGCCCTGTCGGTATGCCTCCTCGTTTCTCTGAATCCCTGAGTGACCGGGGACCCTCTAGAGTCCAACTTTTTTACTGTACTTTCGTAAGGCGTTTAACTGATAAACGCACTTCCTTACTAGCTTTGATCCAATTTCAGCGGCAGCAAGTGCACTTTGATTGTAAGATTCCATTCCTTAAACTGACTCATTAAAAAATACTTATAAACCAGGAATTTCTGAGTGTAATGAAGAGAGTAAAAGTGGGCATAAGAACAAAATACATATAATTGTATATATATATATATATATATATATATATATATATATATATATATATATATATATATATATATATATATATATATATATATATATATATATATATATATATATATATATATATATATATATATATATATATACATTATATAATTATTAATTAATTGTACACGATAACATAACTCTATACTGGGCACAAACTCATAACACCTTCACCGTACGCATCCACTCAAGTTATTATAAGGTAATTTGTATTTATTATATATATATTTATATATATATAGTTATGTATATGTTAATTTATTACTACTTTATTATTATTATTTTTTTTTATTATACAATTTTTTATTTTTTTTTTATTTACAAGAATTGTTTACATCTCTTTTTAACATTATTATTAAGTATGTCTAGTTATATCATTGTCCATAATGACTAATTTGTATTCTGTAGGCCCTGAAGAAGGAAATAAATAGTTACCGAAACGTTGGAATATTTACACGACAGAACCTCCAATTCCTTTTACATAAATTAATTAGGTTTTCTTAAAGAGTTACATCACTTGAAAATCGTGGTTTTTTTCTGTTTTTTTTTTTTTAGGCAACCCAATTTGTCGAATAATTACCGTCGCTAAAACTACCATTTCAGATGAATGGTTAGCAAAACTGACTACATCTGTGTGAATAATTTACAAGAATGTCATCGAGTGAATAACGGAACAAAGTAGATATGGCCAGGATGTGCGGTTAGAAATATCTTCATATTAATGCGGTTTACTGATAAATCCCACAAAATTATCTTTGTAGCTTTTCCTGGCAATGCATTTTATTGGAGATCTTATGTACATTTATTTCTAAATTTCACTTGGGTAATTCTCCACTATTCTCCCCCCCCCCCTCCCCCCCCCCCGCTGTATTCTAAAAATAAAATTATCTTCTTTTAAATGATTATGAAACCATGAAACACGTAAAAATATGTACTCTAACTTAAGTGAGAATTTTAACTGATCGATCTCCGATTCTTTTCGAATTGAGGTATAGAATTAGCAGGTTGCTCGGCTTCGGAAGGTTAATAACTCTAAAAACCAGTTATCTGCCCGATTAGTAACTTGTTGGATGATTTTAGATATAAGTTGAGATAATAAAATGATTTTCAGGCTGTAGACGTGGTATGTCATTTATCGGTCCCCTCGGTATAAATAACAACTTCAGGTGCACGTAGAGATCGCCTAGATTAGATAATGATAAACATATGGAATCCCAGCCACTTCCAGATAATCTGGAAAGCTAACATTTTTCAGACAGTTTTTTTCAGCAGATATATTGCTTGTTGTATGTTTGAATCGGGCTTATAAGGATGTCACAAGTGAAGTTTCATGAGAATGCGATCAACCCACTCATAATCTCTCCTCCCGTTCAAAATTTTCAGATTTCACATGGAAATTTCATGAGAATCCAATAAAGTCTCCAAGAGCTGGCCCTCATTTTTTTTATTTTTTGAAAAGCCGTAAATCAAATTTTGATTCATGCTAAGCGCTTGATTTCGTATCTATTATATTAATATTGTATCGTAATTTGAATATATCTTTTTATGGAAAAACATTATGTCTCTGAAACTGATTTCTTGTGCATAGTCTGGAACATTAAGTTGAATTTTATCAAAGACTGAACATTATTTTGTGACAAGTACAATTACATAAATAAATAATGATGGTACTGGTATACTTGCAGGAACTTGCCCCGTGCCATCTGGATCGCCATGCCTCTGGTGACCCTCGTCTATGTGTTGGCCAACCTGGCCTACTTTGCTGTAATCAGCCCTTCGGAAATGACAGCGTCTCCTGCTGTAGCCGTCGTAAGTTTAATTCCTTTTTTATTTAAAATTATGTTACTAAGTTAGTTATTATGGGGGGCTTTTAACTACAAGGTCATATCGCCTACTACCAGAGCGCTCTGTCGTCACTCTGGTGGACATGAGCCCGACTCTACTGTGGGAGTCCTAAATTTTGCCTACCCTAAATTTTTATTCACCTAGGGCAGGGGTCAATAACGAGTACCTGACATCGTACAGGCTCGGGACCATCGCTTAACGTCCCATGCGAAGGACGGCGTGCTTAAGTTTATTTTACCTCCCAGATAAAATAAACTAAGGGTCTAGGCCGGGTTTCGAACCCACGTTCTTGAACTCAGAAGGCAAGCACGCACACCACTGAGCTACTAGCGCCCTCTATGTTACTAAGTGACTATCTAGATTCCCTACAAATGTATCTATTATTATTATTATTATTTATTTATTTAAGAAGACAATAGTTTATTTATTTTTTGCAAATCTTACATCTTATCCCTTCTCACAAGAGGGGCGAAAAAATGGTTGAATTGTTTTATCCTTCATTCCTCATGTCCTTGATTGTTCATATCAAGTGTACCTACTCATTGAGAGGACCAAGAATGCAAAATTAACTTTCTGTTGTAGAATCACAACAATCTATTAACATTTATTTGTTTCCTAAACATTTTCTAAGTTGAGGAACGCGGACATATTGTGGAAACTTGTAATAAATGAATAAAACAAACTTATTTTTTTTGAAATATTGTCTATTCCACTAAAGAAAAGTGGAAAAGTTCTTTAGTGGAATAGACAATATTTCAAAAAAAAAAAAAAAAAGTTTGTTTTATTCATTTCCTAAACATTTGTTTGAAAACGTTTATTATTTCTTAAACAAAGCATTTCCGTCCTGTGGATTTATCGTACTCCGTCACACGCACAATTTTTATTTTTATAAAAGTATAAAAATTTAACTTCTTATTATAATTTTTCCACTTGCATATTTTCAAGTATTTATTCATTAATTTTTTAATAGTATTGTTATTACTTACTAATCATATGTGTGTCAGACTCAAATAGTTATAAATCGATTTTATAAGCTATCTTAATGCATACATTCTAGAGAATATCTGTTCGAAACCCGGCCGAGGCCCTTAGTTTATTTTATCTGGGAGGTAAAATAAACTTAAGCATGTCGTCCTTCGGATGGGACGTTAAGCGATGGTCCCGAGCCTGTACGATATCAGTTACCTATTCGTTAAAGACCCCTGCCCTAGGTGAATAAATTTTAGGATAGGCAAAACTTAGGACTCCCACAGTAGAGTCCGGGCTGTTTCATGTCTACCAGAGTGAAGAAAGAGCGCTCTGGTAGTAGGCGATATGACCTCGTAGTTAAAGCCCGGGCATGAGTCATAATAACTAACTAACTGTATACGTTCTCGTTATCCTACTATCATGTATTGGTTTAAGGTAAATAAAATTATTATTATTATTATTGTTTGTTAGGCAGGTTTCACACCAGCGCAACTTCACAAGCGATCAGTTGCTACATCCTCCTTCTAAGATTATATTTCCCTGTTTTGCGCTTCTTTAATCGATTGAACAATATTGAAAGAAAATTTCTCAAGTCCTTAAACGAGATAACATGATCCTTCGGATAAGTCTATGTACACTATGAGTGGAGCAAGTTTGTGTGAGTTAGTTCAACTAGAGGGAACTGTGAAATTCAGTTAGCAGCGAGAGAGAGTTCAAACTCGTGTGTGTTTGTGTAAGGAGAGGATCTTAGTTAATGTTACCTAACGCAATGAGGCTAATAATTTTTCTTCTTTCACTCGTAATTTCGTAATTTAAATAAAAACAAAGAACTAATTTAACATTTATATTGTCTAATTTTACAAAAAAATAAATACATATATAGCGTACGGCCATCGTCAGCACAGGGTCCCCCATGGTGAAATTTAAGTGACAGAGGGAAGTCATAACGGAAATATCTAACCCAGATCGGTGAAAATGTTTGAGTTATTGTGACTCATGTCCAGGCTTTAACTTCGAGGTCTTATCGCCTACTACCAGAACAGTCTTTCGTCGCTCTGGTGAACGTGAGCCTGACTCTACTGGGGGAGTCCTAGATTTTGTCAACGTAATCACATTTAACTAGTATCTGACGTCGTACAGGCTCGGGACCATCGCTTAACGTCCCATTCGAAGGATGGCGGTTTAAACGTGTATATAATATAGATTATATATATTTTTTTGTGGAATTGGACAATATTGATGTTTTTCCCCTCCTTTTTTTTTTTTTTTTGCCGTACGTACAATGCATATTAGCCATGTCACTGTGTTATCAAATTATTTACAACATCCATGGCCCCGGGAGGGAGTTCGATTTACGAAATAAAACCTCCCGGACGGGATTCGAACCCGCAAACCATGCAACCAAAGCTCTACGATCTAACCCGCACGGCCACCATGGCCCCCTAATATAAATGATAAACAAGTTCTTTGTTTTTATTAGTTTTTCACTGATCGCAAAACACACTCGTCATTTAGTCAACTTAGAAAAAAAAAGAAAGCTACAACGTTACATTGCGGAAAGCGGACTGTGTGACAGAAGAGTGTGACATTTTGTGACGGGGAGGGGCTCAAAAATGTCCAAAAATTTCGTCACTTGTTACATTATGTTGTCATAATTTATGGACGGCCTCTCGATACGGCCCTTTCCTAGAATCTCTTAAGGAAGTTATCAGATATCGCATCTCTGTAACCAATAGTGTAGCAGAAACTGATGATGCGTGGGTCTGAGAGACTTCACCATACTGTTTTACGGTTGCTCCCTCCATTTCTATTCATTTCCAGAGTTACGTTACTGTTAAAGATTACTAGTGTGTCAGTTCCATGAAACTGAGTTGCCAAGTCTTATACAACGAGTTTCAAGAAAACAGTATGGTAGATGTGCTAGTTGCAGGGCGTAGCAGCACTGTTTACCAGAGTCATTCTATAAAGCCTTCTGTTTCCAGATGTTCGGTGACCGCATGTTTGGACGTCTCAGTTGGATGGTTCCTGTCTTCGTGGCTCTCTCCTGTTTCGGTGGTGTCAATGGGATCCTCTTCACGTCGGCTCGGCTCTTCCTGACCGGCAGCCAGGTCGGCCACCTCCCTCGCCTCTTCTCCTTCATACATGTCTCCCGGTGTACACCCATACCTGCTCTTCTCTTCACTGTAAGTTAAAAATTTAGTAACTATCTGTTATGCCTCACTTTTCTAACTCAAAGAAAGTCATCATTGAATCATAAGCAATGTACTTCCCCAGCGCGAGTTATTCATCTAAAGTGTTGCTCTCCCTCTGAAATAAATTTACCGATTTGGTTGACAATCAACAGGCTGTGACTCTCCTGCCTCAAGAGAAAAACCAGAGAGGAGAATAGTCCTACTGTTCTAACGAAAAATCTAAAACTGGTCTGAGAGTTACCACGTACTCACAGCTTATTTTATCTTCAACTTGATGATGCAGAATATGCGAAATAGGTTGTAAAATAAAACAGTTTTTGAACGGGAAGGCGATCACTTTATTCACCTTAAAATGAAATTATACTCAAAATAAAGTACATAGTGAATAAATGTAATAATGGGAATATGAAATATTATTTTTTTATTGTTTTCTTGCTTATTACAACGATGTTCATTGCTGTTATTGTTTGAACTTTATGTTTAATGCCAAATACTATCACATTACATTACATTCTCGTTAGGACAGGACTTCCCTCCCTTGGGAAGACAGGCTCAGGTAATCTCAGAATAGTATACATATGCCAAACTAGCAAACTTACAAGTTACAGTTTAGTTTTGTGCTGAAGATGGCGTAAGCCGAGACCGATACACTGTATGTACATTTCTTGTTGTTCCTTGTCCCAGGGCGTGGTCTCAGTGGTGATGGTCTGTTGGTCTGACGTGTTCCTCCTCATCAACTACTTCTCCCAGGTGCTCTGGTTCTCTGTGGGGGCCTGTATCGCAGCTCTCCTCACTCTCCGTAGGACACAGCCCTCTTTGCGTCGCCCCATCAGGGTTCACCTTTCACTCCCCATCATCTTCCTCGTCTGTTGCATCTTTCTTGTTGCAACCCCAACCATCCAAGAGCCAATGAATACAGGTAATTTTGTATGGGTTCAATTTTCTTTTATTTAATGTTTATTAAGGATATAATCCTCAAAGAGAGAGAAAAGAAAATAAGATAGATATATGTTACAAATTTTTGTAAAAACTGCCAGAGCCGTCTTTCTTTAAATCCACGTCCGTTATATTCATTCTTCTTGCTGGCAATCTACTAACAGTTTCAACGGCTCTCTCGCAACTATAGTTTAGGTAGGATGTTTTGATACCACTCATATGGATATACTTGGGTGACCAAACTTCCGGCTAGTTCAGTATTTAGTTTAGTATATCGCCAAACTTCACTATATTCTTAAATACTCCGACTACTTTTGCCGTGTTAAGGCATTATCAACAGTAACTTACAAACCGTTTGTAAGTGACTCTTGATAATGCCTTAACACAGTGAAACTAGTCGAGTATTTAAGAATATAGTGAAGTTTGACGAACAAATTGTGTATTTTAATTATCTATTCCTAGAATGGAGCTTCACAAAGTAAATCTGGAAACCATAAATTACTTAGTATTCCATATTTCGGTTTCGATACTTTACATTAGGGATGGCTACAATAATTTAAAACCCTTACCAATAGACACATATAATTTACAATATAATAATTTTAATAAGTTTGTAATTAGAACCAATTATTTTGATTTTTTACTATGTTATATTACTCGCCTGTTCATTGTTAATGCATAGGAAACATATAGTCTACAATATTACCTAGATCTTAGAAGGGGTTCATACATTTGAAAAATTGTGATCTTTTCATAAAATATCTCACAGTTTGACAGTTTAGCATAGATAGCTAGGTCTGACGTCATGGGGAACACCAGGAGGGAGGGTGAGGGGTTCCACCAAGAGGCTGACATTCTGTAATATTTTAGTTAGTCTTAGCTCTTATGCTTTTGGCTGAGGATGGTAGAAATACCGAAAGTACTCCCATGTATATATAATATGTGAAATTAGACAATATCATAAATAAACTAGTTTTATTTCATTCAAGTTCATTTGAATTATTTCACAATATCTCTGCAATAATGTCAGTTTTCAATAATTTTAAAGTTTTTTACTAATCCGGCTTTAAAAAAAAATATAATTACGAATATGAGGTGTACTGTGAAGGGCATAGGATCCAAGGGGAATAATTGACGTTGAGAGAGATTTTTCTCGTGGATCGTAAGGTGGAGACGTGGGAGAGTGAGGAAATCCGCCTCGAACAATTATTGAAAGGAAGCATCTAAAATGCACCTGAAACATGCGCAGAGAAGCATAGAGGACATGAAGGGAATCAGTATATATACTATAACAATACCGCCGGTTCGAGAATTAGTTTCATCTCAGGATGCACCCGTTCATACAAGTTAACATTCCGTGATATCTATTACTCGGAGGGGATATAATGAGTGCAACATTATGTGCTATAATAGACTATATTGCTTTACTTTAAATATAACCTGTGATAACTATTTATATGTAAAAAACAATAATATTGTTTTATAGTTTTAAAAATGGTCGAATGGGAAACGTGAGTGATGAAAAATAAAACGTAAGGGCACCATTTTAAATCTAATTTAATGTCCTTTAAAAAGCAGTAGTTAATATCTTCATTCCATCAAAAGGTCTTAGTGACAAAGTGCGATGAATTAAATTCAAAAGAGCCCTGGAGATAAGACAAGGGTTTAAGAAACAGATTTTAAATCTTTTCTACTAACATAGCAGAGAAAATCGTCTTCAAAAACATTGATTAAAAAAAAAAAAAAAAAAAACTGAATTATGCAACTTTTTATAGAATAACTCATTTGTTTATTTTTCCAGTGATAGCTGTGGTGATCACCCTGTCTGGAGTTCCTGTCTACTATCTCTTTGTGAAGACTAAAAGAAAACCTGGAGCTTTTAATAACTTTTTAGGTAAGATTCCATACTAGTAGAATCAGTTGCCTCGCAAGTTGTCTTCATTACCTACTAACATTTAGTTCATTTACATCCTTATTTTTTTTGTCAATAATTGATAGCTGGTGTAATACTTAAAAAATTAAAAGAACACGGGTTTGCCGGTAGCACACATGCTTGTGTACTGTGCACAAGATCGCGGGTTCGAAACCCCATATGTTATATGGGAGGTAAAAAATACTCGAAGACGTCGTCCTTAGACGCTTTATTCGATGTCCCCGAGCCTGCGATGTCAGAAGAGGAGTATCCTTATTAAACATGGGTAGGCAACATTTAGGATTGCCACAGTAGATTGGGGCTCATTCACCAGAGCTATCAATAGCCCTCTGGTAGCAGGCGCAAGGTTCACAAAAACAAACAACGTATGTAAATTTTGCCATTATACATACCTTTTCCATGCCATTTTTTCATTGTGTCTACTTCGCCCTAGTCATTTTTTTGTAGGATCCGGAATTTTGAACATTTATGCTATTGCTATGGTAGGGAGAGGGATGCCGGAGGGCGCTCTCGGACATGGCGGCGATGTACCCGAATTAAACGGGCAGTCGTGTGGGAAATCTGAGAAATTACTATTCCACCAGATCGTAGTGTAACTCTAGGCTTTACATTCGTATCCTTTTGGTACAAAATACATGTAAACTATGCAAAAATAAAATGAACATTAGATATATCTTCAAAAATAATTCAATATTTCAATTTTTTGCCCTCGTAATAGGCACAACTCACAACGTATTTTTTAGTAGTGACATTGTTGTCTCAACAGTGCTATGTTGAGGAAATGAACGGATTGTTTTATTTCTGTTGCAGGCAATATAACAGTATTCTTGCAACAACTGCTTGCTGTGATCCCTCAAGAGGAGTGTAAGGACGTCTAAAGAGACATCTCTATGGGAGCAATAAAGCTGCTGACGCGAACTGTGTAGCAAGCCGATCCGGAGTTCGCGTTACTCTCATCAAGAAAATCAACTTTGTAAAGTTGAAGGAAGTGAAATTCGAGACGATTTTTTTTTTTTTTCATGTAAAAGTGTAAGAAAAAATATGAAGAAACGGAATCTCATGGCTCCTTGTTGACAGGATCCTTCTTTTTGTTGTCTACTTAATAAATAAATAAAACAAACTTGTAATATTGTCTGTTCCACGTATTATTTTATACATTACACCATCGTTAGTTTTAGTTGTAAATTAAGTCAGTTCGCTGAGAGTGAACCATTCTTGTACATAAGGTAAGGAAGATGTTTGGAATTTCAACTAGGAAATCATCGTGGCTGTTATATAGTTAGGAATTTGTTTGGTCACATAATTTCCTGTATAATTAATAATATTGAAACTAAAGATAAAATCATTAAATTCTAACAAACTAATTTATGTGTGCTTGATGTTTGTATATTTAACAAAAAGATTCTAAAAAATAAAGAAAACAAGTTTTTTTTAAATAATGTCTATTCCACAAAATACATAAAATATATGGGAGTACTTATCTTCAGCCAAGACTAAATACTGAATACATATTTAATACTGAGTATTTGTTAAGTCCTAGCTGAAGATGATAGCAATACCGATAGTACTTCCCATATATTATAAATATTTTGTAAAATCTTTATTTTTTATTGTGTTTCACAATATCTCTGCAGAAAATGTTAAATATCAAAATCATTACTGATAATATTTAATATTCTCACGTCGTTAGTTATCATTTTGTTAAATGTACAAAAATCATTTCATGCATATTTATTAGTTTATATTTGTACAATTTAATAACTTCATCTTTAATTTTAGTTTTACAACTGTTATTAGACAAGATGTATAAGAATGGTTCGCAACCAAACTGCCTTTCTGGTCATAGTGGTATGTGTATAACATTTTTATGGAATAGATAATTTTTCGAAAATAAGTTTGTTTCATTTATTGATTATAAGGTTCCTCGATTTGAGCCTTTTTAATTTATTTTCATACTTTAGGGATGTACCAGCTGAAGAGACAATAGGCTTTATTTTGGCAACTAATGGAAACGTACTCATCGACATTTTGGGAGTTTCAAGGATATGAGAAAAATTATTCCGAACAAAATGTGAAAATGTTTCTCTAAAAAAAAGCAGGGTAAACTTTTTTTTTTTTTTCAAGGTAAGATTTTCTTAATTTTAATAACATATACTTTCCTCCTTGAAATTTTCTTAACTGGACTCTTGGTGTTGGCTTATCGTCAGGTGATCATTTTGCTTCGCCTCCCTCCCCTCTAAGTCCAAATATTTCGCGCAGGAAATTGAAATAAAACAAAAAAAATTGAGATCTTATTAAATAAAATTTTTCATTTAAACCAATGAGGTTAACTCAATGAAAAATAATGCTATTGGAATGAAAATTGCAGGATTTTTTTGTGACAAGGTCGCGCACTATCCGAAAATACTAGAAAATATTCGAGGTATGAGAGCTGGAATATAATGTCAGTCAAAAAAAATTGAATAAGATTTTCGCGCCGGGTATACAAACAGCGCTGTCATTGACATATTGAAGGACTAAGGCCATTGCGCAGCCGCTGTTTGTTTTGCTTAGTCTTGTTTTTATTTCACGTTATTAATTTATTTAACAAACTATTCGAAGTATTCTTATTGTTTTGAAGAAAGCGCATGACCGAAGCTTTTTTTACATTTTAAGAAAGAGCTGGAAGGTTGTATAGATGAAGCACTTCATGTACATCAGAGAAATGAATAAAGCTACTACGCCAAAGTAAATACCAAAGAACAAAATATTGATATAACGAAAAAGCGTTCCCGCATTTGAATATAATTAATTAGACGAGTCTAGGTTTGAATGGGGTTATCTTGAGATAGATAAGCTGGTCTTGCTTCCTGAGCTAGAATGCCTGTCCTTTGCTCCAGCTGTATCTAGCCTCATATATCAACCCGACCGTGACATGTCACTGAGTTAAAATCGCAATAATTTCACAAGAAGACTGACGTTGGTCAGCCGCCTCATTCAAGTGTCAAATGCTTTACATGCAAAAATTGTCAAAAAATTAGAAGAAAAAAAAATTCTGTTTATTTATTTATTTTAAAGTGCCAAAAACAAACCTAGAAAGTCTTGCCAACATTATAAATACTCAACAGCGTTTGTTTAAACTGAGTATAATAATAAGGGTACTTGCATTTTTTTTCTTTTCCTCTTTTTGGTTCTCAATTTGCTTCAGTACTCCTTTGGCTGGACCACCCTGTATATAATTATATATATTTGTATATTCTATTTCTAAATATGTCTTATTTTATATTTGTTATGTTTTTTTTGTTGTTTTTATGTTTTGACTGTATTTATATTCTTAAAATACATAATTGTTAATTCAAGTTCATGTGTATTATATCTACCTATTTTACATATATAATCCTTAGTAAAAAAAAAAAAAAAAGATCCGATCGAAGTGAACAGACGGACATAATGGACGGTTAGAAGGCCCCAATCTGCCTTCAATCTTGGTTACATCTCGAAAGTTTCAATTGAAAAAGATTCCGCGAGAATGTCTGGAAAAGTCGACGCTTTAGAAAAGAATTTCAAATATTTTTTTCTAAAATTACAAACAAAAATTATATTCCGACAGTAGAAAACGAAAGTTTTTTTGATAACTCAGGAAACTTATAGCTGTATATAATTGATTTCGGAGGGGGCGGGGCTTGTATGTTGCAGTAGAGAAAAACAATATTTTTATACAAATTTTTATTTTTTTTAATTACAGCAATATAATAAATAAAATATACATTCATTATGTACAGTTTCAAAATCAGAATTTCAAGCTAAAACCTGACGTCTGACTTCTTTCACCGCCCATGTGGAAACCTTCATCTGTGTCTTCCTGAAATAACAAAAAAATAAAACTATATAACATGTTATTTGTATCAATTTATTATATACCATACGATATTATACCAGGGTCATATTCCTGAAAAATGTGCATTTGTAAATATCAGTTACAAGTTGTATTTCTTGTACATTATGGACTTTTTATAATAATTATTAGTCGAAGTGACTTGATAATTTTCTACAACTCAGGTGACTAATCACCTGAATTAGGAGAGACGAAAGTTTATAAAGCAGGAGATGCAAAGATTGAATTCGCTGCTTTTAATGAAATTTTATTATCCAAAGAAGATAAAGACAAAGAAAGATTGGTAATATGTATATTTTAAATGTTAGAGACCCCCCCCCCAGCCTTATTGAAGGTAAACCGTGAAATATGTTCGTTCCAAACTGCCTAACACAAGAATGGTACGCAAGCAATACGTCTATTATTACTTTTTAAATATATTATAATAACTAAACATGTTCTTTTAACCATATTATTAAAATCTATGTAATGTAAAATAAGATTCACAATTAAGAAAGTTGTCGGTGAATCACTATGTACTTCCCCAGCACGAATTAACCAATAACGTTTTCGCTCTCCCTCTGTTTGGGCTAAAACCCAATACTTGACTTACATAGTGGCTTCTGTATCCTCATACTAAATTTTGTGTCGACACACATTCATTAAATCGGCAGTTATTAGAGTATTTGAGCCAAGTCCCCCTCCCCTTTGATCGATTACGCGGAAAATTAATAGTTGTCATCCTTATAGGGCTTTAAATTTACATATGAGATTTCATGTCAATACATTCATTTAAACGGCAGTCATTAGAGTTTTTGTGTTAAACCTCCCCTTCTTAAACACTCGGAACTATTCTTAGGGCCTCGGCCGGGTATCGGACTTGAGCTCAGTTGGCTGGTACGCTACATCTGAGATACCGGCGCCCTCTTCCAAGTATATAATGTTCCTTGTTGATTTTTGAAGGGCAAAGAATTTCTTAAATTGAACAAATTTCCAGATATAGTAGAGTCCCGCTAATCCGGACACCGATTATCCGGTATTATTAGTAAACTAAAAATTTAATTTAGCGGGCGCGCTAAATATTTACGCTAATACTTAAAAAAATATTTTAAAATATTTATCATCTGCGTTTTACAACAAATTCCGTTTAATGCGGACGGGTGCGGTCCCATCTGACCAGTCGATACTCTGGTAATCCCATCTAACAGAATCATGATTACTGACTACTCCCGCTCCGCTCATACTAAATTCAGCATTTCTTTTTGTCAGAAACATTTCTTGATATTCTTCAATGCTTTCAATATGATGTTCTACTAGAAAAATTCTCTCCTATTCAGCCAAATCGATAAACGAAATAAACTATTTCAATAATTAACTATCACAAAAGGTATTGAAGTAAGTTTTCAAAAGATTTATCCAAAGACCACTTACAGAATTTTTTAGGTCCCCTTCTGAATTTTGTCCCAAACATTGCAACGCTTTAGTTTTCCGAAAAAGGTCACATAATATAACACATCACTCAAAAGCGTATCTGAAGGGCTTTTAGAAACAGGAAGAGTTACATGTCTTTTTCAATTCAATTAATGAAATTCCAATTGAAAGAGCCGTATTTTCCAAACAATAGTTGCTTCTTTTTTCAGAGAACTTTAAAAAGGGGCAAAACTTGACTCCCCATTCCATTGGGCGTGGAGTGCCTCTGGTGGAGGGCTGAGTCAATACAACACCAATATAAGACTTAATTGGTAAAAACAAGAGAGGTTGTGAAGTTGGGACTCACGAGCTGTTTATAGTCGCGGCCTCCTGAAGGCGGTTTGGGAGAGCAGATCTTCTTGATCTTGTGCCCCTCCGACTTGGCCGGCCAGGTAGGGAACATGGCTGGGTCGATGGGCAGAGGAACCTCCTTGAAGTACTCATGTTCCAGAGATGTCTCTGCCGTCAGACGCACACCAGGATTGTATGTCAGGAACCTGAAACAATATATACATTACTGTTCACGCTCACTGGAATTATACAATATAGATGTTAATGTTTATTTTTTAAGTTACAAGTTATTTTATAGTGTAGAGATTTAGTCTACAATAATGAATGAAGAAAACCTCACCCATTCAAGAGGTTGAAGCCAGCCTCAGTGGGAGGAACAGGAAACCTGCTACGAAGAGTGGAGACCGGGAATTCTGTGAAGTTGATCTTCTGAACAGCGGGCAGTCTGGAATAGCCCGGCCAGATCCGCTCGTTGGGCGTACCCAGAGTTTTGAATATCTTATTCAGTTGATCCTGCTCAGACTTGCCGGTAAAGAGAGGTTCCATGGTCATCAGTTCGGCGAAGATGCAGCCCACCGACCACATGTCGATGGGCGTTGAGTACTCCTGAAGCAGACAAATCGTCAGAGATTAACAATGTCAGTTAAAATATAGTCCAACTGAATCGTTTATATTTGTCAGTAAGTCAGTTCATATATCCATTGCTGATCTATAATAACCCAAAATAAAATTCATTTTGTAACCTTAATATTAGAACTTATATGTCATTTTATAGTCGATTTATTTGTTTACTTTCATTCAAATAATATGTTTCACTGTAATTTTGTGTATAAAATAAGTTTCAAAAAAAATTGTGTAGTTATTTTATACAAAAAGTTATTTTCCTCACTGAGTTCCCTTTGTAATCCTTTAGTCCGTGCCCTCCATTCTGCCACACTTCACCAATGACGCCTTAAGCGCCAATGGCCTAGAGACCTAATAGTAGCAGCAGTGAGAGAGTTATATATAAATACAACACAGTGCCTAGGGAGGTCGCCACTAGGTGATTTATCCCCTCTTGACATTTTGACAATGCCATATTTTACTCTTAGCAAATTTGCTTCTTGTGTATATAATTTATACAGTTGTAAATACCTATTTGTATAAAAAATATATTTTAATGTTGTTATTGATCTAAAAGATTGTTTTAGATCAAATTATCACTATCACTAGTAGACCTTCCAGACAGTGTTAGTTCTATTTAATGTGAGCAATGATAATTCTTAGAATCTTCTAGATTTCATACATTTTATAAACAAAATGACCCAAATTCAATGCGACACCCTATTTCCACCCGGATGGTTGCAGTTACCAACATGCAACAAACACCACTTTTCACCATTTTTTAACCTGACTTTAAATCCCTCATAGAATTTTTTTTTTCCCTTGGGATGCTATATTTTACTTTTCCATTCTGAAACTAGATTTTGGGAAAAGAGATATTGATTGGATAAGTATTTCTGAAAATATTCAGGGTGACCCATATATAAGGTCGGATAGAAATAATCCTGTATATATGTGAACATGCTAACTCCCTATGGACATATAGACACGATAGTACATACATATAGTACATCTATTCATTTTCAGTCAAATCAGCCAAAGGGAAGGGAGGTAAAAATACATAAAAATCTCAATAACTACCGAAGTAATGATTGTATCGACAAGAAAAGGATGGTTAACCTTAGCGCCGAGGAGGAGTTCAGGGGCCCGGTACCAGAGAGTGACCACGATGGGGGTGTACTGCTTGAGGGGGGAGCCGTACTCCCGAGCCAGACCGAAGTCACCCACTTTGAGGATGCCCTTGTGAGAGAGGAGCAGGTTGGAGGCCTTGAGATCCCTATGGAGGATCCAGTTGTCATGGAGATGGGCCACCGCACGGAGCAGCTGCTCCATCAGACACTTCACCTCTCCTGCACCAAACCAAAACAGATAGAAACATGTACAATATAATTATTTTTAATACAAATATCAATTGAATATTTTCATAAATAAAAAAAATTATTTAAAAAACTTGCCATATTAAGACGACTTTTTTCTTTCACTAAAATCATCTCCAAGGCGTGAGAGGAATTAGCTTATATAAATGTTTTTTGATGATTTTAGTCAGAATTAGGGAAAAATAAACAAAACAAAATGAACCCTGCATACTAAGAAGAAATAAACTTAAAATAAATGTCACATAACCATCATGTGTTGGTACAATGTTACTTAAATGTATTAAAAATATGGGCCGATATGTCGATGGATAATATCTGCCCAAACATTGACACTTCACATACGTTATCCAACTGAAATAACCAATTTGGATTACTAAGAGCCCAGTGGCGAAGATTCAGTGCTGTCAAGACTCCAATATTTTCCTTAATTTAATAATAATATTTCCTATCATAACAATACCACTGGGTACCTTAAAATTGATGTTTCACCTGTTGGGGTCCTGTTTTGACAACAGACTGCTGATACTTCTCCTTGCTCAGTTCAGCTCAGTAAGTGTAGACTAGAGATTTCTATGTTTCTGTTTTCATTATAATATACTTAAAATATTGTTAATTTATTCAAATACAGATTCTGTTGATATGATTTTGATTATAAAAGCAAGGTGCGCCCGAAACAATAAACAGCAATAATAAAAGATTTGAGATAGGAGCAACGCGAACATAGTTAAAATAAATTTCCGTAAAAGTAATGTTTAAATAGTATCGCACACCCGGACTCACATGAGTCGAACAGTTGCAAAACCCGTTATCTGATCATTTTGTTTTTTTACAGAAACGAGGAAAACATGTCAACAGCCAACTAATAGGGCTAGAACTGTACCTTTTTTTTGCTTTTTAAAGCTTCTGCAAGAGTACTGAATGCGTATAACCTGGCATAACTGGAAAATACAGTTTTTTAAATTTATAGTTTTAAATGACGGGTTTTGCATCTGGAAGATGGTTTTAACGGATTTTGCATCTGCATCGCCAGCCATCTTTTTTTCGCATGCAGTTGCAAAACCCGTTAAGTATTTAATTGTGTCCCAAAACTTTTAATAAATAATAGGGGTACTCAAGATGTTGATTGTATCATGTTACAGCCCTTGTATGATTGTATGTTCAGCATTTCTTTCAAAGCTGATCATACAGTGATACAACCATATGAGGGCTGTAACATGATACAACAAATATCTAAAATAAACCGCAACGGTTCATTAAAAAATAATAACATTTTTTCAATAAAAAACTTTAATGTCAAGAAATAGATCTTACTAAACTTTTTTAGTAAAATTAGATTCTAAAACAAACAACAAAAAAAAACCAGGTATTTAAAAGTTAAACATTATACCTAATGTAAAAATGATTTAAAAATAGATAGGTACCTACCTGAAATAATAAAAAAGTTTCTAAAATAAACAAAACTTCGTTATGCAAAAAAGTTAAAACATTACACCTTTTGTAAAATCATATTAAAATTAGCAGGCTAAATTCTTAGCTCGTCTTCATCCTCTTGGCCAATATCTAAATCGTCTTCATCGTTACAGTAGAATAATCAGCTCCGTCCTGTTCATGTAACACTCTTCTATAATAATCAAGTTTGGGATTTTCCTTCCATTGCTCCCCAAAATGCAAGGCAAGAAGTCTCTTAACGTCAGCCATTTTTTTAGTTTTAACAATTACCCCTTTATGTATGTCTAGCAGTTCGTTATTTTTCAGACTTTTTCCTCTCTTAAAAATGCTCTTAGCCTGTCCAGCCTCGAAACTGTAAAAAGGCTCTCCTCTTACTAACACGGCAGTTTTTTTTGCATTACAAGAAAATACTACTTTTTTGATTTTTGGAATTTAATAATATCACTAATCAGCAGGTTGTTTAACATAAGAAAAATAAAATTTTATTGTTATTTAATTGTCTAAACTGGAAAATGATTGCAATAATTGTCTAAAAACATATATTTAACGGTTTTTGCTTCTGTAAGGATAGGACGCTATCTTTTCTTGAGAGGAATTGACGAGTTTTGAACCTGAAATATTTTAACGGGGTTTGCAACTGTAGATAAAGTATAAATGACGGGTTTTGCAGTTGTTCACAACTTTCTCTGTAGTTTTGAATGACTTCTAACTGGTTTTGAACCAAGAAAAGCTATTTAATCGATAGCTCTTGAAAAGACGAATCCATTGATACCATAACCTCAAAATTGAAAAAAAAGGTGATTTAACGAGTTTTGCAACTGGTCGACTCACATGTAAGTTTCCCCTCTTTCTCTAAACCTTGGATATCTTTATTTGGTGGCCGCTTCCTTCTGTTTTTGTTCTGAAGGGTCCTTTGAAATAGAGGCTACGCCTTATACGTATGTTTCCATTCATGCCTAACTCCTGACATTCCTGTAATAATGTTTTTGTTTTTTTCGAAAATAAAATGATTATGTGACATTTATTTTAAGTTTTTTTTTTTTTTCACCTTTATTGCTTAATTTCCAACTATGAACTACATCACAACTAGGAAATATAATCACAACAAAGAAAAACAGAAACTCCACTAGAGTCACTTGTTGAGACGGCTGGTCAACACCACTGCTTCCTAAGGGGTCCTCCTCAGGCAGGAGGTCACGCGGCCAACGACGATTCAGTCGCCGAGGAGGCCCGCCCGGCAAGGACCGGACCGACATGGCTTCCACCAGTGTGTTTGGATGTGTCGTGAACTTGTGCAAATTTGTGTATAATTGTTGTCTAACTTCGTGTAAGAATGGTATGTTCAGGTCATGATGGTTATGTTTGATACGTAGTAAGGGCATTGTGTGATTATTCAGAGGATTTTATTTTGAATGGCTTGAATTCTTTTGGTGTGTGAGGGCTTAGCTGAACCCCAGAGCTGAACGTCATACGTCCAGGTAGGTCTGATTACGGTCTTGTAGACACCCAGTTTGTGGTTGAGGCGAAGTTGAGATCGCTTGTCTAGTAGTCTTTTGAGTAGTCCAAATTTAAGTTTATTTCTCTCTTCAGAGTTCTGGATTCAATTTTCTTCGATAGTTTT
This sequence comes from Aradus depressus, assembly GCA_963662175.1. Lineage (NCBI taxonomy): Eukaryota > Metazoa > Arthropoda > Insecta > Hemiptera > Aradidae > Aradus > Aradus depressus. The sequence continues at coordinate 50,145,248 of OY759217.1, read as the reverse complement.
ATATCAGAATACTTCTCACGGCTTGGAGATAATTTTTAGTAAAATCGGAGGTGGGAAGGGGACCAGAGGTGGGGGTACTTAACAACTCAATTACCATGAAACTAAAAAGCCAACTGATGGTTCAAATAAAGGATATGGTAGTGGAGATTTTCGCTAAGGCTGGGATTTCCGATCCGACCTTACGAGATATAAGATTTGACTATTTGAAAACGATTCGTAAATATAAAACAATACTTTTCCTCCGACACATTCAACTAGGCACATAGACCTGTTTACGTGTAGTTTGCGCATTTTGCGGACGTACTTGTTAGTTTTCTCTTATTGGCTTTCAACCGTACAAATACTTAAGATTTTTGCCATTAGATCAAAGATTTAGTAGTATTTTATTATAGAAACTAGCGAAATCTCCAGACATCTTTCAAGCAGTTTCATAGGCAACATATGAACTTGAGTTGTTACAGATAAAACTAAATGAAACCATAATTACCGGGTATAAAAGCCTGTTTTTTCAGTTTCATCGTCTCCATCAATGATTTAAGGTCGTGCTCGACATAGTCCATTACAATGAAGATTTTGTCCATATTACTACCAACTACTATTTCACGGACAGTAACTATGTTTGGATGCTGGGCCTGAAAACAGCAACAAAAAGTTGATAAATAAGCACAATATAACGGAAAAAATTGTTCACCGCCTCTACACAATAAATCAATGTGTGCGTAAGTTTATACTATAGGAATTGTATATATAATATCAGTATATGTATTTAAAAGATAATCTCGACGAAGCCAAGGTATTCCAAGTAATACACACATCTCATGCAAATTGTAGAGCGCTTTCCGAAGAAAAATAAGAAGATAGGGGCGCGCCGATAGCTCAAAGGCAGCGTGCTAACATGCGGAGCTCAAGATCGCGGGTTCAAAACCCGGCCGATGCCCTTAGGGTTTTATCTGGGAGATACAAATCCTTGAACACGCCGTCCTTCGGATGGGACGTTAAGCAATGGTCCCGAGCCTGTGCGATGTCAGGCACTCGTTAAACACCCCTATACACTTCAGGTAACCAAACCTAGGTTTGGCAAAATGTAAGGTAGTTATTATGACTCATGCCCGGACTTTAACTACCGAAGACATATCGTCTACTATCAGAGCGCTCTTTCGTCACTGTTGGACATGTGTGGGAGTCCAAAATGTTGCCTACCTAAATTTATTCACCTAGGGTAAGGGTCTTCAACGATTACCTGACTTCGCACAGGCTCGGGACCATCGCTTAACGTCCCATCCGGAGGGTGGCGTGCTCAAGGTTTTTTACCTCCCAGGATAGAAAACCTAAGAGGGCCTCGGCCGGTTTTCGAACCCGCGATCTTGAGGTCAGTAGGCTAGCACGCTACCGGCGCCAAAATGTAAGACTCTCACAGTAGAGTCGGGCTCATGTCCACCAGAGCGACAAAAGAGCGCTCTGGTAGTAGGCGGTATGATCTCGTAAGACCCTCGTTAAACCCCGGCCATGAGTCACAATAACTAACTAGATACAGTGCATTCTCAACTCAATATAATTACTGTGTGTATGGTATGTTTCAATGTTCTTGCGTTAACTTAAAGCTCACTCAAAATTGGAGAATTTGGACATTTGTTTAAGTGAACTACCTCTTATAGTTAAATTTCTGAAAATCCTAAGGGGTACTTTTTTATGCCCAAGCTCCCAAATAGTGAATTTCATACAAATCGGACAAAATCTTCTATAAAAAAATATATTTGTACGTTGGAACTTTATAGGAGCATAACTTTTATACCAATGTCTCAATGCTAATCTAGTAGCGGTGTATACATTCATTCAGTTTCACGAAAATCTATCATCAGGGTGGTCCTAAAATGTCACCCAAAAGAGTTTAACAGACGGATGTCCGGCGCAACAACTCTTCATATTTCAATCTATGTTTTTATGTAATAATACATCAGTGCGTTTCCTAATAGGCGGTAATCTAAAAATAGTTTAAAATATAAATAAAATATTTTACAGAACCTTGAGAAGTGTGTTGATTTCCCGGAGGGACGTGATGGGGAAGCCTTCCTTCTCTTTTTCCATTTTGAGCCGCTTGAGCGCCACAATCTCTTCAGTTCTCTTATCCCGAGCTCTGTACACAACTCCATAAGTACCTTCCTCTATCCTATAGCATAACAAATACACAGAATTAAATACCATAAGAAAAACAATGAACTTTAAAAAAATATTTTTATTTAATAATAAACCATTCAGTGTGCACGAACATGTTGCCTCCAACGTACACGATTTAAAAGGTAATTTCTTTTTATTTTTCAACTTGAGCGAGTTTTTTGACAATACAGCAGGAAAAAGTATTTTTTGAATCACCGGCTATGTACTTCCGCAGCGCGAATTAATCAATTAAGTTTCCGCACTCCCTCTAAAGCCAATGTACTGATGTGAAAAGTCTGGGACTTTTAAATCCTCACAGAAAACCCATTACAATGGCAATTATTAGGGTTTTGAGTTGAGATCCCCCGACCTTCTTTTTGGCCTTCGGCTAAAAATTGGTAGGTGTCGTCCTTATGGGGTTTTGGAATTACGTATACAAATTGTGGCTAATAGATGAAGATATCTAGTTTTTTGTGCGTACTTTGACATATGAAGCTTTAAATTGCGGGCTCCCCGAATGAATGCTCATAATTTGAAGAAGGGAGATGCTATTAGCCCGAAATATTGACAGAGAAGGAGCAACTATTATGGAAAATGTATATAAAGTTATATTAAGTTAATTTATAATTAATTCACATTCGAAACTTCAGTAGTAAAAAAAAAATCAATGTCCTCGCGGAAAATTTCAAAATATTTAATAGAAACTAAAAAGAAAAACTGATAACTATTTAACGAGCTTTAAAATGTGTTTGGACTCTACATTTTGGCAACTAAGGATGAATGGTAATGAATAAAACTGACTACTGAGAACAAACGTAAAAAAACAAATATATGCAATGAGAGGAGAAATGTCATGGTACTTAGGCTTTTAAATTTTTCAAAATATTTTCCTCTGGTTGAATGATTACCAAAAACAGTAAGCTTCTGTCCGATGCACCAATAAACTATGCAAAATATAGATACGAGATGTGAGAGATATCGTTTAACAAATATGCACACAACTTTGGAACTAGGCGTATCAAAATGAGAGATCTTTGTCAACTAAGACGGAGAAATAAAATGGTTTTAAACCTGTCTTCGGAGACAACTTTCCCGATCTAGTATCTAGTTAGTCACATCACATGTTAAAGCAAGAGAGGAGGACCTGTTGAGACACTGGAACTCCTCGACACTGCGACACCCCTGGATGGCCGGGAGGTAGGGAGGCAGGGTGTCCTTGGCCAACTCCATCTCCTCCTCTTCACCGGTCTGGAGGGCCGGCAATGGTGGAGTCCGGTCCTTCATGTCTTTGTCCGTCCTCTTGTCTTCCTCCGGGCTATCTTCTTCGTCGTCTTCCCCTGAGTCCGACTCTGCAACAAAATATAGTGCATTAGTCAAATTTGAAAGTCAGCATGCAAAATCAGATGAAGGGGATATACAATCAAAAGAGGTTAACTATAAGAATATAACAAGGGAGCCAAAGAAAAGTCTCCCCAGCAGAAATGTATGGTGGTCAGATATATAGATTTGTACGCTCTGACTGAGAAAGTAACAAAATAGTTGAAATGCCACAATAAAGAAAAACATGGGAATAAAGATCAACACCGAATCAAGAAGATTAAAATGGCACCCAGCAGAATATCTTGCTCGAGTGGACAAGAAATGAGCCAAGAATGGATCCCCAGAGATAGCGGAAGAAGAATAGAAAGACAGGACAGAAGAAGAGCTGGGATGGACGAGGTGAGTGATTGCTGATGGATCGAACGGCGAGACAGACTCCTGCTCATCGGCGTCAATATGGTGGTTAGTGTCATCTTTATCTTACAATAAGGGGAAAAAAAGTGGTATATCTTGGAAAGAGGGGGCATTTGAAAATCAACGACAAAATGCGGCCCATAGGTGCAAAAAGGTTGCCGACCCTTGTTCTATAGGAATAAAAAATCAGAATTGTATTGATTATATATTTACCGCATTGTGTTCTGATGAGGTCAACTGAATCACACCTTGAATGAGCTGTTTACAAAAATTAATCTAGATGAGTAAAGAACAAATATATAATGTCGCCAGACCATCCATAATAATGATTAAATATTTAATTTAAAAGCTCGTTACTGAATAGAACCGAACTTTTGACGTCACTCCCCTCATTCGAGAAAGAGTAAATACTATTGGGAAAATTCTATCCAAAATTGGTGTAGACAGATGTACTCTGTTAGGTGGCATGGCCATATTCCTGCGATTTTCATTTCTTTGTTTCTAAAGAAACCAAATATGTCGCCACAGGCAACCTGGTGCGTTACGCAGTACAGAAATTGTAAAAATGTAATTGTATTTTTCCAAAAGATGCCAAAATTAAAACTATATACTTGTAAGATGAGTATGGGTATTATTCAGTGTTGTTCACTAGTAATTTTTCCAAGCCTTTATACTAAGGACGTTTTAAAACTTGAATGGAAACCTACCACGTCCATTGGAGTGCTCTTATTAACCGACGTATTTGGAACATAAATCTCCTATCCCACTACCCGGAATTTCAAGTGTAGTGTTATTGGTAAAGGCACATTGGGCCAGGCTACCTGTAACAGAGCTGGAGGACTGAGTGTCCCCTGAAGAGCCGTCCGAGGAGTGAGCTCCGTTGTGACTCTCCTCCTCTCTGTCAGAGTTGCTGTGTTGTTGCTGCTGCTGCTGTTGTTGTTGCTCCACCTCCATGATGACGGGTGACAGTGACTCATCAGAGAGCACCACCAGACCTGCCTGTTCCATCTCTGCCTGAGCCTGGGCAGCTTGTGCCGCTGCCTCAGCCTGCTCCGCTTCTGTAAACAAAAAATATACAATAGAGGAAGGACAAAACGTGAAAAACATACCAATGTATACCACGAAAGCGAGCATGTGATAAACAAGGAGAAAACTGCTCATACCTGTCGTTTTTCAGGTCAAAATAATACAAATTAGAAGGAAAACATTGATTCTTTATAAAAAAAATGTCTTTTAGAGCATCTTCAGAGGTACAAATAAACATCACTCAACAGGGTTGAATGAATATGCATAAATAAGTTTAGGTAGAGCGTTTTATTAAAAGCCACAACATGAATTTCGTGTTTTAGCAGTTTTTTTAAATATAATTCAGAGCAGTTTCACATCAGACCACACTAATATAATGCAATACATACAGAAACCGCTCCTCAATTATTATTATTATACAACAAAGAGAACCTTAAGTAGAATAGCTCATACAATAGGGGGGATTTCCGATCCGAGCTCCGGTTTTCAACTTACATTTACAAATTTTTCTTTCGACCAGTAAAATCTTGTCAGTTTTCGAGAAGCACTTGGGCGATCGGAAGACAAAAATGCAGCGAAGGGTTTTTCGTACCATGCAATTATTAATTTAATAAGAGTTAATAATGTTTGCACATAAAAAATAGTTATACTAAGGATATAAACGTAAAATATAGATGGTAATATATTTTAGTGAGATTACTTGCAAATTTATTAAATAACAAATTGCTATATCAAATGCCAACAATTTGCTAGTTGGCATTTGATAACTCCCATTGTCTTTGCAATTGTACATATGTACCTATAGAACATCTATTAACAATATTTTTCTCGTATAAATTAATAGTACAATAAATATTTTATTTATTTTATAAGGATTTATAGGATAGATTCTTATTTTTAATTAATAAATGGAGTAATTTTCACTTCTCATTAATGGGATTTTCTTGAAAGTAAAGATTTGTTGGAAACAATACCCCCCTTCTCTTTATAAAACTCTTGTTTCGATTTCATCCAAAACAATTTCACTCAAAGGTTAACTCTATGAGACAATTCAACGAATTTTATTTCAATTTTTATCAATTAAATTGTCCGACTTGAATGCGGCGACCAACATTTGCACGTACAATCTATCAAGTCTTTTTAACTTATCTTTTTCTACAGAAAAAGTTAAGAAATACGATACTGAATCTATGCACTCTTGAACTTATGTGTAATATATATATGTTAAATTTCATAAAAATCTGACAGTTTTGGTGAAGTTAGATTTCAAATAAGAGAGCTTGGCCCTAAATATATAAATAATATCGTTTCTCTTAGCACGATCCGTTCAAAGAGCTCACAAGATGACAAACAATATATTATTAAGAAAAATCAAAATCAAAACTGTAAAAGAAAGAGCGATACTCATAAACTAAAACAAAAAATATGAAATTTTCTCTAATTAAGTATATTTTAGCGCTTAATTTACATACTTATTTTCGTTATGGAGCCTGCACTTGAAAATCAACGACAAAATGCGGCCCATAGGTGCAAAAAGGTTGCCGACCTTTGCTACAGGAATAAAAAATCAGAATTGTATTGGTTATATATTTACCGCATTGTGTTCTGATGAACTCAACTGAATCACACCTTGAATGAGCTGTTTACAAAAAATTAATCTAGATGAGTAAAGAGCAAAATATTTTTGTATAATGTCGGCAGACCATCCATAATATTGATTAAATATTCAATTTAAAAGGTCGGTACTGAATAGAACCGAACTTTTGACGCCACTCCCCTCATTCGAGAGAGTAAATACTATTGGGAAAGTTCACAGTGAGATTCTATCCAAAATTAGTGTAGACACATCTACTCTGTTAGGTGGCATGGCGCACCTCCATATTTCTGCCATTTTCATTTCTTTGTTTCTAAAGAAACTATAACAAGAATTAGTAAAATCAGCTTCAACTAAACCTGACAAATCTTAATTTTTCTAGCTATAATTTTCGCTTCAACATATCTGTGCAATATTGCATATTTTGTTGGGACGAGAGGTTCTCTGTGCATAATTTTGGCTGAAATAGGGATACGCTATAAGATTCTGCATCCACAGACTCCTCTTCCAAATGTCATTTTTTCGGGAGTTAGTTTCCCTACTGTAAGTATTATAGGGGAATTTATGCAATAGGTCAAAAATTTGATGTCCGATTTTCACAGGAATTTCATGTTTTCCGACCCCTAGAATCCAAATATGAAAAAAAAAATCATATCTGTGTGTCTCGATAATTCCCCGGCCTAAAAGAGGTTAGAAAACATGGTATTTTCGATAGACTAGATAAGTTCCCTCACACGATGTGGGGAGGTAACAAGGACCTACCTAGCTTCCTCTCGCGACTCCGGCTCCGCTCCCTCGCCTCCCGCCGTAGCCGTCGCTCCTCTATGTCCTTCTTGTAGGTCTCCTTCACCCGCTCCGCCTCCATCAGCCGCTGTCTCCGCACTTCTCTCTCCTCCCGCTCCTTGCTGTCCTTCTCTTTCTCCTTACTGTCCTTGACCGTCATGTGTCGCCTCTTCTCCAGTTTGTCCCTCAGATCTCTCTCGATCTCCCGATTTCGTCTCAGTGCTTCCTCTTTCTTCAACTTGTCCTTTTCTTCTCGGAATTTTTGTTCTTCTCTCAATTTTTGCTCTTCAACAAGACGCTGTTCTTCCTGGCGTCTCTCCTCCCGCCGGCCCTCATGATCTCGCCGACGGCTTCGAAGAGCTTCCTCCCGGGCGCGGGCAGCCTCATCTTTTAGAGTACTTCTATCTCTGAGAAAAATAAATAAATAATAATTAGAATAAAAGTAGAATAACCATGTTAAGAAAAACTCGGTTGAGCCATTACGCATAAAATATGTAGAAAATAATGTCAAATAAACCCTTTTTAGAAATACTAAATTGAATTATTGTAAATATTAATTATTAATAAATTTTGTTTCAGCTTTAAATTAAATAAAGCCCTAAAATCCATTAACAGATGCTGGGTATGAATCCCAAACTCCAGGGACTTTCCAGGAATTGCATCAAGCTGAAGCTCTGGCCCATCCTTGCTCTATCTCTGCGGAAGTCGCTTGTCTTAAGTCGATGTTCCCCCCACCCAACAGCCTTAAGTACTGTGTAAGCTCCATAATATTTTAAAAGCACAATTCAACAGGATCATCGTTCTGTAATTCGCACACTACAAAGGATCACATTTCTTATGAACTGCACACACTATTTTCACTGTCCAATCCTTGAAAATTTCTCCCACTAGCAACATTGTTGAAATGAGCCCAATGAGGTTAGTTACGATTGAATTGCAATGCTGTAGATTTACATGTAAGTTCATTTGCATCAACTCACAACCGAGCCACATGTTCTTTGTTAGGGAACTGTTCAACAAGACGATCAAGACAAAGTTAGTTTCATGCAAGTATAACCGAATTTAGATTGGGAACAAGAACAGACCCTTAGCTAAGAGGAAACACTAGCCTGACAACCTCATGATACTCACTTCGCAACTAGGAGCACTCTCTTTAATTAATTATTTATTAGACAAAAATGTATTTCACGATGTGTTCTATTGTGTCGGGAAGGACAGATACCCATCGTTCTCAATTATATTTCCTGTCTTTTATTTTTTACAAGTTCTGCGCATGTTTTGACCCATCCTCTTAAAGTTGGAGGTCCCAATTTCAGGTTTGAAATGAACTCCCCCACAATTTTATATATTTCATGGTAAACCAGAGTAACAACTTTGTGGACCCAACTACAGGAGCCCATACCGACGGAGGGAAGATGTGTGAAAAAAAAAAAAGTGAAATTGCGTAAAAAGAAAAATCTGAATTCTTGTTTAGGGTGAATTTCAGTATGAGTCAGCAATTTCAAATCGATATTTCGTTCCTTCCAATTTAATTTTTAAGAAAAAATTATATCAATTTGTACAGTAGACTTTGAAATTTATGTTTAAACAATTGGTTAAAGTTAGAATAATTGTTACTTTGTAAAAAAAATTAAAGAAAAAATGTAGGACCTGTAAGTTTAGGCTTAGCGTCAAACTTCCAAATAGGCCCCCACAAATGGATAAAATGTTGACCATTCCATCGGTCCTTTTAGTAAAGCAGTACATGTTATTCTGAAGTAGTTTGTATTTGTAACAAATCACAAAAAGTTTAAATAAACTAAAGTATAGAACATACCCCAGGGTAATCCCAATAAACAACAACAATAATTTGCATAAAAAAACTTTGACCAGGACATCAAATTTCCCACTTTTTTACACTCTTTAAACTTTGGTATAAATTAAAGAGGTTGAACATAACTATTATAAGCAGATGTTAGCTCTCCAAAATACTCATACCGACTGATACAGTTCAATGAATCCACACTCTCATTGTCGGGCCCAAACGGAAGTCCGATGCCTAAACTTCCATACGAGGCCCGTCAGTTTTTCTACTTTTTTTTTTTACAAAATAAAAAATATTGTAATTCAAACCAATTGTAATACATAAATTTCAAATTTTCCGGTCTAAATTGGTACAATTTTTCCTCTTAAGAATTGGAATCGGAGGATTCGAAATATAGATTTGAAATTGTGGGCCTCTACTGATGTACACTCTTATTTGTGTACCACAGAAATGAAGGCTTGTTTGAAAAGATTATGACAAAGAAGACCCCTGGCAAAGTGATTTGTAAAGTGACGTGTAATTTTTTCTATTTAAGGCTCTTTGATAATGTTTAATTATTTCTTTTTAATGAAAAAAAAACAGTCTGTAATCGGTCAAGAAAAGGACAATGGGTCCGATAATGGAAAGGATCCCACTGATATCAATATTCCACATTTGTTTGTAAATCGTCAACTTGATGACATAATTGCATAAAGTGAACTTCTACTCCAACATTTTCTCCTTCAACTAGCATATTGAATAAACATAGTAGATTTTGATAAGAAGCAAATCATACAGTAGCACATAATGCCAAAAATAACCCACATCCATAAACAACTAATATATTTTAAACCAGAGAATAACATAGAAATTATAATTACCTATGATGATGTCTCCGTTCTTCTCTGTGGGATCGAGAATGGTGGTGTTTTTTTCTATGCTCGGTAGAATTCTTGATAAAAAAAAAAGAGAAACGGTATGAAAATTAAATCAAATATTTCAGTAAAATAAAAGAAAAAAAGTAAATGAAAAGAACTAACATGTTTTGAGGATGAGGAATGCTTGTTTTTTCTTGGACGCTTGTGGACATGAATTTGTGGAGGTTTTATTTCCAAAGGATCAACTGTATCTTCATCAGATAAACTAAAATTAAACATAATAGATGGACATAAATTAGTATGAAATTCAAAATAATGATCACACTTTATTTATAAAAACAATTGACTGAATAAAGTTACCTTAAAGATTCCACTGAAGGTGCAGAAAAAACAATAGGTGATCGCTTCAATTCGCCCTCTTCAATTTGATCGTCTACATCCATTAAACGGGAAAGACTCATGTTTTACAATACGTATTCATAACTACACGAAAACAACTTACAACCGATAACGAAACTAACTCCGGGAGAGGGAACTAAAGGTTAAACATTTAATCGATAGGAATGAAATCGATACAACATTGTTGAACTAATCTGTTAAAAAAAAAAAAAAAATCCCATAATAAATAATTGGAACAAAAACTGAAAGAGCGGTATTCGATGGCCGTAAGAAATACAATAAAACAACGCGAACGATAGAAAAGCGGGGAAACTGTGAGCAACATACAGAAATTTGTTTTAGGGGAGGGTAACGGCCAACCATTTCGAAAACCATTATTAAAACTTGCCAGCCAGGGTGCTCTCTCAATTTTTTTTTCTTGATGAGAAGGGGAAAATTTATATAGATGTGTACTATCGAACATCTAAGTTTTTCAGTGATTTTTTTCAAGCAAGATCTATAGTTTGTTCAAATAGAGAATTAAAATCATAAACAGAAACCATTTGAAATAAATTTGAAAAAAAAATAATACAGTTTTTTAAGTTTTACATAATCTATATGTTATAGTAAAATTCCAAGTAAGAAAATATACTTTGTTTTCTCTTGGATCGATTACTTGTACTATCGACGTACAGCTCTTACTTGAACTATCGATTTCCAGTTCTTTAATCAATCTACAATTATAACCTTCCTTTTCAAATACATGTCAAATTATTTAAGGGAATTACGCGAAAATCTCTAATACGAAGTCGTGTTTGTGAAATCCAATATTGAATATATTTCGGTGAGCTTTGTGTTTATTTTTTTTTACTTTTTTTCCGCTTCCTTATGCTTTTAATTTTATAATGTACATAAATTACTAATACCTGTTGCTTATTTATTGCCTTCTCTGCTTCTTTACACTTCTTTGCGTCCTGGAAATGGCAAGGGAATCATGGATGGCTAATTAATAATTTGTTATAAAATTTTCAAATAGAAAATAAAACTTAAAACTCAGGAGAATGCTTCATCAGATGTAACGATAATTGACTGGTTGTGGATCTACTTTCGCTCCTTGTAAATTTCTGAATTTATTTAGGTAATACCTACTCTTTGCTGGCCTTGCTCACGGTGGAATATCAGGGTGTATAACAGGTGGGAAAAACGGGAATTATGAGGGAATTTTTTTATGCGATGAAAAAGCGGGAATTTTTTGAAATTTTAATTTTATCATAATCTACGTGCGAACTTACTTGATTTGAGAAAACTCATTCTCATTTTATCTCACGGCAACGCCAATCTTGAACGAGGCTTTTCGATTAATAAAGAATGTGTTGTTGAAAACCAAAAAAATCAGTCTCTAATTGCTCAACGACACATCTTTGATGCTCTTAACGATTTAGGTGGAATTGAGAACGTCCAGGTAACAAAACCTATGATTCACGCTATGAGGAACGCATCAAATCGTTACAAGGAGTCACTCCAAGAGCAGCGAAAAGAAGAAGAAGAAGCGAAAAAACATAAGAAAAGAAAAGGAAAGGGAAATTAAAGAGTTGGAAAACAGAAAGCGAGCAATGATGGAAGATTGCGGAAGAGATAAAGAAAAAGAAGAGGAATCTATAATACATATCTCTGTTTTGTGATTCAAATTTTATAAAAAATTGTGATTGAAAATATAGTTTAAACTGAATTTACTTTGTTTTTCTTCTCCTCATTTTAATTCTAGTTACATGAAATTTATTATTTTATACGGGAAAACGGCGGGAATTATACGGGAAATTAATTTTTAAAATTTGTTATACACCCTGAATATTCAAAACCTGCCCTTCTATAAGAAAATAATCTGATTTCTAAAATGATTATTGCGTCGAATTGAATGGACCCAAAATTTATTTCCCGCCTAGTTTCATGCTACTGACATTACTTTGAATTTTATTATGAAATTATCACAGATTCATTAATTTTTGAATTATTAATCATATTTATCTCTCAATACTGGAAAAACAACTGCAATTTTCCGAGATTTAAAAGTTTTTTCTTTATTTACAGCTAATTTGAAGCTCAATTAAAAAAAACAAGAAATCTGTTGAATATAATATATATTATATTGCCGTCATTTTGTTGACACGATGTTGTCAGCCTGATTGATATCGTTTCAGCCGTTCGAGGGGTAGAAAGAAATTTGAAACAAAAGATCCTCGCTCGCCCCCTAAAAAAATATCGATATACAGGGTGGCTCTACTTCAATGCGACACTGGCGGTTGCAGCTGTTACTAACATAATATAAAACTTTTTTCAACGGTACATTCTTTTTCTTTTTAAATTTTGAAAAGAAAAAGTACATAAAAATAGTATTCCTGGAGATATTCAAAGGGGAGGGGACCAATATGGAGGAAGGAGTAGAGAAGATTGAAGGCCGATTTAAAAGTAGGACAACAAACGTTTGGGAGAAAAATGAATATCGCATTGAAATTTGGGTCCTCTCTGAATATCTCCAGGGATATTTATCACCTCAATATTTTTTTGTCATCGTTCATTCTATTATCAGTTTCCGTTGGAACCACTTAAGGGATAGGAGTAGGTTTAATGATGAGGACAACAATAGTGGACAGTGATGTTTGTTTCATGGTTTTAGGGCACTTAGGGTAGCCGCAATGATGTTGGACCTCCTTGTGTAGTAAAATCGAGTATATACTCGAAGGAAACACAAGGCAACGGCAAACCTTCCTTCACTCATTTCTTAGTTTTTAAATATTTATTTCTTTACAAAAACAACAAAGAAGTAAATAAATCTTATCCATTTTTTGAAAATGCTTCTAAAAAATATAATTATAACAACACAAAAGTAAATTGAAAAGGTTTGATAGAAAAATTTCATATTCACATGATATAATGCTTACGTTTTTCTATAAATGCAGTAATAAAAAATAGTATTTATTACAAATAGAAAGTTAGTTGAATAGTTTGTATACAAGAGACGACTAGCGTATGCCCATGAGACTTCTTTTTCAACCAACCTAGGTATTGGAACAAATGGCAGTGATTGTAATGGGGGAGGGGTGGGGGTAGTCTGGTGGGCATTCTCTTGTGATCTCTTCTATAGACACGTCTTATATATTCCTCATCATCAATCAGGCTGCCTATAAAGCCATTCAACAATTATTAAATAACCAAAAACAAACATATTTTCTACACATCCTACAATATTTCCTATGTGTGATAAAAAATAAAAATAAAAATTGATGTGTTGTGACACAACCCTGGTCATGATATAAACATATATCGAAACGATGGTTGCATTTTTTTCTGGTTGACCCTCTATACTCTCAAAACATAAAATTACAAAAGAAAGATAGGTAGTTGATTCGAATCACTATGTTGTCTACATTTTATAATATTGCATCTATCCCTTTCAATTATAAACTAAATCTTAACAAAGCATTACAATTTAAATAACAGTCAAAAATGAATTAACTTCTGATTAAGACAAACAAAAAAGAAATTCACAATTCTAATTAACTAATGATTATTTTTTTTTCTTCAAATTTACTTATAAAATGTAACAAATTCAAGACTTTCCTCATGTCTGTTCAAATTAATACTGAGATCCTTTTTTTTAAATAACTAATTTCTACGAATTTTTCTAATGTTTATCTACGAATGATTATATCATTTGGTGGAAACAAGAGATCACAACTACCCAAATTTTCTCCAGAATATTTTGAAAAATCCACTATTGATATCTGTTTATTCAAGGCTAATTCTTTTATACAACCGTTAAATTTTACTTGAAAATGACCATCGGTTGCTAAGAATACTTCTTTCTTGCGAGGAAATCCACCTGAAAATAATAATCATTTTAGTGAGTTTAAAAACAAAATATCGTCAGTCAATTTTAAGGAGAAGAATATTATACTTCGATTTGTTATTAGAATAAGCGAGTCTTGTTTCCAAAAACCCTTGGCTGACTTGGGAATGTCACTTTTGTCCCTATTGAAATGTGCATTTTGTCCCCATTGGAATGTGACTTGTGTCCCTATTAGAATGTGACTTTTGTCCCTATTAGAATGTGTCTCCCCGGACCCTTGTATCCTCCCTCTGCACACCTGGTTGATGCGCTCCAGTTTGCTACAAGCTTTGATGTCTCTGTGATTAACATCTTCTGGGTGAGGTGGAAGTGTGACCCCTGTCCCATTTAATACCCACCTCTCGTGGTCGCTCGAATGACTCTACAGCTGACTGCTCCAGGTCGAAATGAGAGTGTGATGCCTACTCTTAAGACGTACCTCTCGGATTAACGCACTCTCCATGGCGTGCCGCTGTATAAAAAGAAATTAGTTATCCATCTCACTCGAAGCTCTCGTTTTACTTCTCCAGCTATACGATGTATAGGGGAAGTTATGTAATCGGTCAGAAATTCTATGCGGAGTTTTCAACAGAATTTCATGTAATCCGACCTCCTGGTGAGCACGATAACTCCCGATAAAATGAATGTATTGACTCGAAATTGTATATGAATGTATCCAGAACCCTCTAAGAACGACAACTATTGATTTCCAGCCAAACGATGTAATGAATGTATCAACATGAAATTTCATATGTGAATTCAAAGCCCTCTAAGGACAACATCTATTGAATCAGCAAAAGGGGAAGGGATATCAGAGGCGGCTCAACTCAATAATCTCAATAACTCAGATGAGATGATTTACAAGCCACTATGTAAATCAAATATTGAGTTTTACAACGCTTTTTTTTTTTTTTGTGAAAGAGGATAAGAAATTGGAGTTTTCGGAAAGAAGTCTCGCCCATACATATCATAAAGTTGAGTGGCTACATTACCTAGATAGAAGAGTCCATTGGTGAGAAGCGGCAGACCGTTGGAGTAGGAATAGCTGAGAGCATTGTCGATGAGGAAATTGATATGTGTTGTGTTGGTGGTGATGACCAGACTGTGCCAGACACCGTCAGACAGAAGAGAGCCTCCCACCAGAACTGTCTGACCTTCCTGGGAGTGTTTTCTGCCCCAGACCGCCTTCAGGAGCCCACTCTCCAGACCTACACCCAGATACTGCTCTTCCTAGACACCAGTATTATTGTATCAGCTCAGAGACAGAGCGAAGGCTTCTGACAACCTGCTTTATAAAATATACATACACCAACTTGGGAGTCCATATGGTTTAAAAAGCCTACTATTTCTGGAGTATTTTCTATAATTATGCTTAATAGAAGATGGTTAACAGGGGAACTTCATCATCTCTCTTATATACTCTGGTGTTTAAAACAATTTCTGCATTTGGGCACAATGTACTGACTAGAAATAGGTACAGTAGGAATTATTTGGACTACCAAGACGGATACTTAGAAGTTATCAAAATCGGACAAGAGCCGAGCATTCAGAATGTAGAGTCTGTAGTTTCGAAGCTGTCTTGCATTATGCTGGAGAGGCGAGAGGTAGGGTGCAGGCGCGATCCTCACCACCACCGCGTCTACTCAGGGCTCTCACCTCTCACAGCTTCGAAAATTAGTAAAACATATGCCTGGTAGTAAAACTTGAGTGTTATAAAATTATTAAATGTTTGTCAACAAGAGAAGAGCTATTTAGTAAAAATTAGCGCCCCATCGAACAGTAAAGATGATTACAAATAAATAGTAAATAAAAGAGTTTGTTATAACAAGTCGGTTAACTCTCCCAACGTCGATACTTAGTGTTCCAAACGCGAGGTGGTAGAACAACAGCTTTTTTCGGCGTATTCCTTCAATTAATCGATAACACAGTAAGGTATAACGAATTTCGATCGGGACCTTTGTCATTTGAAAATTTTTGTGAAGCGCGGAAATATACTCAGAGGACACAAAAAACACCCATATTTTTCTCTGGAGCGCCGCTAATTTAAAAATATTTTTAAATAATGTTCAAAATTCTGCTGAGATTTTTTCAACGATATGTCGTAAATACACTAAGTTTGTTTACAATGTTTCCCCCTCCATGTTTACGCCCCTTACCTCCCCTCCTCTTTTTGGTCGTATACATTTTTGTCAACGACAATGAAGGAGGCTTTATGTTGGCATTGGCCGAAGTGATGTATAAATCCATGCGAAATTTGAAATCGACCGATAGAGGTTCCGAAGCTACAAGGTCCTGACAGATTGGCAGACAACCGAGTGGCATTATAATATCGTTAGAGCCGACAAACTCTAAAAATTGAATTTTTTCAATTAAAAAATCTAAAATTGTTTTATTAAGCATGTCGTCTACACCCTCAAGGATAGTACAGTACAAAAGAAGAGGCCTGAAGTGGAAGCCACTCTGCTCCACTCTCTATCCTGAGCTGTGTGGCCCCACATCTTCTGCGTATTTCTTTAGTTTCCCGAGGTGCATTCCTGTTTTAAACTAAAATATTTATCGGTAGTTATTATCAGTTCATTTTCATTTTGAAAAAGTAAAGGAAAATAAAATAACTCTACAAAGTAAATTATGAATTGGTGCAGGTTTACATTAGATGTCCAGAGAAGCATGCCGTTGTCGTGTGCAGTGGTCATGTTGAGGTAGAGGTGGTGTATAAGTGGAGGGGAGTAGCTGGCGATCCCTTCCTTGTCTCCTCGCTTCGTCAGTCCATGGACAGTGTCCACCATCAGGTAGCTGTCCCCTCCGAAGTGGGGTGTCCCCCTTGGCACTTCTGCAACAAAACCAGGATGTATGAATGGAATAATATTATTGTTTCAAAAATTATAGTATTGTAGGTAGTGAGGAGCCGTGGGCTGAACGGCCACTAGTCAATCTTAGTAAATGTATCAAAGTATTCTCTAAAATTTATTTTTATGGTCTATATTGTAGGAAAATATGCAGAAGAATGAATTATGATGAAATTTATCGGTACTTTTATTTGAAGAAATAAAACTACTAAGACTCATACTTAATGCTTAAGATGGCTGTTCTAATGAAGAAAATTTAGGTTCAGACAACAACGGTTCAGAGAACATTTATAATCTTTTCTTGGTTTTTATCCTTTGCAAGTGCGTACATTTGGTTTTTACCTTCCATGTTTGTCTGTTTATTCCATCATCTTCGGGAAAATGGTGGACGTTTCTAAAGAACTTCATATTTTCAATCTCACAAAATCACTGAATAGAGGAGGCTTACTTAGAGAAAGAAACCGTCCTTACTTAGAGAAAGAAACCGTTATTTCATTTTTTAGTTAGTGTTGATCCCAAATGAAGAATTTACAGAATCAATATAAAAGACATTTTCATATTTTAAATAATTTAACTTTTTTTTTTGCTAAAGTTCGGAACAGTGGAGATTGGATAATTTGGACATTTTGTAGTAGGGAAGAGGAGAGTGGTATAGAGTCACCTGATCAGCCTAAAAGTAGCCATCACGAGCGGGATTTCCTCAAGGTTCGGCCTGAACAGTCGCAAGTCTTGAGGAATCCCCCAACGTGTATGGCGGCGTCTCTTGAGGCTGTGATGGATGGGAAAGGCCCGAAAATCCCGAACAAAAATCAATTCTTTTTCCGCCTTGAGGCCGGATTTTACCTGTCTCAGAACAGAATTTATACATACGTACGAGAATGAACCTTGCTCGTGGCAAGTGACTTCAAAACACTACCAAGATAGAAATAGAAAGGAGGCCGCGTATGCGAAAATGTTAGAAAAATTGAAAGAAGTGGACGCAAAGGCCTTTTCCTCGAGGAAAATCCTTTCCGTGTATATGCGAAGGTTCGGTACAGGAAATTCCCAACGAAATCCCGGAGGCTTTTTCTTCGAGGATTTCCTGTACATGTATGGTTACCCTAACTGCCTCATTCCTGCGTTCTCCTCAGCCCACTCTGCTCGTGTATACCGTTCTCTCTCACTGACTATTGTTTATAACGGTAATATTCAATTAATATTAATATATTTTCACGCAATCTTTATCTATACAGCTAGTTACGAATAATTGAATAATACGAACTGGGGAAATACATTGTGGCCCAAGCTCCGCCACTGAAGTGAAATAAGGCCAGAGATGTGCTTACCGACATTACAGAAGGGGCCGGTCCAGCCTGCAGGACAGGAACATCTGACTGTCTGGTTGTGGATGTTGATACACCGGCCAGCGTGCTCACAGCCCACCTCTTCGCAACTAGCTTGTCTCTCGCATCGAGCTCCCATATATTGCTAAACATCACAATATACATATATCGCACATGAACACAACTAATAATTTTTCCAAAATTTATAGACACAGTTTTCAACTAAGTTTATAATACTCATACACCTCAAGATTCGATAGTCAACTGATAATATGTTACTCAGTGGGGGGAGCTTCTAAACATGAATTGATAGCGAACGTTTTCCCAATTCTTACATGGTGATAACTCAAAAATACTGACTTTTGACTTGTGTCACTTTAGAAATACGTGTGCGATATTATTATTATTAAAACTAACAAAAAATTTTACCCTTTTCTTTTATTAAAAAATAATTATTACTTACTTCGGTTTTGTCACAAAACAATTTTTCCTGAAGATATTGCAGAAATAAGCCTTATTTTGGTTCGAGGAAAACAGTATTAATTACGTGGCTTGAATATTGTTTTTGAAGTATATTCTCTTTTAAAAAGTATATTTCAGCAAAGTAGGTCTGGAACAGGATCTTCTAGACGTTTTTGTGATGTATTGAGAACAATTTCATTTATATTTTATTAGATGTTTTGGGGTATACCAACTACAAGATAAAACACAATACTCTATTGAATCTAATCTAATTCAACACTAATATATATTAAATATATATATAATATATTAATGAATATAATTTAATTCAATAAAACAGGCTAAGCTTGGAACCCTAAATGTTTTCAGAACACTGAACGCAGTGTAACCAACCTTCCGAATTAATAATAATATAACAACTATTTTTCCATTGGTATTTTGATATCATTTATACTCCTAATTTTTAGTGTAAATAATAATTATTTACATTAAAAATACATATCATTGATACCAAATAACAGTTGTAAAACTAGAATCAAAGTTAAAACTTAAATTTCAACAGGAGACAACTCATATCAGACTGAAACGCACGGACCTCAAAAGACGATTTGGACGACTGAAATCAATCAACGAACGACGATCGACATTATCGCTTGAAAACAAACTTCACATATACAACACCATACTAAAACCCATCTGGACTTACGGCATCGAGATATGGGGATCAGCCAAAAAATCAAACGAATACAACGTCTTCAGTCAATACAATCCATTATACTACGCCACATTGCCGATGCGCCATTTTAAGTTTCCAACCTCACATTGCATGATGACCTCAATATCCCACTTGACACGATATCAAAATTTTCACGACAAACTTCATCATCACGCCAATCCACTTATTCTGCAATTATCCACGAACATTCTCCTCACAACTCCGCCACGACGTCAAAAGCGGGCATGTCAGAGGGACCTGCTCCAGGACTCCTCTTGGGTCACATACCTCAGTAGTACAGCCACACACTTGCCACCGCTCAAAATCACAATTACTAGTGACAAATGTTCTGTCGTTGTGAATATATAAATAAATAAACAAATGTTAACAACGTTTTACCGGAGGACATTTGCAGTTTGGGAGGTTGTCCTGGGAGAGCCAGCAGCTGCCCCCATTGAAGCAGACATCACCCCCACAGGCAGTGCCGTCACAGTCGTGGAGGTTGCGAGCCCCTAGGATGTGCTCACTGTCCAGAGGGAGGGGAGTCCAGTGGAGCCAGAGCCGACGAACACAGCCTGCTAGGGACACGGGAGGCCGGGCCACCGCCTCCACAGGCACCTCGGATAGATCAGGTACTCCGCCTGCAAATGAGGATGGCTGGTCTAGAAACGACACACAATCGGACAAACAACTAATCTAAGGCCCACCGAATACCGGTTCGACAAGACATAATTTGACGAAACATTTTGTCCAGTGACAAGATGTTTTGTCGAGCGGTTTTAAAACCCACTAAGACTAATGTTTTCTCAAATAATATTTTCAGCATTGTATTGATCACACATAAAAATGAAAGCTGATGATCTTCTCTAAAATATTGTTAAGATTGAATATGTCTTCAATTTGACCATAATTGTTAAAGTTTGATGATGCCTGAGTTTGGGCGTAACCTCACATGTAAAAATTGAATAAAACAATTTTGGAGAACAAGAGACCCAGAAGTGTGTTGTTTAACCACTTTATATCAGTATAGAACGGGTCTCAAAAAAGGATTACTAAAATCCTCCAATCCAACAATTATTTTTTTTATTTCTAAATGACAATTGCGCTTTATAATTTTTCTTGTATACTCGTAAATATTAATTAAGCTGCTCTCTCAGCAACAATATTATTTTATTTTTACACAATAAAATGGTTTATATTGTTAGTGAAACATGAGGTTCATACCGATGTAAGCTAAAAACTCTTTTTAATTCTGAGTACCCCATTATAAAAAACGGCTGGTTTTTGGACAGAGTTGACATTTACTTATTTAGTGTAAGTTGACACATGGACTAAATACTTAGATATACTGTACACCTAGGGACCTAATCATTCAATGATCATGTCCATTTCCTGACAATTTGCCCTCCCAGATTTAATTAGGGGAGGGATCTTTAACAAATTCGAGTGCTCAAGGGTTTGTTATCTCCCAGATAACAAAAAACCGGAAGGACCCCTGCCGGATTTGAACTCTCGATCTTGAACTCTATAGGCTAGCATGCTACCTCTGAGCTACCGGCGCCCTCAATACTAAATATTTAAAACTTTTGTTGGAATACTTTCTTGTTGGCCAACAAAAGCCATAGTTTCTGGAGAAACACCACAGCGACCCTAATCATGGGTAGAATGAGTTATAGAAAATCATTTTCTGCTTTATAAAAATTACTTAACTTTTTCTACGCAATGATTGAATATTGAAAGAAAATAAATATTTGGTTAATTCTCATTAAGAATTAAATAAATTATATATAATGCACATCTATGTTAGTTAGTTATTATGACTAATGCCCGGGCTTTAACTACGAGGTCATATCGCCTACTACCAGAGCGCTCTTTCCTCACTCTGGTGGACATGAGCCCGACTCTACTATGGGAGTCCTAAATTTTTATTCACCTAGAGCAGGGTTCTTTAACGAATACAGGCTCGGGACCATCGCTTAACATCCCATCCGAAGGACGGCGTGCTTAAGTTTATTTTACCTCCTAGATAAAATAAATTAAGGGCCTCGGCCGGGTTTCGAACCCACGATCTTGAGCATACCTATGTAAAGTGGAGAATGGGAAGGAAGTATTATTTCGCCTGGTAGTAAGTTTCCTGCATTGACTGAGCCATCCACCTAAACATAATAATAATACAATTAGATTTATTTACATGGTACTTCAATATATCCATTAAATTAACAACAATAATAATATGTATGCTAAACCATAACACGATAATTGGATACGTCATACCATTTTCTACATGAAAATAGCTTATAAATTGTATACATCAACTGGTATTAGGTCTTAGAATGTAAACACTTATGAGAATAATAATTATAAAAATAAAATAAATAATAGAATACTAGAGCGAAATATAGAAAGAAAATATATATATATTTATATATAAATAACTAAATTAACTACTAACAATGAAGTAAATAACGAATAAAATATATGATAATAAAAATATTAAACAAAAAATCATTACAATGAACTTATAGGATATTGGTGGTGAAGGCCTCTCCCAAAAAATAAAAATGTAAGCAAAGTATGAATTAAAGCTTTTAAATATGAAACATGACTTTTATATGATTTGTTTTTAACAAATGAGAAACAATTCAGTTCCCGAATAGAGGGTTTCTGCTAACATAAACATATTTTATTGAATTTTTAATTTTCTTGTATCCATTGCTTTCAAGACGAGGGGAAGGTCATTAAAGAAGTCGATTCCTTTATGTGTTATACTTCTTTCAAAGAGAGGAACATGTTTGGTTATTCGAAATTCTTCTGCATCTTTATTATGATTTATTATTGAGAGGAAAAATTCTTATATTTGTATAATGACTAATAACGTTTCAAATATAAACAGAGCAGGCAATGGAAAGATTTTAAGGTTTAGGTATTTTCTGCAGCTTGTTTCTTGATTAATAATATTTATTATTTTTAAAGCCTTCTTTTGGAATATGAAAAAGTACTGAGTATATATAGAGTTTTTTTGATTAGCTAAATTTTTCGTTGCATCAGAATCATGACTATTATAATTTTCTGGTGATTAATACAAAAATTGAAAAAAATAAAAGTAATTCCTATTGATCATTGAAGTAATTTCTTTTACTGGGTACTGTGTAAAGAGTGATTGTAAGATAAGAAGTAGCAGTGATTGGTAGCTGGTAGCAGTGAATCGATACCAGTCCAACATCGATTCTCTAAATATTCATTAACTGTTTTGTTACCTCTCGCCCAGCTAGTTCGTTTAGACAAAGTTTTTGTTATGATAAGGATATTTTTACATAATTTCGTCTTTTATTTTTCAAGTGTTTTTAATTTTCAGGTTGTATAATCCTAAAAGTGTTTATATTTTTTTGTTAAAATGCTACATTCTTGGTTTGTCGTGTTGAGGTTAAAAGAACTTTTGTTTACCATTTACTATGAGTGTTCGGATGATTTCATTGTTTGATTGTTCATTATTATGTGTTTGGATACATTTATAATATGCCACAGTTCATACGGAAGAAAACCAAAAAATCACTTCCAGTAAAGGTATGTACCCTGGATGCAGAATTGGAATTTGATTTGGAATGGAAGTCTACAGGGAGGGATTTGTTTGATTTGGTTTGTCGTACTATTGGTCTAAGAGAAACCTGGTACTTTGGACTCCAATATGAGGATTCAAAAAATTGTATTTCCTGGCTGAAATTGGACAAAAAAGTCCAAGATCAGGTGGTATCACAACAGTCGACTACTCCCTTTATGTTCCTTGCCAAATTTTATCCGGAAGATGTTGCCGAAGAATTAGTACAGGAAGTGACTCAACATTTATTCTTCCTTCAGGTCAAACAGGCAATATTGTCTATGGACATTTACTGTCCACCAGAAGCGTCTGTTCTTCTGGCTTCTTATGCAGTTCAGGCCAAATATGAAGACTATGATGAGGATACGTACAAACCGGGGATGTTGGCCAGTGAAGATCTGTTACCGCAGAGAGTTATCGACCAGTATCAAATGACTCCGGAGATGTGGGAAGAGAGGATAAAGATATGGTACGCTGATCACAGAGGTATGTCCAGAGATGAAGCAGAAATGGAGTACTTGAAGATAGCTCAGGACTTGGAAATGTATGGCGTTAATTATTTTCCAATTACTAATAAGAAAAATACAGAACTTTGGTTAGGTGTAACTGCTTTGGGTCTGAACATATACAGCAAAGATAACAAACTTGCGCCACATCTTACATTTCCCTGGTCTGAAATTCGTCATGTTAGTTTTGATGATAAAAAATTTGTCATTAAACCTGTTGATAAAAGTGCAAGTAATTTTGTATTTTTTTCGAAAAAAGTTCGTATGAATAAGTTGATATTAGATCTTTGCATTGGGAATCACGATTTGTTTATGCGGCGTCGAAAGCCAGATACAATGGAGGTTCAGCAGATGAAAACCCAAGCGAAAGAGGAAAAAGCACGGAGACAGATTGAAAGGAATAAACTGGCGAGAGAGAAACAGCTGAGAGAGACGGCAGAGAGAGAGAAGGCAGCCCTGGAACAGCGACTTCTACAGTACCAAGAGGAAGTACGGCTGGCCAATGAGGCACTCCGGCGGTCGGAAGAAACAGCAGAGCTTCTGGCCGAGAAGTCGAGGGTGGCTGAAGAGGAAGCCATGTTGTTGAGTCAGAAGGCATCGGAGGCTGAACAAGAACTGGCACGGATGCGACTGACAGCCATGAAGACGGAAGAAGAGAAGATGAACCTGGAGAAGAAAACTCGGGAGGCAGAACAGCTGACGGCACGTCTGGTGGATGAGTCAGAAAGACGGGCCTTCGAGGCAAATCGGCTAAAAGATGAGCTACTCAAGGCTCGTCTTGCCGAGAAAGAGGCCAAGGAAAAACTATTGGAGTTTCTTTCTCGAAACGCATACATGAACTCCAATGTGAACTCGATCTATCCTTCTAGTCCTGTCCTAGACGTGCAACCACTTCCCCTGGAGAACGAAACTATACTTAGTACAACGGATCTAACATCATACGAACTAACACCGGACAATGATATGGTACAGTTGTCATTGGAGATTGAAAAAGAACGGGTCGACTATTTAGAAAAAAGTAAACATTTACAAAATCAATTGAGGGATTTAAAAACAGAAATTGAAGTTTTAAAAATAGGAGAAAAACAGTGTGAATTGGATCTACTCCATGACGAACAGGTGCGGCTGGGTGAGACCAAATACTCGACCCTGAGGAAGGTGCGGTCCGGATCCACCAAGGCACGAGTGGCCTTTTTCGAAGACTTGTAGCCCCCTTGGATTAGAGATATAAGGTAGTATTGAGTCTGTGTGTGTACATCATGTCTTAGTTCTGGTCCTTAAAGTGCCTTAAAGTTAGATCTTTTTATTATTAATTTTAAGACTTTATTATGAATAAGCGAAACTAGGAGAAACATTATACATATGGCTTGATTGTAAAAGATAGCATGGGTAGACTTCTGATCAAATGCCAAAATGTTGAAAGTCTCATGAGGATTCATTTCTAACATAACATCCAAGATAGGATTTGGATGCTTTACGAAAGTGCTGCAAGTGTTGCATCACGTACAGCCAGTGATGGCCATAAATAAATCAATGAATAACCTGTTTACACAATTAATTTATACTTTTAATTAATGTTTTTTCTTATAGTCATATGATAAACTACACTTTGTCATATACTTAGTTTGCGGAAAAATATTTCAATATTATGTATTGAGAATCATATGGCACCAGTGCTACTTTATTGACTTACATATTCTTGTCCAGATAATTTTTTTTTTTTTTTTAATTGGGAAAAAAGTGTGTAACATGTGCGGAGGATTTTTCTCACTCCCCCCTCCGCCTGAGAAAAGTCCCATTTCCCACACCTGTTACACAAATAACTATTTTTTCACCACAGACTGGCTTTAGATGTATGTGTCTGAAGAGATCTGAGGTTCAGTGCTTCAATAAACAAATAGAGTGGAATGAAAAATAAAGCATATTATTCTTTAGTGTACATAAATAATAAATTATGTTTTTCTATACTTTTTCTCTGATCGAATTTATTTATTTAAGCATTCAATATCTGGTTTACGTTCCCTGTTAAAGAAATGATGCAAGTCTTAGGTGCTAAAAAAATAAATAATTGGAAGTATAAATAAATTAAAAAAGACACGTTATTCATTGATTTATTCAGCGCGGATGGCTGCATTACGCTGTCTGCTCTATCTAGATGAGGCATGTTCAGCACTGAGCTCGGGGAGTGTATAGCCCTCCCTCAGGTTGGACAGTGTGCTCATCATGCTATTTTCTTTTTTTCGTGAAGGCATGAGGTTAAATTTCGTGCGCACATTTCTCGTTATCAGGCAACGGCTTTGCGCATCCTCCCATCGCATAGCCTTCTGGTACCATTTCATAACTATGTATACAAGAAACAATTATTTAGCCTATTGGCTAGCATTTGAATGACCTCCTCGCTCAACTTGTTGACGAGTGGAAATTTTTGGAATTTCTCTCGGGTTATCAGGCGGTTGGTTTAACAGAGAAAAAAAATATACATATACAAGTATTAATTAAAGAGTCGCGATGTCGTGTTTATTAAAAAGTTGTACTCTTAAATTCTTGAAAAACAGGTTTACGGGTTTTGAAAATGTAAGAACTGAAAGATGTATATGGATTACAACTATTTAATTTTGATCTTACATTTTGTAGAAGAGATTTACAAATGTTGCCTACACGCAGAGTTGGGCATCAATCGACTAAAGTTTTAATTGAACAATTACTAATGATTAATTTAATTAAAATGAATTCAATCCTCATTTTCTGAGTGATCCAACTAAAATTCTAATAAACTAAAAAAAAGTGTGAAAAATTAAAGTTGATTGATGTGAAATTAGTCTTAAATTTCTAATTATCGTTAATCAATTAAATAATGAATTAAACATTTACAAACAAAATAGTAGTTTATAAAATTACTATTAAAAAAATAATAGTGATTACTGCAATAAATCATCACTGTTAAAATCATTATTATTTTAGTTGAACATGTATTTTAAACAAAAATGCCTAACCAATGTATATAGCTATATAAATAATAGATATATTTTTTTATTGAAATTTTAGTTGACTATTATTTTAATTGATTTAAGTTTCATTCACCGAAGCAATTGAATAACTATTTCAATTATTTATTTGAGTTCTGACTGTTTTAACTAAAATTTATAACCATTATTAATGATCTTTATTATTATGTGCCCAACTCTACCTACATGTCTGTTAGAATTAAGTAATTGATCTGTCTGTGGCTTGCCGGAAGAACAACCTCTCATATCTCCAGGTGAGGACAGAGGTTCCTCGGGGTGTTGTCCCTGGATACAAGATGCTAAGAAAGTTCAGAAACACTTGAATATCTCCGAGGGCTTTTTTGTTGTAAACATTTGGAGGTCTTATTGGAAAGCTGTCTACTGGCCCTTTCTAAGGGCACCATAGTGACTTAGCCCTTCATCAGGGGCGCTCCAAGCTCGCTTTCTTCAAAATCTCCTCTGGGAAGTGAGAGGAAGGTCAGATTGTTCCTTATTTTGAACATATTTCAATAAGAAACAACTTTCGTCAGGTATATTTATTGGTATCCCACTTTGCTTCAAAATTGGAACCTAATGAA
Source organism: Aradus depressus (assembly GCA_963662175.1). Classification (NCBI taxonomy): domain Eukaryota; kingdom Metazoa; phylum Arthropoda; class Insecta; order Hemiptera; family Aradidae; genus Aradus; species Aradus depressus. The sequence continues at coordinate 50,118,003 of OY759217.1, read as the reverse complement.
ATGGAATTTACTTCAAAAAATTTCTCTCACAACCACCTATATTGACAAATGAAATACATTTTTCCTGCATCTGAAACCCGTGAGGCAATGATATGCTGTGCCCACTTTCAGAAATTTTGGACTTTTAATTATCAAATAATTCAAAGTTGGTGAGCGTGTAGCGCCCCTGGTGTTATAAAGGATACGTCACTAGCTTTCCAACGATCCTTCCTTCAAATTTACTTCTTCAGCTGTATGCGTTGTTTGTATTCGGTAAAAATTCTGTTTATTTTTGTGTGAATATTGATTTTTCGTAGAAATTTCATGTTCTTGCGACAGTGATTATGATAACTTGCGATAGAATAAATATATAGACACGACATTTTAACTGTGAATCAAGAACCCCCTAAGGACTACACCTATTAATTTTCGGCCGTCAGTTAAGACTGTCTTAAAATGATAATTTTGATACAAAACTTTGTAAGTGAATTCAGAAGTTCGTAAGTAAGACTAGTGATTTTCAGCTAAATCGGAAATGAGGATTTACCGGGAGAACTGAAACTTACAAATAATTCGAGGTGGTGGAATTTTTGTAATGTATCTTATTACACTCACCTAACTCTGTTTTCATGTGTCTTTACGGTATAAACTTAAGGGTATATTAGTGAAGGTACAAAAATCACGAACCCAATTTGTGAAAATATTCATAACAGTTTTTGTTTATTTTTTGTAAAATTTGTGAGATGACAACATCCTCTGTTTGTCCTCCTCTTTTACTTGGAGACAACAATCTCACCAGAAATACTAAAACCTTATTTTTTAAATATTTCTTGTACGTTTATATTGTCAATTATTAGTCATTAATTATATCTTGAGTTAAGAAAAAAAACAAAACAATGAAGTCATTAGAATTTAAAAATCCTTAAGATCTGGTGTCTTGTATCAAGAAAATTATAATAAAAAAAACTCAACTCTGAAGTCTTAATATACATTTTATATATTTTTATCTCTATATATTATTTTAAATAAATACGCTTATATAATTTTTAATATTGTACACACACAATTAGGTTCCTTATGTTTTCATTAATTGTATTTAGATTTGTAATGCGATTATAAAAGACATTTGTTTTGTTTTTAATAATATTATAATATTTAATTTATAGTTTTATAGTACACAAAGATCAAACAACGCTCTTAAATTTTTAAGAATTATTATTGTTTAATGAACGTATTTATAAAATTTTATAAGAATTTTTTATTAAAAAAATATCAGTGAAATAAGTGAAAAGAAATTTTATTCTTGTAAGAATAATGTGATAATGTTATTAAATGTAAAATGTAAATAGTATATTTTTTAATCTATTAACTAATGTATACTATGTGGGAAATAAATTAACGAAAAAAATAAATAAATAATAAAAATAGAAATGTGCCTTTAAGAAAACATGAGAAGAATAAAATATGTTTTCTTTATATTTGTTATCTCATTTTATGTTGATTTAAATAAACAAAAAAAAAAATAAACAAAATGTTTGTATTGATTTGATTATTTATTTCCTTTTTTTAAAACCTGCTTCGGTTTGTAAACTAGTTATACTCGTATGGTGCACTGTCAGTTAAATGGTGTGACAGCTGCAAAGCTTTCACAAGACATGGGGTATTGAAACAGACACTCAATAATTGGATTTCATCGAAAAAATTTCCAACGGAATCCAGACACCCTCCCAACCCCTCCATAGAGCGCACTTTTTTTGTTTCAATAATTTTTTCAAGTGCACAAGACTCATGAACTTTCGCAAAAAGATAATAATAGTAATAAGGTTTTTTGCGGGCCACAGGGATCATCGTGAGAATTAATAATCATACCTAATTACTTAGCCAGGAATCCTATTTTTTCTTAAGAGAAGAAACCTACATCTGAAGTGATGATCTGGTTTAAATCGACTAGATATTACAGACATATTGTTGTTTCTCACAATTTTCTAGATTTATAAACGGTAAATTAAATCTGTAAGAAGTTTCTGATTACTTTTTTCTAACTTTACTAGATTTATAAACGGTAAATTAAATCTGTAAGAAGTTTCTGATTACTTTTTTCTAACTTCTTTTTAACCTTTCAAAACAGTTTTGGATACACTTTTGCCTTTATTGTAAGTTATTGTCGAGGTTTGTGTATGTAAGTAGTTAGTGCAAGCGAGAACGTAGGAGCTGTAAATCACACATTTTAAATGTTGATTTCTTCAAAATGGATGATCGAAAATAGCCTGATCTTTTGCTTATTTTTAATGACAATTAAGATAACATGCAAAATATGAATTACAATTGTTATTTAATTTTGCTTACCCATAGAAATATTCTTCTCCCATAGCGCCCTGCCCTCACCCTGGTCCACTCGCCGAGAAGAAGCACCTTCCCACTCCGCACTGTCAGAACATCCCCATTTCTTTGGCCACCTAGGCAGACACATTGATAAAAATATCTGTTCTTATTAACAGTAAGACCTAGTAGTATGTTGAAACTATTTTTTGTTTTATTTTACTGAACTCACTGTCTATTTTTTTTTTTTTTTTTTTTTTCTGACGATAGTAAAGTTATATTTTGTCATATCTCTATACGATGTTTTATCGGTGACATCGGGCGAATGTGCTTTTATTAGTTAACTTTGATGCGTTCAATCAACCACCGGAGAAGATTTACTTACTCGTAAGTATAGAAGTACGAAATGGGTAAGAAATCAGTTTGAAGTTATCAATAAATGGCCAAAACCAGGTCGAGGAAAAAACACAATTTTATTTATTTTTTAAATAAATCAAGTCTTAATAATTATGTATTTATTTTACATGAAGATATTATACGTCGCTATATAACAGTATCGACGGAAAGTAGGCTAATTAGTTGTTTCTCTTCTACGGGCTATTAAGTTAGTTTTTCTTAAATTTGTTCTATTTTATAAAAGTTGAAATATTTACTCATAAGGTATATCGAATTAAACAATAAGCATTTACAAATTACATTTTTTCAAATTTTTGTTTTATACATTTTTCGAAGGTTTTATTTATATGAAATTTAAACAGATATTGTTTAATGAGAAAAAAAAATGTAAACCCCCTTTTCAATGAAATTGAAATCTTTGAAAAAATGTAATTTGTAATTGCTTATTATTTAATTCGATATACCTTATGAGTAAATATTTCATTTTTAGGCTAACTGCGAAAATCACTATTAATGTAATTGCTAACGTAAATAATTAATACAATAAAACATCCATTTTCAAGAAACAACATTTTTCAGGTATATTTTTTGATATCCCACTTTGCTTCAAAATTGTAACCCAATGAAATTTACTTTAAAAAAATTTCTCTCACAACCACCAATATTGACAAATAAAATACGGAAGGTAACATGCTGTAGCTGGGCAGGCGAAGACATTATTAAAACTAAAACTTACCTATCGGGAGGACCCGGAGTTCAAGAACTGCACCGTGAAGAGTCAACGATAAGAAAGTACGCATCAGTCCCTGGGTCTGAGAAGAGAATAGAACCAGACCATGGGCGGACACGGGACGAAGTTCGAAGTCAATACAGCTTTCTGTCTGATCAAAGGAGGCCGGAGCTAGACTGAGGTAGGAACGTACTCCGGAAAAGCCAACGTCAGAGAGCACTTCAGCTGGTGGACAAATATAAGAAGAGGATAGAGTGGGGCAGTGAATATATTTTGGCCACACAATATATTTTTGCTTAAAATCACGCGCACGAAAATAAATTTTCCTTCGAAAGCTGTTGAAATATATATTTTTTTCACTGGCTGTGTTCGTTGGCAGCAGTTAGCTACATTTGCTGTTAATGATAATTATAAAATGTCAAAGATGACTCATTACAGAACGAGGCTTAAAATAATTTATTTTTGAATACAGTAAATATAAATTGTAAGTTAGTATAACACTTATTTAAAAAATAGTGTGCAACTCTGATCATTTTTTAATTCTGAATAGTTCACAACAACAGATTCATAGGAAATAGAACAAACTTAAAAATTAATCAAACATTTAGGTAATCAACTAACATTATTGTTTATTATTTTTCCACTCAAAACGCTTAAACAATACCCTGGGGAGCAGGGGAGCCAATAGTACAATGAGAAAACGAGGGTTAGGTTCTTTACAAGAAGAAAAAACATTGGTATAAATGGAAAAGAAAAAAAAAAACCTCATACATGTTAGTCAAACAATTGTATTTACATGATTAGTATTTCAAACAGAGTAGAAAATAATTAAGAACAAATTTTAGATACATAATTTGTTCTACTAAATACTTCAGAAGATAACATATTGTTATGTTATATTAAGAAAAAAAATAAATGGGAAACATTTCTTGCGTACAATACAATAAGGGTAGCGTGACACAAAGTTGGGGGAGGGGGCCCCGGAATAGGGGAAATTTGCTCGTTGTTGTTAAAGGTAAAAGTACAGTTGAAATATTATAATTATACAACCGTTAAACGCTCTTTCATTGATAAAGGAATACATTTAACAAAAATGATACCAACAAATGAAAAAATGAGTTATTACTTCAGTAAAAAATCGTCCTTGAACTGGACGGTTAGGCCTGTGTTCATAAATATGAGTATTATTACCTACTTGGTCCATAGCTGCTTTGAATTGATTACTGTTTGAATTGTGCAATTTAAAACAGAGGAGGCGAGAGCTGGGGAGGGGGGGGGGAGCGTAGCCACGCTACGCTTACGTGCCACTGAGGATGAGCCTGGGTCAGTTTTTTTTTTTTTTTGTTATCACAACGGGACTTCATCATCAAATGTATTTGACGCCTGGTATCGTCGTCAACTTTGAAAAAGAGGAGATAGTTACCGTTTTGGCAGTATTTTCCGGTGGTACCGAGAGGACAGTCGCACTCGTAGCTGGAGCCTGCGGGGACACAAGTAGCCCCCTGACTACAGTTGTGTCGCGTCGAGTCACAGGGGTTGTATCGGAGGGAGCAGGTAGGACCAAACCATCCGTCTTGGCACAGGCATCTGACAACATCGTATCACCTATCTGTTAGTTCCACACTCAGTCCAATACTCGGTTTATGTATTAAGTAGATTATATCATTTAGAGTATTCAGTTTTATTGAATAATCTAAACTTAGAAACATTCAAAAACGTTAGCTACCAGGACACATGGTGGTTAGTTGATCAGTTTTTGATATTGACTGCCATATAAAACATAATGGTTAAAAGTAGTTTTATTTTGTTACAAAACTTTTGATAATGCCTGAATAATAGCGAAACTTCAAGAAAAATAATATGAATATTTATTTTGGGAAGACCGAAAGCCAATTTGTGGTTTTTTTTCAACTACCTTCATCAAGAAAACTTTCTTTTGAAAATTCATAGAAAAATAAGTGTTTATGAAACGTATATTGTTCTATTTGACAAAGTTATAGCATATAGTTAGTTATTATGACTCATGCCCGGGCTTTAACTACACGATAATATCTCCTACTATCAGAGCTCTTTCGTCACTCTGGTGGACATTAGTCCGACTCTACTATAGGAGTCCTAAATTTTGCCTACCCTAAATTTTTACCTCCCAGATAAAATAAACTAAGGGCCTCGGTCGGGGTTTCTGTGCATGCGCCGATTTTACTTCAAAACAATATAAGCATTTATGTATCAATAATTCTACAAAAATTTGTTATTGATCCACTTTTCCGTTTCATCGGAATAGTGTTAACAGACGGACAGACAGTTTTGCAAAAACACTTACGTGAAGGTGGCTCCATGATCGATACACATCCCAGAATGGGAACAGGTGGAGTTGTGGCAGTGTTTGGTGGAACATTGGCCGACATTTCGACCCACAGCATCCCGTGATCTCTGAATGGCCAGACGGACCCGTCCTGACCGCAGTTCCACGTCGAACAGACACCCGGAGAAGCCAGAATGGAGGGGCAGGTCGTGAGGTAGGCCGCTGAAGTTGCGGCTCTCGTAGCCTCCTGCAACACATTAATAATGTCCTCCTTAAATCGCCAGCCAATTATACTAAATAATTTTAATCATCAGCTGTTTTACCCTTCGTTTATGGGTAGGTACCGAAAGCGTTAAAATATGTTCTTAATTGAGTATTAAATATTTTAATAGAAAATTACTAGTAAATATACGGGAAATAAACATTAGACAGTGAAAGAGAACGCTGACCACATATAGCGAAACGGAGAAATGAGAAGGTTAAACGGATCAAGTGAGCGAGAGGTCCCTCCCCACCTGGTCCTATTCGTAAACGTTATTTCTAATTTTAGCAAACATGTGTAGAACGAAAAATGTTGAAAATAAAAATATTATTATGAATGAAACAGCCATTTTCTCGTGATGATGGAACAAACAGCAGACTAACAAGCAAACAAATTCTTCAACCTGAAATGGATAAAACCCAAATAGTTTTCAAAAATACCCAATGTACAGACAGTCGCCCTTTACAATTGTATATATACAGATGGCCAGTATAAGATGTTACCAATGTATATGATGGGCCTGGTGTTGAGCTGAGAGAGGTAGCCTGGAGAGGTGCCTGTAACGTTAGCCATGGAGTCGACCTGGAGCCAACCGTCCTGTCCAGCCCTCCCTAGCCGCACCGTGTGCACCTCCCTCCCGGATTGGCCAGCCGAGATGGCCTCAGGAGTGAAGATACGTCGAGGACCTGCAACCACAATAGAATTAATTCTAACAAATAAAAAATAAATAAAAAATTTTCTTTTGTTCATTTCCCAGCATTCTTAAAAAAAGTCTGTAGTGTTCATTCGAGATCGGTGGAAATAATAAAAAAACTGATGACAATGAACATAAACAAGTGAATCATAAAGACGAGTGACTGTCTGTTTGAAGTTCCATTCAAATACTCGGGTCAGTTGTTGGTTCAGTGTTTTTCTCTGCGCTGACCTAATGACAGGCGCGTGCACACACAAGCAAATTGTGTAGGCAAAAAATGAGCGACTGAAAGCCAGATGGTCTGAGGAGGAGTCGTGAGGCTGACTCTGTCCTATGAAGACCATCAGTGACACCTGATCCAGGCTGGAGGGGATAAACCTGGACTTGGAAGCTATGATGGATGCTACATACCTGAACCAAGGTTCCAGGTGAGAACGACATATCCCTTGATGAAGCTGACAGCGAGATGGTCTGAGGAGGAGTCGTGAGGCTGACTCTGTCCTATGAAGACCATCAGTGACACCTGATCCAGGCTGGAGGGGATGAACCTGAAGCGCAGTTCGAAGCTGTGGTGAATGGCGCCTGGTAGTGGGTAGGCTGTGTAGGAGGCCAGGCCCTCCACTGAGGAGCTAAATTGCGGCTGTCCTATCTCTATCTCTGGAAAATTTTAATGAAAAAAAAAAATATTAAACAGGGAAGAACAAACGATAATAAGTCGACTACACAATGAGTCCACATTCATTCAGAAGTCAAATGAACAATGTCAATTCTTCGGTAGTTCGAGAAATCAATGTTTTCATGTTTGTTATTAATAAAAAATTGTAGATTTATGTCAGGGCAATCTTTTTTTTGTACTAAGTGTTCTTGAGCAGAAGATGGTTTGTTGTTGGGGCAATTGTCGATAAGATAAAACTAGGACGGTAGGAGTTTGGTTGCGTGGATCCTGGGACTTTTAGTAATAATTACTAACAGAATTATTCTGGTTAGCTTCTAATCTGAGTGGGGCAATGGAAGATACACAAACATAAATCAGCTGATAAACCGAAGCGCTGCACAAGCTAAATCTATGAAATTCTAACAGGGTGTAGGCTTGTGTTTCAGGGATTTCCACGATTTTTTTGTGATACGGAGTATGTGAAATGTCTAGGGTAGAATAAACCTTTTGATAAATGTTTTGGAAAAACCTAATGCTCTTGCATTCCTTATTGCGAATTTTAAAAAGATTAATAATGTCAATATTATTAATTAATTTGACAAGAATTTTCGATCATTCGTTATTTTCTAATTCACAATGTTTTGATAAGTTTGTACTCTCATGGCTTATAAATGAGTTTATGGGGAGTACACAAGACTAATTAGCATATAAATCACACTTTATTTACGCTAGTACAAAACAAACAATGTTCTATGGAGACCAACTCAAACTGACTCACTGACTCCCACACAGTGTTGCCACTACAGTCACTTATAATTCTTTACAGAACATTTATACTACAATACACTGCTACACTACTCCCCCTTCAGTAGCAGCCATACACAAGGACTGCTACGATAATAAGCAATAGCAGAAGATATATAGAACAAGTACATACATACAAAAGATACATGATAAAATAAAGAGAAAACATTAATAACAAAAAAAAAATGTATGAGTGGCCCCAATATTACATAACAAACAATAAAATGAAAAATTAATGCAAATACAAATGTAGTTACATAAGTCTCACTTGCACCAGTTCGTCATAGCGAGCGGGGAATCGAACTTTTCGTCCCGACCGCGTGGTTCTAGTCTGTTCGTTGGTACCAGACGCTGGACCAAATATGTCTGTCCGTGGTTGAACGTCCTCTTGTGACAGGAGATATGCTGGTTTGAGACGATCGATTGTTATGTTGTCTTCTTTGTTCTTCATTTGTACCGTAAAATATTTATCATATTTCCTAAGTACAGGAAATGGGCCTTCATAAGCGTAAGCAAGAGGTTTTTTTACTCTATCAGTTCTTACGAAAACATGTGAACATGTAGCTAGGTCTTTGTGCACAAAGATATTTTGCGACATTTTATCTTTTACTTTGACTGGTCTCATTTTTCGCATGTACGCCTGCAACAGGGCGACAAAGGTATCGGCGTAGACATTTGGCGCAGAATCGACGAAAAATTCGCCGGGAATCCGTATCTCTTTACCGTAGACTCTATGTGCAAGTGTATAGTCGGAGTCCTCCCGCATGGCTGCTCGTAGTCCCAACAGAACTGTTGGAAGGCTTTCTGTCCACCTTGTGGATTTGTGAGCTGTCAGTGCTGCCTTTAGTGTTCGATGCTGGCGTTCTATTTTACCATTGCACTGAGGATGGTACGATGTGGTAGTCTTGACCTTTGTACCACAAACTGCAGTCATACGCTGGAACAAATCGGAGGTAAATTGAGCACCCCTGTCCGTAATTACTTGCTTAGGTGTACCAAAACGTGAGACCCAATGGTTAAAAAACGCTTTGACTACTGAATCCGCAGTAATGTCAGGCAATGGTACAGCTTCTATCCAGCTAGTAAATCTGTCGATGCATGTCAGCAAATATGAATTTCCTTCTGACGGTGGCAAGGGCCCGACCAAGTCAATATATACATCCGAGAACCGGTCGTCAGGCTCTGGGAATTTTCCTATTTCTGATTTTGTATGCCTATGTATTTTAGACTTTTGACACTCCATGCAAGCCTTCGTCCACACTCTTATGTCTTTCTGAATTCCAGGCCATACGTACTTTAAGGTCACTTGTTTTACAGTTGACTTCACCCCTGGATGGGCTAGGTCATGAACTGAGTGAAAAACTGCCTTACGAGCTAACTGTGGTATGTATGGTCGGATTGTTTTTGTGGAGGTGTCACACCATAGCTGCTTTGTGGATGGAAGTTTATGCAACTTGAAATTTAGAGAGGTATTGCCTTGAATAAGCGCTGGTAGTTCATCATCTTGGCGTTGAAGATCTGCGACTTTATCATAATCTATAATGGCCATCTCTTCTATTCTTGACATCGTATCGGCTATTATATTTTCAGAACCTCTAACGTACTGTATATCCGTCGTATATTGGGATATAAATTGTAAATGCCGCAGTTGTCGTGGGCAGGCTTTCTCATTTTTCTGCTTGAACGCAAACATCAGAGGCTTGTGGTCACAGTAGATGGTAAAATTTCTTCCCTCAAAGAAGTGTTTAAAATACCGGACAGAAAGATATATAGCTAAAAGCTCCCTGTCGTAAGTACTATAGTTGCATTGCGCATTATTTAATTTTTTTGAGAAAAACGCAAGTGGTTTCCACCCTTGCCTTTCGTATTGTTGAATGACTGCCCCAACTGCGTGGTCAGATGCGTCAGTGAATAATGCGAGTGGCAGTTCTTGATTTGGGATAGCGAGTAACGTAGCACTGGCTAAATCCGCTTTACAAGTTTCAAATTGTAGTATCGATTCATCAGTCCATGGTACTTTCCGGTGGTCTCTTTTCTTAGCACCTTTGAGAAGTTTGTTTAGAGCTGATTGATTTTTAGCTGCGTCTTTCAAATAAGGTCTATAGAAATTTAACATGCCTATAAAAGTGCGTAGTTGGTGGATGGTTTCTGGGCATTTGAAATCTAAAATAACTTTAACTTTATCTGGGTCTGGCCTTGTTCCCTCAGAAGAAATTTGGTAACCAAGGAATGACACCTGATGAGTGTTAAAAGTTGATTTGCTTATGTTAATTCGGAGCCCAAACTTGTTTAATTGATCCAAAACTAGAGTTAGATGACGTTTATGGGGAGTACACAAGACTAATTAGCATATAAATCACACTTTATTTACGCTAGTACAAAACAAACAATGTTCTATCGAGACCAACTCAAACTGACTCACTGACTCCCACACAGTGTTGCCACTACAGTCACTTATAATTCTTTACAGAACATTTATACTACAATACACTGCTACAAGTTAACGCGATTCTCTTTGTGTATGATTGAATAACAGTTACCAAACCAAAATCAGAGTTGGTTACCTTGTTCGCAGTACATTCCATGTTTTCCTAAAGGACACAAACAGAGGAACCCACTCCCTGGGTACTGCACACAAGTCCCACCAAATTTGCAAGGGTTGTTTAAACACACTGACTCCTTGCAAGAGAGCCCTGTATATCTACAACAGAAATACAAATATATAAGAAAGATGTGTTCTAATAAGGTGAGCAGTTCGCATTGAAAACCTTCACCGCGATATAGCAGGAATAGATCTCACGATTTAAGTGAAGACCAATACTAATATTGAACTGTAAAATAAGCCTAAGAACGTAACGTTCAACAAAAAAAATATAAGACTAGCTCTTTATCCGAATTGTCCAAAAATACATTTATTTGAAATTTTTCCCTATTACATAACTTATGAAAGTTTTTTTTTTTTTTTTTTTTTGCCGCCAAATGGATCGATCCAGGGGGGAAGAGCAACATTTGTCGTCACATTCCCCCCTCATTAGGAATCTATCGATACTTTTCTTGTACTCTGTTGATACAAGTAAAGTATTGATACTTTTAGTCAATGCCAAGTAGGTATCGATTAGATATTACTTGTTTCGCTTGAAAGTACTCGTTTCAAGAATTAAAAAAAAAAAAATTATATAAATTTTTCAATTTATCAAAATCGTTCACCGTTAAATTTCTTACAATTTTCTTTTATTTGTTGTTGCAATAAAATACTGAACTCAAATTACGGTCCATGTGCAAATTAGGTTAGGTTAGGTTTTATGACTCATGTCTGGGCTTTAACTATATATCGCCTACTATCAGAGCGCTCTTTCATCACTCTGGTGGACCTAATCACTCCTAATCACTGTTTATTTCGATAACCTATACATATATTGTTTTAAAGTATATTTTTCAATATTTAAAAAAAAATAACAAACTACAAGGAATTACGGTTATTATTTATAAGTCCGAGTCAGTGCGATGTCGGGTACTTGTTAAACACCCCTACCCTAGATGAATAAAAAGTCAAGCTCATGTCCACCAGAGTGACGAAAGAGCGCTCTGGTAGCAGGCGATCTGACCTTGTAGTTAAAGCCCGGGCATGAGTCATAATAACTAACTATAAAGGGAGGAAAAATTCAAGAGATGTTGTTACGGTCTCCAGCTGTTTGATCTCTACCCAGAAGAACAGATATGTGTAACTTACCCCGAGCTGCAGAGACAGTGCCATGTTTGGTTCACCTCCATGCAGGTGGCTCCGTTGTAGCACGGACCAGAGAGACAGGCCAACGAAGAACACTCACTGATCTCCGACCCGTCCAGGGCATCGCTGTAGATGAACCTATCAAACTTGTTCACCTGTAACAAAACAAAAAAAAAATATATTTACATTAAGTAGTATGTACTAATTCATTGTGTCCATGTTGACATGATTAGACTGTTTTAGAACGAATAGAACTAAATAAGGTCTAGGTTAACAACTAGTAGATCCAAAGATTAGTGTATTATATAATATATAATAAAGTATATATAAGTATTATAATATTTAAGTATATATTATAATATGTATATAATACTAATTAATACATTTACTTTATATATATATATATATTATTAGCAGTAATACCCGGCGTTGCCCGGGGAACTTTGACTTTTCTCCTAATATCTCTCGTTCTAATCCTATTCAATTCTTCAACAGTACATTCATGATGTTATAATTTTCAATTATTCATACGGAATAAGGCTTATAGTCCTTCAACGGCAGACACCCTAGTAAGTTTTTAGGACCCCTTGGCACCACAGCTAGTACGCGCCATTCAACGGCGGAAACCACAGCTCATGAATACTTAGCATCACTGGACGTCCTAGCCAGTGAGTACTCAAGAAAGCTTGTGACCACAGCTACAATGTGCTTTTTTTATGTATTATTTTTTATTTTTTTCTATTTTATTTTTTATTTTTTCTATTTCACCAGATCAACACTTACATGTTCTACATGGTGGTTACAACATAGAAATAAGCCACTATAGTTTATGGGTGTTTTGTTTAACCCTTATTTAGTACAAGATTTCTGTTTATAAGAATTGGGAAACTGGTAGAAACATGACTGCACAATATATGAATGAGTGAATGATAGATACTGATACCAACTCTCTTCCCGTGACATTCTCGCACGAGCCGAGAACCACTATAAAAACTTCCCAATTTAATATGATTGGCCCATGATAGTAATTCACCTTTAAGCTACTAGGTGGAACTACCATCACGCCACTGTCCCCAAACCTTTTAGGCCCCTGGCGAGCGCGGGTGCGGTCCGGGGCTGTTGAGCGGTTGGGAATCCGTGCTAGAGGGCCCCTAGGGTCAGCTGACGCCTGACCCTACCCCTGATCGGCTCCCGCTCCCTCAGCAGCTCTGGATTAAGGGGCCGCTAGTCGGAACTTTTGATACCATTGGTCCAACTAGTGTGCCCTGCCCAGCTCGCTCTGGGTTCGACATATATCCAAGAAAATCAGAAGCAGAGTGCAGAGGACAAGCCAGTTGAAGTAAACCAGTCTCCAGTCTATTCTATCCAGCTGTGAAGCCAAGGGGAGTCATCTCCACATCCCCCCACGCCTTCCGGGGTATTTTTGGGCGGCCGGCTCTGCTGGCCAGTACATCACTCTACATCCCCCTCCGACATCATTTTGGCGCCCAACGTGGGGCACGGAACAGAGTGATCACCCGGCACTGGATATGAGTAGACGGACACCCCGAGCTTCCCACAGCCACGAAGGCAGTCCCAACTCTGCTGCGGGACCGACTACGGCACAGGCCGCACTGGCTCTTCCCTGTCCATGTGGGGAGTACGGCTTTAAACATCCGTACCTTCTCCACCAGGCTGTTGATTCAGCTCAGACCACCGCTACAATCGTGGCAAGCACAATGAAGGCTCTGAAGACCCCGGAAAAACTCCCTCCAACATTCGCTGGGGATCCCGTGGAGGAGACAGAAACGTTTCTCAGAGAAGCCCGAGAGTATTTGGAACAAATGGACGAGGCTACATCCGAATGGACCCGGCGGACTATCACCATGCTCCGAGGGTCTGCGGCCGAGTGGGCTCGTCAGTTTGCATTCGAACCACCAGACTTTTCAATATTCTCCGAACAGTTCAAGGCCACGTTTGATGACGACTGTCGACGAGGAGAACTACTCTACATCGTGCAACAACGAACAATGAGAACCGAGGAAACAGTGGCCGAGTTTTTAGAGCATGTCCGGCCTATACGTAGATTCCTTCGACCTATGCCAGAAGCATTCATCGTTGGTGTAATAACTCCTCAGCTGACCCCGGAGTTCCGCGAGAAGGCTAGAAAAGTCAATGCACGGAGTTTCGCCGAGCTACTCACTTTGGACGGAAGAAACCCTCGACTTCTCCCAACTGTAAGTGTGGCCACGAGACGACAGCCCGAACAAAGATGCAGGGACCCCATAAAGTCGGATCAGCCCAGAATAGATCCCAACGGACAGAGGCGTTGTTGGTACTGTCCCGGGTACCACCGAAATAAGGACTGCCCCGATCGACCAGACCGCCCGACGAGGACCCCGCAATCAAAAGGCCAAAAAGCAGTTCTGTTTAACCTCCGAACACGGAGCAACGCCGAGGTTGGCTTCAGCCCTAGCCAGGTCTTGTTCGGCCATCGTCTACAGAGACCAGGCGAATGGCGGTTTCAGCGGCCAAAGGGGACCGCGATCCAGAAGGTGGGGCGGTGTAACCAGGCCGGTTACCTGAATAGCAGGAGAGCGAAGGCGTTTCCCAAGAGGAGTGTCCGCAAGGTAGGCGACCGAGTCCTGGTGAAAAATATGGCTCAAGGCAGGACGTTCCAACCCAAGTGGCTGGGACCCTACATCGTAACGGAGGACCTCGGTAGCGGCGTTTTCAACGTTCGGTATGGGGAAGCGGAGTTGAAGGTTCACTCGTCGCTACTAAAACCCGCCGCCGACTGGAGACCCACTACATCTACCGAACCTGATCCTGACTTCCGGCCCAGAGGGAATCCTCGTGCCGTGGGACGACGCCGGCGGAACTTGCCGGGTCATTTCCAGCCAGACACAGAGCATCCAGGTGAGCAGCCACCGTGAACCATGCCGACTGACCGGACGGACATCTTTACCTTGTTTTGTTTTGTGTTATGTTTGGGTTTATTCTTGTTTATAATATTGTGTTTCAATTTTTTTTTTAATAAATGAGGTGCTTGTCCCCCAGTACCTGCTCCTGCCGGCCGTGCGAGAATAGTCAACCGGGGTGGGGGAAATTGATACCAACTCTCTTCCCGTGACATTCTCGCACGAGCCGAGAACCACTATAAAAACTTCCCAATTTAATATGATTGGCCCATGATAGTAATTCACCTTTAAGCTACTAGGTGGAACTACCATCACGCCACTGTCCCCAAACCTTTTAGGCCCCTGGCGAGCGCGGGTGCGGTCCGGGGCTGTTGAGCGGTTGGGAATCCGTGCTAGAGGGCCCCTAGGGTCAGCTGACGCCTGACCCTACCCCTGATCGGCTCCCGCTCCCTCAGCAGCTCTGGATTAAGGGGCCGCTAGTCGGAACTTTTGATACCATTGGTCCAACTAGTGTGCCCTGCCCAGCTCGCTCTGGGTTCGACATATATCCAAGAAAATCAGAAGCAGAGTGCAGAGGACAAGCCAGTTGAAGTAAACCAGTCTCCAGTCTATTCTATCCAGCTGTGAAGCCAAGGGGAGTCATCTCCACATCCCCCCACGCCTTCCGGGGTATTTTTGGGCGGCCGGCTCTGCTGGCCAGTACATCACTCTACATCCCCCTCCGACATCAATACAGATCTGAGAAATATATAAATGAATAATGAGGTTTATGGGATGATATCTTGAAGAAGTCTAGGCTTGAGTGGTGGGTGCTCTGTCGGTCTCCCCAGGTTGAAGGTGACTGCTCCTTTCGTTTCTGCCAGGCGTTCTTTATACTTTAAAAATTTAGTTTTTATGAACTCTTCTAACGTAGAGATATTGAGGTCACGGTGAAGTTGCGAGTTCCGTACAAACCAAATCCTTAACATTTTATTTTGGAACACTTGTATCCGTTTGCTATTAGTCTTGGATAATCCTCACTAGACTTCGCTACCGTACGTCAGTAGTGGTCTTAGAATCCCCGTATAAACGAGAAGGGAGCATCTTTGGTGAAAGTGTGATTTCCTGTTCAGAATAGGATACTTTCGTTAACTTAGTTTTTACATGGAACTTCCAAGAGAGTCTTCTGTCCAGGTAGACCCCTAAGTATTTGACCGCCTCCTCCACAGGTTTCAGGGCAAACTCCAACCTTGAGGGATCAGTTGGACGTTTCATTGTAAAAATCTTTGCCAGACATTTATCAATATTCAGTGTTATTTTCCACTGGTGGAAGAACTGACATACCTTGTCTAGAGCTGATTGAACCAAGTCTCTTGTTATTTCGATGTCCTGATGTTGTGCAAAAATTACAGTATCATCTGCAAAAAGTCCTAGTGAAGTTTGATTATTTTGAGGTATGTAGAGATTAATAAGGAGAGGCGATAGGACAGACCCCTGTCGAGTTCCGCCGCTTATTAACTTTTCCGAAGAAAAGTAGTTATTTATTCGTACTGAGAACGTCCTATTACATAGGAATGAGCAGAGAGTCTTGAAGAGATACTCTGGCAGTCCTGCCTTCTTCAATTTGTAAATTAGTCCTTCAAAGATATTTATAAAAATAAAACTACCGGTTTCGGCCTCACATCATCGTCAGGTCTAGTTATGAACTAAGTCAGTTTGCAGAGTGCGACCCCTCCAATACATCTCTGGTGAAAGGTGCCACTTCAACTAGGGAATCCCTCGGCTTTACCGATAGCTACATCATGAAATATTTGACAAAACACTAATTTTTCTTAATTTACATAAAATAACATCCTTTGACTAATAAGTAAAGAATAAAACTAAAAAACATAACAGATAATAACATATATATGGAAACCTATAATAATAACAGATAATAACAAACATAGGTATATGTGGAAATAGAACGTGTTAGCAAAGGGGAATAGTTAAAATAAATTTGGTCATTCATACAAATGTTCCTTTTGGTAGCTTTATTTATTTCTAATAATTATTATTTAGGTTGCTGACGGAACTCCTTCACAAGCTCTTCTGTCGGGTCTAAAGGATTACTAGTCACTGAGAATACTTTCTCAAAATGTTTTCCGAAGGCTTCACATTTATCTATGTCTGAAGGTATTGTTTCCATGTTGTTTATGAGAGGAGGGATTGAGGAAGTCCTTTTTAAAGTTTGGTTTGTTGCTTTCCAGAGAGATGCATCACCCGCATCAATAACAGACAGATAATTTTGATATTTATTTATTCTAAAGTTATCTATTTCATATTTAACTTTGTGAACTAAGAAGTTTAGCCTTGTTTTCACCTGAAAATCCCGAGTGTTCTGCCATAGTCTTCGTATTATTTTTTTGTTCTTTTATTAGACTCAAAATGTTGTGCGGTAGTTCATCTATTATATTTCTCCTTGGGGGTTTTCTACTGACAACTGTTGATGCCGAAACGGCCTCTTTCGTGACATTTATAATTTGTTCTATGAAGGTCTCGATTTCTTCCTCGGAGTTAAGATTTCTAGGTGACACAAGTTTTTCATTTAAAATATTTTGGTATTGCTTCCAATTTATTTTTCCATCGATAAGCGGGTTCCTTCGCGGTAATTCTTCAATAGGCGCCATTAATGTTATTATTACATGGATGTGATCCGAGCTGAGTGCAGGGTCGCATCTCATATATACGGGGGCAGTCCATTGATGAGTTATTGCTATATCTGTCTACCCTGTCTGTAGAATGTTGGCTCCGGGGGTTAATGAATGTTCAATCCGAGATCACTCGCTATCTTACTCAAGCACACTCCATTAGGATTGGACTTTGCACAGTCCCATTCTGTGATTTTACTATTTAGATCACCTAGTAGTATGCTGTGGTGGCTTGGAGTGAATATCAATTTTAGATCATCTAAAATTTTTTTGTTTGGGGACTTGTATGCTGCAATCACATATATTGGGTATTGAGAGTAGATAAATATGGCAACAGCTTCTATTGTTTTCAAGGATGGAAGGAGATGTTCGTGATGTGCTATTGATTTCTTTATTAGTATAGCCACCCCTGATGCACTGCCTGCGTTGCGGTCGGTTCATTCGCGACCCACATAATTGACAATAGCTACACTTTCGACCCATCTACAGGCATCAACTATCTCCACTATTGCTCAAAAAGCAGGCTACTTAATAGCTTAGAGCAATTAGAAATAAATAAAGCTACCGAAAGGAACATTTGCATGAATGACCAAATTTATTTCAACTATTCCCCTTTGTTAACACCCTGATCCAGTTCTGTTTCCACATATATGTTTGTATTATCTGTTATTAATATTTGGTTCCACATATATGTTTCAAGTTATCTAAATCTTAACATTATTATTAATTTTATTTCTATTTTTTTTATTATTTACTTGTATTTGTACTTATTTATTTGTTATTTTTCCACGTATTAGTCTAGTGATATTGTGAACATTCGCGAATATGTTTTTACCATTTTCGTCGTTAGTCAATGTTACTTAACATAGAGGTGTGGACTGTAAATTGTTTTTGTTTATTATTCTCTTTACATACGTTACCGGGTATTTCGACGTTAACTCGACGTTGTATGTATTAAGAACTCCTCTTATTACCACAGTTAAGCATTTGTCTTTCTCGTTCGAATACGTGTCATATTGTTCTTCATCATAATACTCCGTTAAAGCACGATAATCATCGGGTGAGGTTAACATTATTTTAATGTTTTTTGTCCAATAATTTTGGTTGTAAATTCATTTTTACATATTTTTTGCATATCTTCGAGGATTGATTTATAATTATTCGCATTGTGCAATATAATAGGAGGTATTTTAAGTTATGTCTTGGCGAGGTTTTTCTTTATCGATTGGCCTAAGCCAGAAAGTACACTATATTTGTTACTAGTCGGAATTGTTATATCAGTTCAATAGTGATATTTACCTAATTTTTTATAAGTGAGGCTCCTGGGGAGTGTTCGAATGGGCGTTTTGAGCTCTCTGGCATAGGATTTCTAGACATTTCGACGTCTAAAACTAATTGTTCACTTGGCTAATTTTGCTTCGACTAGAATTAGAATTTTTTCTGATTCCTATTCATATTATATTTAGGCCTACCCCCACACACACCCCCCCCCCCTCCTATTCAAAATTTTGAGCCGTCACACACCCTAGTTTTTTATTTGGCCTTCAGGAATAATACGTGTGAAATTTCGTAATAATCCGACTATTAGTTAATGAGCTAACGGTATCTTTAAATTTACGCCTACCCCCACAACCCCACTCGCGTTCAAAATTTTGAGATGTCGCAAAGCGTATATTTCAATTTGCGGTCTGATAATACTACATGTAAAATTTCGTGACAATCCGACCATTAGTTGTGTGTGACCTAGCACTGTATTTATACTTAGGCCTACCCCACAACCCCCCCTCCCGTTCACAATTTTGTGACGTCACACACTTTGTTTTTCTATTTGGCCATTAGGAATACTACATATGAAATTTCATGATTATACGACCATTAGTTAATGAGTTAGCACTATTATTATGCTTAGCCCCCCACCTACAAACCCCCCTCCCGTTCGAAAATTTGGGACACCACATAGCCTATTATTCAATTGTGCTCGGGAAGATGCTACATGTGAAGTTTTATGATAATCCGTCCAGCCGTTTGGGCGTGATGCTGGAACACACAAACCCCGTTTCAGCTTTAGTAATATAGACTAGCAGTAATACCCGGCGTTGCCCGGGGAACTTTGACTTTTCTACTAATATCTCCTATAAGTCTTTTAAATTCTTCAACAGTACATTCATGATGTTATAATTTTCAATTATTCATACGGAATAAGGCTTATAGTCCTTCAACGTCAAACACCCCAGCTAGTAAGTTTTTAGGACCCCTGGGCATCACAGCTAGTATGCGTCTTTCAACGGCGGAAACCACAGATAGTGAATACTTAGCATCGCTGGACATCCTAGCCAGTGCATACTTAAGAACGCTATTGACCGCAGCTAGTATTAAAATGTCACATAGTGTATTTTTTTATTTGACCATCAAGAATACTACATGTGAAATTTCGTGACAATCCGATCATCCGTTAATGACCTATCACTATCTTCAAATTTAGGCCTACCCCCATAACCCCCCTCCCGTTCACAATTTTTTGACGTCACACACCCTATTTTCCTATTTGGCCTTTATGAATACTTCATGTGAAATTTCGTGACAATCCGATCATCCGTTAATGACTTATCACTATACTCATACTTAGGCCCCATCAACCCACCCTCCCGTTCAAAATTTTGTGACATATACACTCTATATTTCTATTTGGCTTTTAAGAATACTACATGTGAAATTCCATGACAATACGACCAACCGTTAATGAGCTAGCACTATATTTATACTTAGGCCCCCCGCCACAACCCCCCCTCCCGTAAACAATTTTGAGCCGTCACACCGCCTATTTTTCTATTTGGCCTCCAGGAATACTACATGTGAAATTTCGTGACAATCCGATCATCCGTTAATGACTTATCACAATACTTATACTTAGGCCCCCATCAACCCACCCTCCTGTTCAAAATTTTGTGACATATACACCCTATATTTCTATTTGGCTTTTAAGAATACTACATGTGAAATTCCATGACAATACGACCAACCGTTATTGAGCTAGCACCATATTTATACTTAGGCCCCCCCGCCACTACCCCCCCTCCCGTACAAAATTTTGAGCCGTTACACTGCCTATTTTTTTATTTGGTCTTCAGGAATACTACATGTGAAACTTTGTGACAATGCGATCAACCGTTAATGAGTTAGCTCTATATTTATACTTAGGCCCCCCCACTACCCCCCCTCCCGTTCAAAACTTTGGGACGCCACACACCTTTTTTTCCTATTTGGCTTTTAAAAATGCTACGTGAAATTTCATGACTATTCGACCATTAGTTAATGAGTTAGCTCTATATTTATACTTAGGCCCCCCCACAACCCCCCCTCCCGTTCAAAACTTTGGGACGCCACACACCTTTTTTTCCTATTTGGCTTTTAAAAATACTACATGTGAAATTTCATGACGATTCGCCCATTAGTTAATGAGTTAGCTCTATATTTATACTTAGGCCCCCCCACTACCCCCCCCTCCCGTAAAAAATTTTGAGCCGTCACACCGCCTATTTTTTTATTTGGTCTTCAGGAATACTACATGTGAAACTTCGTGACAATCCGACCAACTGTTAAAGAGTTAGCTCTATATTTATAATTAGGCCCCCCCACAACCCCCCCTCCCGTTCAAAACTTTGGGACGCCACACACCTAATATTCCTATTTGGCTTTTAAAAATACTACATGTGAAATTTCATGACAATTCGACCATTAGTTATTGAGTTAGCAATATTTATATACTTAGGCCCCCCTTACAACCCCCCCTCCCGATCAAAATTTTGGGACGCCACATAGCCTATTATTCAATCGGGCTCAAAAGAATGCTACATGTGAAGTTTCATAAAAATCCGTCCAGCCGTTTGGGCGTGATGCTGGAACAAACATACATACATACAAACAAACAAACCCCGTTTCAGCTTTATTAATATAGACTAGCAGCTAACTAGTGTTGCCCGGGGAACATTGACTTTTCTACTAATATCTCCTAAAAGTCTTTTAAATGCTTCATCAGTACATTCATGATGTTATAATTTTCAATTATTCATACGGAATAAGGCTTATAGTCCTTCAACGTCAAACACCCCAGCTAGTAAGTTTTTAGGACCCCTGGGCATCACAGCTAGTATGCGTCTTTCAACGGCGGAAACCACAGATAGTGAATACTTAGCATCGCTGGACATCCTAGCCAGTGCGTACTTAAGAACGCTATTGACCGCAGCTAGTAAATGCCTTGCAACAGCGGACCCCACAGCGAATACATAGTTACTACTACTACATGTGAAATTCATGCCAATCCGCTCACCCTTTAACAGTACATTCATGATGTTATAATTTTCAATTATTCATACGGAATAAGGCTTATAGTCCTTCAACTATAGCAACGCTAGTAAGTTTTTAGGACCCCTGGGCACCACAGCTAGTATGCGCCTTTCAACGGCGGAAACCACAATTAGTGAATACTTAGCTTCGCTGGACGTCCTAGCCAGTGCGAACTTAAGAACGTTTGTGACCACAGCTAATATATGCCTTGCAACGCTGGTCACCACAGCTAGTACGTAGTTAGGAACGCTGGGCACCAGAGGTAGTATATGCCTTGCAACGGCGGATCCCACAGCTAGTACGTAGTTAGAACGCTTGTCACCGCAGCTAGTATGTGCCTCGCAAGAGCGGACCCACAGCTAGTACGTTTTTAGGAACGCTGGGCCCTACAGGTAGTAGGTGCCTTGCAACTGCGGAGCCCACAGATAGTATGTAGTTAGAACCACAGGGCATCATAGCTAGTATGAGTTTTGCAACGGCGGACCCCACAGCTAGTACCTACGTAGTTAAATACGCTGGGCCACACTGCTAGCGCCTTGCAACAGCAGACCCCACAGCTAGTACGTAATTAGTAACGCTGGGCATCACAGCTAGTAAATGTCTTGTAGGTCCCTTGCAACAGCGAACCCCACAGCCAGTACATAGTTAGGAACGCTGGGGCTGAGCACTACAGCTAGTAAGTGCCTTGCAACAGCGGACCCCACAGCTAGTACGATATTAGGAACGCTGGGCATCACAGCTAGTAAATGTCTTGCAACAGTGAACCCCACAGCGAATACATAGTTACTACTACTACATGTGAAATTTATGACAATCCGATTACCCTTCAATGATTCAGCATTATTTTTATGCTTAGCCCCCCCTCCCAAATTTTTAAAATATCACATAGTGTATTTTTTTATTTGACCATCAAGAATACTACATGTGAAATTCCATGACAATACGACCAACCGTTAATGAGCTAGCACTATATTTATACTTAGGCCCTCCCGCCACAACCCCCCCTCCCGTAAACAATTTTGAGCCGTCACACCGCCTATTTTTCTATTTGGCCTCCAGGAATACTACATGTGAAATTTCGTGACAATCCGATCATCCGTTAATGACTTATCACTATACTTATACTTAGGCCCCCATCAACCCACCCTCCCGTTCAAAATTTTGTGACATATACACCCTATATTTCTATTTGGCTTTTAAGAATACTACATGTGAAATTCCATGACAATACGACCAACCGTTATTGAGCTAGCACCATATTTATACTTAGGCCCCCCCGCCACTACCCCCCCTCCCGTACAAAATTTTGAGCCGTTACACCGCCTATTTTTTTATTTGGTCTTCAGGAATACTACATGTGAAACTTTGTGACAATTCGACCAACCGTTAATGGGCTAGCTCTATATTTATACTTAGGCCCTCCCACAACCCCTCCTCCCGTTCAAAACTTTGGGACGCCACACACCTTATTTTTCTATTTGGCCTTCAGGAATACTCCATGTGAAATTTCGTGACAATCCGACCAATCGTTAAAGAATTAGGTCTATATTTATACTTAGGCCCCCCCACAACCCCCCCTCCCGTTCAAAACTTTGGGACGCCACACACCTTTTTTTCCTATTTGGCTTTTAAAAATGCTACGTGAAATTTCATGACGATTCGACCATTAGTTAATGAGTTAGCTCTATATTTATACTTAGGCCCCCCCACAACCCCCCCTCCCGTTCAAAACTTTGGGACGCCACACACCTTTTTTTCCTATTTGGCTTTTAAAAATGCTACGTGAAATTTCATGACGATTCGACCATTAGTTAATGAGTTAGCTCTATATTTATACTTAGGCCCCCCCACAACCCCCCCTCCCGTTCAAAACTTTGGGACGCCACACACCTTATTTTTCTATTTGGCCTTCAGGAATACTCCATGTGAAATTTCGTGACAATCCGACCAACCGTTAAAGAATTAGCTCTATATTTATACTTAGGCCCCCCCCACAACCCCCCCTCCCGATCAAAACTTTGGGACGCCACACACCTTTTTTTCCTATTTGGCTTTTAAGAATACTACATGTGAAATTCCATGACAATACGACCAACCGTTAATGAGCTAGCACTATATTTATACTTAGGCCCCCCACAACCCCCCCTCCCGTTCAAAACTTTGGGACGCCACACACCTTTTTTTCTTGTTTGGCTTTTAAAAAGACTACGTGTGAAATTTCATGACAATTCGACCATTAGTTAATGTGTTAGCACTATTTATATACATAGGCCCCCCTTACAACCCCCCCTCCCGATCAAAACTTTGGGACGCCACACACCTTTTTTTCCTGTTTGGATTTTAAAAAGACTACCTGTGAAATTTCATGACAATTCGCCCATTAGTTAATGAGTTAGCACTATTTTTATACTTAGGCCCCCCCACAACCCCCCCTCCCGATCAAAATTTTGGGACGCCACATAGCGTATTATTCAATCGGGCTCAAAAGAATGCTACATGGGCAGTTTCATAAAAATCCGTCCAGCGGTTTGGGCGTGATGCTGGAACAAACATACATACAAACAAACAAACCCCGTTTCAGCTTTATTAATATAGATTATATCACAATGTACACAAGTTTTAATTTGTGTTCATATCTATACATACATCTTTTTTTTTTTGGCATTTTTCTTCCATAGTGGATCGGTGTCACCATATTTAAAGTCAGTCTGAACGTTGTGCTGACGTTGGCATAATCCGAAACCAGCACACTCTATGGCTCTGTCAGTTAACAAATATTAAATCTATAAACCGTTGAAAAGCAAGAAATTTGAAGAATGGAGTCTACCGAGCTCAGGATCGCCACTTAGAAATCTAGCTGAGGCACTTAGGTCAGATGTTTTAATCGGGAAGTTAAAAATAACTTTGAGCACTTCGTCCTTCGGATGGGACATTAAGCGATGATCCAGGGCTTTTTCGAATGTGAGGTACTCGATAATGAGACGTATGTTATGTCAATAAACCTGGGTAGGTCAATTTCCACTTAGGTTGAAAGCCTTGAGCACGTCGTCCTTCGGATGGGACTTTCCGGATATATCTGAATCTGTAGTATCAGTTTTAACAATTATTATTCCTATAAACCGTTATAGCGCGAATTTTTTGAAAAACGTTTTCATTTTGATTTTTGTGTGGGGTTCAGATAATCCGGTCGTTCTCTATCAGTTTTAACAAATATTTAATCTATAAACCGTTAAAAAGCGAGAAATTTGAAGAATGGAGTCTACCGAGCTCAGGATCGCCACTTAGAAATCTAGTTGAGGCACCTAGGTCAGATGTTTCAATCGGGAAGTTAAAAAACACTTGAGCACGTCGTCCTTCGGATGGGACTTTAAGCGATGATCCAGGGCTTTTTCGAATGTGAGGTACTCGATAATGAGACGTATGTTATGTAAATAAACCTGGGTAGGTGAAATATCACTTAGGTTGAAAATAGCCTTGAGCACGTCGTCCTTCGGATGGGACTTTCCGGATAATTCTGAATCTCTCGTATCAGTTTTAACAATTATTAAGCCTATAAACCGTTAAATAGAGCAAATTTTTTGAAAAACATTTTTATTTTGATTTTTGTGTAGGATTCAGATAATCCGGTCGTTCTCTATCAGTTTTAACAAATATTAAATCTATAAACCGTTAAAAAGCGAGAAATTTCAAGAATGGAGTCTACCGAGCTCAGGATCGCCACTTACAAATCTAGCTGAGGCTCTTAGGTCAGATGTTTCAATCGGGAAGTTAAAAAACACTTTGAGCACGTCGTCCTTCGGATGGGACTTTAAGCGATGATCCAGGGCTTTTTCGAATGTGAGGTACTCGATAATGAGACGTATGTTATGTAAATAAACCTGGGTAGGTGAAATATCACTTAGGTTGAAAATAGCCTTGAGCACGTCGTCCTTCGGATGGGACTTTCCGGATAAATCTGAATCTCTCGTATCAGTTTTAACAATTATTAAGCCTATAAACCGTTAAATAGAGCAAATTTTTTGAAAAACATTTTTATTTTGTTTTTTGTGTAGGATTCAGATAATCCGGTCGTTCTCTATCAGTTTTAACAAATATTAAATCTATAAACCGTTAAAAAGCGAGAAATTTCAAGAATGGAGTCTACCGAGCTCAGGATCGCCACTTAGAAATCTAGGAAATCTAGACATCTTAGAAATCTATCATACATCTTTTTTTTTTTGGCATTTTTCTTCCATAGTGGATCGGTGTCACCATATTTAAAGTCAGTCTGAACGTTGTGCTGACGTTGGCATAATCCGAAACCAGCACACTCTATGGCTCTGTCAGTTAACAAATATTATATCTATAAACTGTTAAAAAGCAAGAAATTTCAAGAATGGAGTCTACCGAGCTCAGGATCGCCACTTAGAAATCTAGTTGAGGCACTTAGGTCAGATGTTTCAATCGGGAAGTTAAAAAACACTTTGAGCACGTCGTCCTTCGGATGGGACTTTAAGCGATGATCCAGGGCTTTTTCGAATGTGAGGTACTCGATAATGAGACGTATGTTATGTAAATAAACCTGGGTAGGTGAAATATCACTTAGGTTGAAAATAGCCTTGAGCACGTCGTCCTTCGGATGGGACTTTCCGGATAAATCTGAAACTCTCGTATCAGTTTTAACAATTATTAAGCCTATAAACCGTTAAATAGCGCAAATGTTTTGAAAAACATTTTTATTTTGATTTTTGTGTAGGATTCAGATAATCCGGTCGTTCTCTATCAGTTTTAACAAATATTAAATCTATAAACCGTTATAAAGCGAGAAATTTGAAGAATGGAGTCTACCGAGCTCAGGATCGCCACTTAGAAATCTAGCTGAGGCACTTAGGTCAGATGTTTCAATCGGGAAGTTAAAAAACACTTTGAGCACGTCGTCCTTCGGATGGGACTTTAAGCGATGTTCCAGGGCTTTTTCGAATGTGAGGTACTCGATAATGAGACGTATGTTATGTAAATAAACCTGGGTAGGTGAAATTTCACTTAGGTTGAAAATAGCCTTGAGCACGTCGTCCTTCGGATGGGACTTTCCGGATAAATCTGAAACTCTCGTATCAGTTTTAACAATTATTAAGCCTATAAACCGTTAAATAGCGCAAATGTTTTGAAAAACATTTTTATTTTGATTTTTGTGTAGGATTCAGATAATCCGGTCGTTCTCTATCAGTTTTAACAAATATTAAATCTATAAACCGTTATAAAGCGAGAAATTTGAAGAATGGAGTCTACCGAGCTCAGGATCGCCACTTAGAAATCTAGCTGAGGCACTTAGGTCAGATGTTTCAATCGGGAAGTTAAAAAACACTTTGAGCACGTCGTCCTTCGGATGGGACTTTAAGCGATGTTCCAGGGCTTTTTCGAATGTGAGGTACTCGATAATGAGACGTATGTTATGTAAATAAACCTGGGTAGGTGAAATTTCACTTAGGTTGAAAATAGCCTTGAGCACGTCGTCCTTCGGATGGGACTTTCCGGATAAATCTGAAACTGTCGTATCAGTTTTAACAATTATTAAGCCTATAAACCGTTAAATAGCGCAAATGTTTTGAAAAACATTTTTATTTTGATTTTTGTGTAGGATTCAGATAATCCGGTCGTTCTCTATCAGTTTTAACAAATATTATATCTATAAACTGTTAAAAAGCGAGAAATTTGAAGAATGGAGTCTACCGAGCTCAGGATCGCCACTTAGAAATCTAGCTGAGGCACTTAGGTCAGATGTTTCAATCGGGAAGTTAAAAAACACTTTGAGCACGTCGTCCTTCGGATGGGACTTTAAGCGATGTTCCAGGGCTTTTTCGAATGTGAGGTACTCGATAATGAGACGTATGTTATGTAAATAAACCTGGGTAGGTGAAATTTCACTTAGGTTGAAAATAGCCTTGAGCACGTCGTCCTTCGGATGGGACTTTCCGGATAAATCTGAATCTGTCGTATCAGTTTTAACAATTATTAAGCCTATAAACCGTTAAATAGCGCAAATTTTTTGAAAAACATTTTTATTTTGATTTTTGTGTAGGATTCAGATAATCCGGTCGTTCTCTATCAGTTTTAACAAATATTATATCTATAAACTGTTAAAAAGCGAGAAATTTCAAGAATGGAGTCTACCGAGCTCAGGATCGCCACTTAGAAATCTAGTTGAGGCACCTAAGTCAGATGTTTCAATCGGGAAGTTAAAAAACACTTTGAGCACGTCGTCCTTCGGATGGGGCTTTAAGCGATGATCCAGGGCTTTTTCGAATGTGAGGTACTCGATAATGAGACGTATGTTATGTAAATAAACCTGGGTAGGTGAAATATCACTTAGGTTGAAAATAGCCTTGAGCACGTCGTCCTTCGGATGGGACTTTCCGGATAAATCTGAATCTCTCGTATCAGTTTTAACAATTATTAAGCCTATAAACCGTTAAATAGCGCAAATTTTTTGAAAAACATTTTTATTTTGATTTTTGTGTAGGATTCAGATAATCCGGTCGTTCTCTATCAGTTTTAACAAATATTAAATCTATAAACCGTTATAAAGCGAGAAATTTGAAGAATGGAGTCTACCGAGCTCAGGATCGCCACTTAGAAATCTAGCTGAGGCACTTAGGTCAGATGTTTCAATCGGGAAGTTAAAAAACACTTTGAGCACGTCGTCCTTCGGATGGGACTTTAAGCGATGATCCAGGGCTTTTTCGAATGTGAGGTACTCGATAATGAGACGTATGTTATGTAAATAAACCTGGGTAGGTGAAATTTCACTTAGGTTGAAAATAGCCTTGAGCACGTCGTCCGTCGGATGGGACTTTCCGGATAAATCTGAATCTGTCGTATCAGTTTTAACAATTATTAAGCCTATAAACCGTTAAATAGCGCAAATTTTTTGAAAAACATTTTTATTTTGATTTTTGTGTAGGATTCAGATAATCCGGTCGTTCTCTATCAGTTTTAACAACTATTAAATCTATAAACCGTTAAAAAGCGAGAAATTTCAAGAATGGAGTCTACCGAGCTCAGGATCGCCACTTAGAAATCTACTTGAAGCACTTAGGTCAGATGTTTCAATCGGGAAGTTAAAAAACACTTTGAGCACGTCGTCCTTCGGATGGGACTTTAAGCGATGATCCAGGGCTTTTTCGAATGTGAGGTACTCGATAATGAGACGTATGTTATGTAAATAAACCTGGGTAGGTGAAATATCACTTAGGTTGAAAATAGCCTTGAGCACGTCGTCCTTCGGATGGGACTTTCCGGATAAATCTGAATCTCTCGTATCAGTTTTAACAATTATTAAGCCTATAAACCGTTAAATAGAGCAAATTTTTTTAATAACATTTTTATTTTGATTTTTGTGTAGGATTCAGATAATCCGGTCGTTCTCTATCAGTTTTAACAAATATTAAATCTATAAACCGTTAAAAAGCGAGAAATTTCAAGAATGGAGTCTACCGAGCTCAGGATCGCCACTTAGAAATCTAGGAAATCTAGAAATCTTAGAAATCTATCATACGTCTTTTTTTTTTTGGCATTTTTCTTCCATAGTGGATCGGTGTCACCATATTTAAAGTCAGTCTACCAGCACACTCTATGGCTCTGTCAGTTAACAAATATTAAATCTATAAACCGTTGAAAAGCGAGAAATTTGAGGAATGGAGTCTACCGAGCTCAGGATCGCCACTTAGAAATCTAGCTGAGGCACTTAGGTCAGATGTTTTAATCGGGAAGTTAAAAATAACTTTGAGCACTTCGTCCTTCGGATGGGACATTAAGCGATGATCCAGGGCTTTTTCGAATGTGAGGTACTCGATAATGAGACGTATGTTATGTAAATAAACCTGGGTAGGTCAATTTCCACTTAGGTTGAAAGCCTTGAGCACGTCGTCCTTCGGATGGGACTTTCCGGATAAATCTGAATCTGTCGTATCAGTTTTAACAATTATTAAGCCTATAAACCGTTAAATAGCGCAAATTTTTTGAAAAACATTTTTATTTTGTTTTTTGTGTAGGATTCAGATAATCCGGTCGTTCTCTATCAGTTTTAACAAATATTATATCTATAAACCGTTAAAAAGCGAGAAATTTCAAGAATGGAGTCTACCGAGCTCAGGATCGCCACTTAGAAATCTAGTTGAGGCACTTAGGTCAGATGTTTCAATCGGGAAGTTAAAAAACACTTTGAGCACGTCGTCCTTCGGATGGGACTTTAAGCGATGATCCAGGGCTTTTTCGAATGTGAGGTACTCGATAATGAGACGTATGTTATGTAAATAAACCTGGGTAGGTGAAATATCACTTAGGTTGAAAATAGCCTTGAGCACGTCGTCCTTCGGATGGGACTTTCCGGATAAATCTGAATCTCTCGTATCAGTTTTAACAATTATTAAGCCTATAAACCGTTAAATAGAGCAAATTTTTTGAAAAACATTTTTATTTTGATTTTTGTGTAGGATTCAGATAATCCGGTCGTTCTCTATCAGTTTTAACAAATATTAAATCTATAAACCGTTAAAAAGCGAGAAATTTCAAGAATGGAGTCTACCGAGCTCAGGATCGCCACTTAGAAATCTAGGAAATCTAGAAATCTTAGAAATCTATCATACGTCTTTTTTTTTTTGGCATTTTTCTTCCATAGTGGATCGGTGTCACCATATTTAAAGTCAGTCTGAACGTTGTGCTGACGTTGGCATAATCCGAAACCAGCACACTCTATGGCTCTGTCAGTTAACAAATATTAAATCTATAAACCGTTGAAAAGCGAGAAATTTGACGAATGGAGTCTACCGAGCTCAGGATCGCCACTTAGAAATCTAGCTGAGGCACTTAGGTCAGATGTTTTAATCGGGAAGTTAAAAATAACTTTGAGCACTTCGTCCTTCGGATGGGACATTAAGCGATGATCCAGGGCTTTTTCGAATGTGAGGTACTCGATAATGAGACGTATGTTATGTAAATAAACCTGGGTAGGTCAATTTCCACTTAGGTTGAAAGCCTTGAGCACGTCGTCCTTCGGATGGGACTTTCCGGATAAATCTGAATCTGTCGTATCAGTTTTAACAATTATTAAGCCTATAAACCGTTAAATAGCGCAAATTTTTTGAAAAACATTTTTATTTTGATTTTTGTGTAGGATTCAGATAATCCGGTCGTTCTCTATCAGTTTTAACAAATATTATATCTATAAACTGTTAAAAAGCGAGAAATTTCAAGAATGGAGTCTACCGAACTCAGGATCGCCACTTAGAAATCTAGTTGAGGCACTTAGGTCAGATGTTTCAATCGGGAAGTTAAAAAACACTTTGAGCACGTCGTCCTTCGGATGGGACTTTAAGCGATGATCCAGGGCTTTTTCGAATGTGAGGTACTCGATAATGAGACGTATGTTATGTAAATAAACCTGGGTAGGTGAAATATCACTTAGGTTGAAAATAGCCTTGAGCACGTCGTCCTTCGGATGGGACTTTCCGGATAAATCTGAATCTCTCGTATCAGTTTTAACAATTATTAAGCCTATAAACCGTTAAATAGCGCAAATTTTTTGAAAAACATTTTTATTTTGATTTTTGTGTAGGATTCAGATAATCCGGTCGTTCTCTATCAGTTTTAACAAATATTAAATCTATAAACCGTTATAAAGCGAGAAATTTGAAGAATGGAGTCTACCGAGCTCAGGATCGCCACTTCGAAATCTAGCTGAGGCACTTAGGTCAGATGTTTCAATCGGGAAGTTAAAAAACACTTTGAGCACGTCGTCCTTCGGATGGGACTTTAAGCGATGATCCAGGGCTTTTTCGAATGTGAGGTACTCGATAATGAGACGTATGTTATGTAAATAAACCTGGGTAGGTGAAATTTCACTTAGGTTGAAAATAGCCTTGAGCACGTCGTCCGTCGGATGGGACTTTCCGGATAAATCTGAATCTGTCGTATCAGTTTTAACAATTATTAAGCCTATAAACCGTTAAATAGCGCAAATTTTTTGAAAAACATTTTTATTTTGATTTTTGTGTAGGATTCAGATAATCCGGTCGTTCTCTATCAGTTTTAACAACTATTAAATCTATAAACCGTTAAAAAGCGAGAAATTTCAAGAATGGAGTCTACCGAGCTCAGGATCGCCACTTAGAAATCTACTTGAAGCACTTAGGTCAGATGTTTCAATCGGGAAGTTAAAAAACACTTTGAGCACGTCGTCCTTCGGATGGGACTTTAAGCGATGATCCAGGGCTTTTTCGAATGTGAGGTACTCGATAATGAGACGTATGTTATGTAAATAAACCTGGGTAGGTGAAATATCACTTAGGTTGAAAATAGCCTTGAGCACGTCGTCCTTCGGATGGGACTTTCCGGATAAATCTGAATCTCTCGTATCAGTTTTAACAATTATTAAGCCTATAAACCGTTAAATAGAGCAAATTTTTTTAATAACATTTTTATTTTGATTTTTGTGTAGGATTCAGATAATCCGGTCGTTCTCTATCAGTTTTAACAAATATTAAATCTATAAACCGTTAAAAAGCGAGAAATTTCAAGAATGGAGTCTACCGAGCTCAGGATCGCCACTTAGAAATCTAGGAAATCTAGAAATCTTAGAAATCTATCATACGTCTTTTTTTTTTTGGCATTTTTCTTCCATAGTGGATCGGTGTCACCATATTTAAAGTCAGTCTACCAGCACACTCTATGGCTCTGTCAGTTAACAAATATTAAATCTATAAACCGTTGAAAAGCGAGAAATTTGAGGAATGGAGTCTACCGAGCTCAGGATCGCCACTTAGAAATCTAGCTGAGGCACTTAGGTCAGATGTTTTAATCGGGAAGTTAAAAATAACTTTGAGCACTTCGTCCTTCGGATGGGACATTAAGCGATGATCCAGGGCTTTTTCGAATGTGAGGTACTCGATAATGAGACGTATGTTATGTAAATAAACCTGGGTAGGTCAATTTCCACTTAGGTTGAAAGCCTTGAGCACGTCGTCCTTCGGATGGGACTTTCCGGATAAATCTGAATCTGTCGTATCAGTTTTAACAATTATTAAGCCTATAAACCGTTAAATAGCGCAAATTTTTTGAAAAACATTTTTATTTTGTTTTTTGTGTAGGATTCAGATAATCCGGTCGTTCTCTATCAGTTTTAACAAATATTATATCTATAAACCGTTAAAAAGCGAGAAATTTCAAGAATGGAGTCTACCGAGCTCAGGATCGCCACTTAGAAATCTAGTTGAGGCACTTAGGTCAGATGTTTCAATCGGGAAGTTAAAAAACACTTTGAGCACGTCGTCCTTCGGATGGGACTTTAAGCGATGATCCAGGGCTTTTTCGAATGTGAGGTACTCGATAATGAGACGTATGTTATGTAAATAAACCTGGGTAGGTGAAATATCACTTAGGTTGAAAATAGCCTTGAGCACGTCGTCCTTCGGATGGGCCTTTCCGGATAAATCTGAATCTCTCGTATCAGTTTTAACAATTATTAAGCCTATAAACCGTTAAATAGAGCAGATTTTTTGAAAAACATTTTTATTTTGATTTTTGTGTAGGATTCAGATAATCCGGTCGTTCTCTATCAGTTTTAACAAATATTAAATCTATAAACCGTTAAAAAGCGAGAAATTTCAAGAATGGAGTCTACCGAGCTCAGGATCGCCACTTAGAAATCTAGGAAATCTAGAAATCTTAGAAATCTATCATACGTCTTTTTTTTTTTGGCATTTTTCTTCCATAGTGGATCGGTGTCACCATATTTAAAGTCAGTCTGAACGTTGTGCTGACGTTGGCATAATCCGAAACCAGCACACTCTATGGCTCTGTCAGTTAACAAATATTAAATCTATAAACCGTTGAAAAGCGAGAAATTTGAGGAATGGAGTCTACCGAGCTCAGGATCGCCACTTAGAAATCTAGCTGAGGCACTTAGGTCAGATGTTTTAATCGGGAAGTTAAAAATAACTTTGAGCACTTCGTCCTTCGGATGGGACATTAAGCGATGATCCAGGGCTTTTTCGAATGTGAGGTACTCGATAATGAGACGTATGTTATGTAAATAAACCTGGGTAGGTCAATTTCCACTTAGGTTGAAAGCCTTGAGCACGTCGTCCTTCGGATGGGACTTTCCGGATAAATCTGAATCTGTCGTATCAGTTTTAACAATTATTAAGCCAATAAACCGTTAAATAGAACAAATTTTTTGAAAAACATTTTTATTTTTTTTTTTGTGTAGGATTCAGATAATCCGGTCGTTCTCTATCAGTTTTAACAAATATTATATCTATAAACCGTTAAAAAGCGAGAAATTTCAAGAATG
Organism: Aradus depressus; assembly: GCA_963662175.1. Lineage (NCBI taxonomy): Eukaryota > Metazoa > Arthropoda > Insecta > Hemiptera > Aradidae > Aradus > Aradus depressus. The sequence continues at coordinate 50,083,891 of OY759217.1, read as the reverse complement.
GAGTCTACCGAGCTCAGGATCGCCACTTAGAAATCTAGTTGAGGCACTTAGGTCAGATGTTTCAATCGGGAAGTTAAAAAACACTTTGAGCACGTCGTCCTTCGGATGGGACTTTAAGCGATGATCCAGGGCTTTTTCGAATGTGAGGTACTCGATAATGAGACGTATGTTATGTAAATAAACCTGGGTAGGTGAAATATCACTTAGGTTGAAAATAGCCTTGAGCACGTCGTCCTTCGGATGGGACTTTCCGGATAAATCTGAATCTCTCGTATCAGTTTTAACAATTATTAAGCCTATAAACCGTTAAATAGAGCAACTTTTTTTAATAACATTTTTATTTTGATTTTTGTGTAGGATTCAGATAATCCGGTCGTTCTCTATCAGTTTTAACAAATAATAAATCTATAAACCGTTAAAAAGCGAGAAATTTCAAGAATGGAGTCTACCGAGCTCAGGATCGCCACTTAGAAATCTAGGAAATCTAGAAATCTTAGAAATCTATCATACGTCTTTTTTTTTTGGGCATTTTTCTTCCATAGTGGATCGGTGTCACCATATTTAAAGTCAGTCTGAACGTTGTGCTGACGTTGGCATAATCCGAAACCAGCACACTCTATGGCTCTGTCAGTTAACAAATATTAAATCTATAAACCGTTGAAAAGCGAGAAATTTGAGGAATGGAGTCTACCGAGCTCAGGATCGCCACTTAGAAATCTAGCTGAGGCACTTAAGTCAGATGTTTTAATCGGGAAGTTAAAAATAACTTTGAGCACTTCGTCCTTCGGATGGGACATTAAGCGATGATCCAGGGCTTTTTCGAATGTGAGGTACTCGATAATGAGACGTATGTTATGTAAATAAACCTGGGTAGGTCAATTTCCACTTAGGTTGAAAGCCTTGAGCACGTCGTCCTTCGGATGGGACTTTCCGGATATATCTGAATCTGTAGTATCAGTTTTAACAATTATTAAGCCTATAAACCGTTATAGCGCGAATTTTTTGAAAAACGTTTTCATTTTGATTTTTGTGTGGGGTTCAGTTAATCCGGTCGTTCTCTATCAGTTTTAACAAATATTTAATCTATAAACCGTTAAAAAGCGAGAAATTTGAAGAATGGAGTCTACCGAGCTCAGGATCGCCACTTAGAAATCTAGTTGAGGCACTTAGGTCAGATGTTTCAATCGGGAAGTTAAAAAACACTTTGAGCACGTCGTCCTTCGGATGGGACTTTAAGCGATGATCCAGGGCTTTTTCGAATGTGAGGTACTCGATAATGAGACGTATGTTATGTAAATAAACCTGGGTAGGTGAAATATCACTTAGGTTGAAAATAGCCTTGAGCACGTCGTCCTTCGGATGGGACTTTCCGGATAAATCTGAATCTGTCGTATCAGTTTTAACAATTATTAAGCCTATAAACCGTTAAATAGCGCAAATTTTTTGAAAAACATTTTTATTTTGATTTTTGTGTAGGATTCAGATAATCCGGTCGTTCTCTATCAGTTTTAACAACTATTAAATCTATAAACCGTTAAAAAGCGAGAAATTTCAAGAATGGAGTCTACCGAGCTCAGGATCGCCACTTAGAAATCTAGTTGAGGCACTTAGGTCAGATGTTTCAATCGGGAAGTTAAAAAACACTTTGAGCACGTCGTCCTTCGGATGGGACTTTAAGCGATGATCCAGGGCTTTTTCGAATGTGAGGTACTCGATAATGAGACGTATGTTATGTAAATAAACCTGGGTAGGTGAAATATCACTTAGGTTGAAAATAGCCTTGAGCACGTCGTCCTTCGGATGGGACTTTCCGGATAAATCTGAATCTCTCGTATCAGTTTTAACAATTATTAAGCCTATAAACCGTTAAATAGAGCAAATTTTTTTAATAACATTTTTATTTTGATTTTTGTGTAGGATTCAGATAATCCGGTCGTTCTCTATCAGTTTTAACAAATATTAAATCTATAAACCGTTAAAAAGCGAGAAATTTCAAGAATGGAGTCTACCGAGCTCAGGATCGCCACTTAGAAATCTAGGAAATCTAGAAATCTTAGAAATCTATCATACGTCTTTTTTTTTTTGGCATTTTTCTTCCATAGTGGATCGGTGTCACCATATTTAAAGTCAGTCTGAACGTTGTGCTGACTTTGGCATAATCCGAAACCAGCACACTCTATGGCTCTGTCAGTTAACAAATATTAAATCTATAAACCGTTGAAAAGCGAGAAATTTGAGGAATGGAGTCTACCGAGCTCAGGATCGCCACTTAGAAATCTAGCTGAGGCACTTAGGTCAGATGTTTTAATCGGGAAGTTAAAAATAACTTTGAGCACTTCGTCCTTCGGATGGGACATTAAGCGATGATCCAGGGCTTTATCGAATGTGAGGTACTCGATAATGAGACGTATGTTATGTAAATAAACCTGGGTAGGTCAATTTCCACTTAGGTTGAAAGCCTTGAGCACGTCGTCCTTCGGATGGGACTTTCCGGATAAATCTGAATCTGTCGTATCAGTTTTAACAATTATTAAGCCAATAAACCGTTAAATAGAACAAATTTTTTGAAAAACATTTTTATTTTTTTTTTTGTGTAGGATTCAGATAATCCGGTCGTTCTCTATCAGTTTTAACAAATATTATATCTATAAACCGTTAAAAAGCGAGAAATTTCAAGAATGGAGTCTACCGAGCTCAGGATCGCCACTTAGAAATCTAGTTGAGGCACTTAGGTCAGATGTTTCAATCGGGAAGTTAAAAAACACTTTGAGCACGTCGTCCTTCGGATGGGACTTTAAGCGATGATCCAGGGCTTTTTCGAATGTGAGGTACTCGATAATGAGACGTATGTTATGTAAATAAACCTGGGTAGGTGAAATATCACTTAGGTTGAAAATAGCCTTGAGCACGTCGTCCTTCGGATGGGACTTTCCGGATAAATCTGAATCTCTCGTATCAGTTTTAACAATTATTAGGCCTATAAACCGTTAAATAGAGCAACTTTTTTGAAAAACATTTTTATTTTGATTTTTGTGTAGGATTCAGATAATCCGGTCGTTCTCTATCAGTTTTAACAAATATTAAATCTATAAACCGTTAAAAAGCGAGAAATTTCAAGAATGGAGTCTACCGAGCTCAGGATCGCCACTTAGAAATCTAGGAAATCTAGAAATCTTAGAAATCTATCATACGTCTTTTTTTTTTTGGGCATTTTTCTTCCATAGTGGATCGGTGTCACCATATTTAAAGTCAGTCTGAACGTTGTGCTGACGTTGGCATAATCCGAAACCAGCACACTCTATGGCTCTGTCAGTTAACAAATATTAAATCTATAAACCGTTGAAAAGCGAGAAATTTGAGGAATGGAGTCTACCGAGCTCAGGATCGCCACTTAGAAATCTAGCTGAGGCACTTAGGTCAGATGTTTTAATCGGGAAGTTAAAAATAACTTTGAGCACTTCGTCCTTCGGATGGGACATTAAGCGATGATCCAGGGCTTTTTCGAATGTGAGGTACTCGATAATGAGACGTATGTTATGTAAATAAACCTGGGTAGGTCAATTTCCACTTAGGTTGAAAGCCTTGAGCACGTCGTCCTTCGGATGGGACTTTCCGGATATATCTGAATCTGTAGTATCAGTTTTAACAATTATTAAGCCTATAAACCGTTATAGCGCGAATTTTTTGAAAAACGTTTTCATTTTGATTTTTGTGTGGGGTTCAGTTAATCCGGTCGTTCTCTATCAGTTTTAACAAATATTTAATCTATAAACCGTTAAAAAGCGAGAAATTTGAAGAATGGAGTCTACCGAGCTCAGGATCGCCACTTAGAAATCTAGTTGAGGCACTTAGGTCAGATGTTTCAATCGGGAAGTTAAAAAACACTTTGAGCACGTCGTCCTTCGGATGGGACTTTAAGCGATGATCCAGGGCTTTTTCGAATGTGAGGTACTCGATAATGAGACGTATGTTATGTAAATAAACCTGGGTAGGTGAAATATCACTTAGGTTGAAAATAGCCTTGAGCACGTCGTCCTTCGGATGGGACTTTCCGGATAAATCTGAATCTGTCGTATCAGTTTTAACAATTATTAAGCCTATAAACCGTTAAATAGCGCAAATTTTTTGAAAAACATTTTTATTTTGATTTTTGTGTAGGATTCAGATAATCCGGTCGTTCTCTATCAGTTTTAACAACTATTAAATCTATAAACCGTTAAAAAGCGAGAAATTTCAAGAATGGAGTCTACCGAGCTCAGGATCGCCACTTAGAAATCTAGTTGAGGCACTTAGGTCAGATGTTTCAATCGGGAAGTTAAAAAACACTTTGAGCACGTCGTCCTTCGGATGGGACTTTAAGCGATGATCCAGGGCTTTTTCGAATGTGAGGTACTCGATAATGAGACGTATGTTATGTAAATAAACCTGGGTAGGTGAAATATCACTTAGGTTGAAAATAGCCTTGAGCACGTCGTCCTTCGGATGGGACTTTCCGGATAAATCTGAATCTCTCGTATCAGTTTTAACAATTATTAAGCCTATAAACCGTTAAATTGAGCAAATTTTTTTAATAACATTTTTATTTTGATTTTTGTGTAGGATTCAGATAATCCGGTCGTTCTCTATCAGTTTTAACAAATATTAAATCTATAAACCGTTAAAAAGCGAGAAATTTCAAGAATGGAGTCTACCGAGCTCAGGATCGCCACTTAGAAATCTAGGAAATCTAGAAATCTTAGAAATCTATCATACGTCTTTTTTTTTTTGGCATTTTTCTTCCATAGTGGATCGGTGTCACCATATTTAAAGTCAGTCTGAACGTTGTGCTGACGTTGGCATAATCCGAAACCAGCACACTCTATGGCTCTGTCAGTTAACAAATATTAAATCTATAAACCGTTGAAAAGCGAGAAATTTGAGGAATGGAGTCTACCGAGCTCAGGATCGCCACTTAGAAATCTAGCTGAGGCACTTAGGTCAGATGTTTTAATCGGGAAGTTAAAAAACACTTTGAGCACTTCGTCCTTCGGATGGGACATTAAGCGATGATCCAGGGCTTTTTCGAATGTGAGGTACTCGATAATGAGACGTATGTTATGTAAATAAACCTGGGTAGGTGAAATATCACTTAGGTTGAAAATAGCCTTGAGCACGTCGTCCTTCGGATGGGACTTTCCGGATAAATCTGAATCTGTCGTATCAGTTTTAACAATTATTAAGCCTATAAACCGTTAAATAGCGCAAATTTTTTGAAAAACATTTTTATTTTGATTTTTGTGTAGGATTCAGATAATCCGGTCGTTCTCTATCAGTTTTAACAACTATTAAATCTATAAACCGTTAAAAAGCGAGAAATTTCAAGAATGGAGTCTACCGAGCTCAGGATCGCCACTTAGAAATCTAGTTGAGGCACTTAGGTCAGATGTTTCAATCGGGAAGTTAAAAAACACTTTGAGCACGTCGTCCTTCGGATGGGACTTTAAGCGATGATCCAGGGCTTTTTCGAATGTGAGGTACTCGATAATGAGACGTATGTTATGTAAATAAACCTGGGTAGGTGAAATATCACTTAGGTTGAAAATAGCCTTGAGCACGTCGTCCTTCGGATGGGACTTTCCGGATAAATCTGAATCTCTCGTATCAGTTTTAACAATTATTAAGCCTATAAACCGTTAAATAGAGCAAATTTTTTTAATAACATTTTTATTTTGATTTTTGTGTAGGATTCAGATAATCCGGTCGTTCTCTATCAGTTTTAACAAATATTAAATCTATAAACCGTTAAAAAGCGAGAAATTTCAAGAATGGAGTCTACCGAGCTCAGGATCGCCACTTAGAAATCTAGGAAATCTAGAAATCTTAGAAATCTATCATACGTCTTTTTTTTTTTGGGCATTTTTCTTCCATAGTGGATCGGTGTCACCATATTTAAAGTCAGTCTGAACGTTGTGCTGACGTTGGCATAATCCGAAACCAGCACACTCTATGGCTCTGTCAGTTAACAAATATTAAATCTATAAACCGTTGAAAAGCGAGAAATTTGAGGAATGGAGTCTACCGAGCTCAGGATCGCCACTTAGAAATCTAGCTGAGGCACTTAGGTCAGATGTTTTAATCGGGAAGTTAAAAATAACTTTGAGCACTTCGTCCTTCGGATGGGACATTAAGCGATGATCCAGGGCTTTTTCGAATGTGAGGTACTCGATAATGAGACGTATGTTATGTAAATAAACCTGGGTAGGTCAATTTCCACTTAGGTTGAAAGCCTTGAGCACGTCGTCCTTCGGATGGGACTTTCCGGATATATCTGAATCTGTAGTATCAGTTTTAACAATTATTAAGCCTATAAACCGTTATAGCGCGAATTTTTTGAAAAACGTTTTCATTTTGATTTTTGTGTGGGGTTCAGTTAATCCGGTCGTTCTCTATCAGTTTTAACAAATATTTAATCTATAAACCGTTAAAAAGCGAGAAATTTGAAGAATGGAGTCTACCGAGCTCAGGATCGCCACTTAGAAATCTAGTTGAGGCACTTAGGTCAGATGTTTCAATCGGGAAGTTAAAAAACACTTTGAGCACGTCGTCCTTCGGATGGGACTTTAAGCGATGATCCAGGGCTTTTTCGAATGTGAGGTACTCGATAATGAGACGTATGTTATGTAAATAAACCTGGGTAGGTGAAATATCACTTAGGTTGAAAATAGCCTTGAGCACGTCGTCCTTCGGATGGGACTTTCCGGATAAATCTGAATCTGTCGTATCAGTTTTAACAATTATTAAGCCTATAAACCGTTAAATAGCGCAAATTTTTTGAAAAACATTTTTATTTTGATTTTTGTGTAGGATTCAGATAATCCGGTCGTTCTCTATCAGTTTTAACAACTATTAAATCTATAAACCGTTAAAAAGCGAGAAATTTCAAGAATGGAGTCTACCGAGCTCAGGATCGCCACTTAGAAATCTAGTTGAGGCACTTAGGTCAGATGTTTCAATCGGGAAGTTAAAAAACACTTTGAGCACGTCGTCCTTCGGATGGGACTTTAAGCGATGATCCAGGGCTTTTTCGAATGTGAGGTACTCGATAATGAGACGTATGTTATGTAAATAAACCTGGGTAGGTGAAATATCACTTAGGTTGAAAATAGCCTTGAGCACGTCGTCCTTCGGATGGGACTTTCCGGATAAATCTGAATCTCTCGTATCAGTTTTAACAATTATTAAGCCTATAAACCGTTAAATAGAGCAAATTTTTTTAATAACATTTTTATTTTGATTTTTGTGTAGGATTCAGATAATCCGGTCGTTCTCTATCAGTTTTAACAAATATTAAATCTATAAACCGTTAAAAAGCGAGAAATTTCAAGAATGGAGTCTACCGAGCTCAGGATCGCCACTTAGAAATCTAGGAAATCTAGAAATCTTAGAAATCTATCATACGTCTTTTTTTTTTTGGCATTTTTCTTCCATAGTGGATCGGTGTCACCATATTTAAAGTCAGTCTGAACGTTGTGCTGACGTTGGCATAATCCGAAACCAGCACACTCTATGGCTCTGTCAGTTAACAAATATTAAATCTATAAACCGTTGAAAAGCGAGAAATTTGAGGAATGGAGTCTACCGAGCTCAGGATCGCCACTTAGAAATCTAGCTGAGGCACTTAGGTCAGATGTTTTAATCGGGAAGTTAAAAAACACTTTGAGCACTTCGTCCTTCGGATGGGACATTAAGCGATGATCCAGGGCTTTTTCGAATGTGAGGTACTCGATAATGAGACGTATGTTATGTAAATAAACCTGGGTAGGTGAAATATCACTTAGGTTGAAAATAGCCTTGAGCACGTCGTCCTTCGGATGGGACTTTCCGGATAAATCTGAATCTGTCGTATCAGTTTTAACAATTATTAAGCCTATAAACCGTTAAATAGCGCAAATTTTTTGAAAAACATTTTTATTTTGATTTTTGTGTAGGATTCAGATAATCCGGTCGTTCTCTATCAGTTTTAACAACTATTAAATCTATAAACCGTTAAAAAGCGAGAAATTTCAAGAATGGAGTCTACCGAGCTCAGGATCGCCACTTAGAAATCTAGTTGAGGCACTTAGGTCAGATGTTTCAATCGGGAAGTTAAAAAACACTTTGAGCACGTCGTCCTTCGGATGGGACTTTAAGCGATGATCCAGGGCTTTTTCGAATGTGAGGTACTCGATAATGAGACGTATGTTATGTAAATAAACCTGGGTAGGTGAAATATCACTTAGGTTGAAAATAGCCTTGAGCACGTCGTCCTTCGGATGGGACTTTCCGGATAAATCTGAATCTCTCGTATCAGTTTTAACAATTATTAAGCCTATAAACCGTTATAGCGCGAATTTTTTGAAAAACGTTTTCATTTTGATTTTTGTGTGGGGTTCAGTTAATCCGGTCGTTCTCTATCAGTTTTAACAAATATTAAATCTATAAACCGTTAAAAAGCGAGAAATTTCAAGAATGGAGTCTACCGAGCTCAGGATCGCCACTTAGAAATCTAGGAAATCTAGAAATCTTAGAAATCTATCATACGTCTTTTTTTTTTTTGGCATTTTTCTTCCATAGTGGATCGGTGTCACCATATTTAAAGTCAGTCTGAACGTTGTGCTGACGTTGGCATAATCCGAAACCAGCACGCTCTATGGCTCTGTCAGTTAACAAATATTAAATCTATAAACCGTTGAAAAGCGAGAAATTTGAGGAATGGAGTCTACCGAGCTCAGGATCGCCACTTAGAAATCTAGCTGAGGCACTTAGGTCAGATGTTTTAATCGGGAAGTTAAAAATAACTTTGAGCACTTCGTCCTTCGGATGGGACATTAAGCGATGATCCAGGGCTTTTTCGAATGTGAGGTACTCGATAATGAGACGTATGTTATGTAAATAAACCTGGGTAGGTCAATTTCCACTTAGGTTGAAAGCCTTGAGCACGTCGTCCTTCGGATGGGACTTTCCGGATATATCTGAATCTGTAGTATCAGTTTTAACAATTATTAAGCCTATAAACCGTTATAGCGCGAATTTTTTGAAAAACGTTTTCATTTTGATTTTTGTGTGGGGTTCAGTTAATCCGGTCGTTCTCTATCAGTTTTAACAAATATTTAATCTATAAACCGTTAAAAAGCGAGAAATTTGAAGAATGGAGTCTACCGAGCTCAGGATCGCCACTTAGAAATCTAGTTGAGGCACTTAGGTCAGATGTTTCAATCGGGAAGTTAAAAAACACTTTGAGCACGTCGTCCTTCGGATGGGACTTTAAGCGATGATCCAGGGCTTTTTCGAATGTGAGGTACTCGATAATGAGACGTATGTTATGTAAATAAACCTGGGTAGGTGAAATATCACTTAGGTTGAAAATAGCCTTGAGCACGTCGTCCTTCGGATGGGACTTTCCGGATAAATCTGAATCTGTCGTATCAGTTTTAACAATTATTAAGCCTATAAACCGTTAAATAGCGCAAATTTTTTGAAAAACATTTTTATTTTGATTTTTGTGTAGGATTCAGATAATCCGGTCGTTCTCTATCAGTTTTAACAACTATTAAATCTATAAACCGTTAAAAAGCGAGAAATTTCAAGAATGGAGTCTACCGAGCTCAGGATCGCCACTTAGAAATCTAGTTGAGGCACTTAGGTCAGATGTTTCAATCGGGAAGTTAAAAAACACTTTGAGCACGTCGTCCTTCGGATGGGACTTTAAGCGATGATCCAGGGCTTTTTCGAATGTGAGGTACTCGAAAATGAGACGTATGTTATGTAAATAAACCTGGGTAGGTGAAATATCACTTAGGTTGAAAATAGCCTTGAGCACGTCGTCCTTCGGATGGGACTTTCCGGATAAATCTGAATCTCTCGTATCAGTTTTAACAATTATTAAGCCTATAAACCGTTAAATAGAGCAAATTTTTTTAATAACATTTTTATTTTGATTTTTGTGTAGGATTCAGATAATCCGGTCGTTCTCTATCAGTTTTAACAAATATTAAATCTATAAACCGTTAAAAAGCGAGAAATTTCAAGAATGGAGTCTACCGAGCTCAGGATCGCCACTTAGAAATCTAGGAAATCTAGAAATCTTAGAAATCTATCATACGTCTTTTTTTTTTTGGCATTTTTCTTCCATAGTGGATCGGTGTCACCATATTTAAAGTCAGTCTGAACGTTGTGCTGACGTTGGCATAATCCGAAACCAGCACACTCTATGGCTCTGTCAGTTAACAAATATTAAATCTATAAACCGTTGAAAAGCGAGAAATTTGAGGAATGGAGTCTACCGAGCTCAGGATCGCCACTTAGAAATCTAGCTGAGGCACTTAGGTCAGATGTTTTAATCGGGAAGTTAAAAAACACTTTGAGCACTTCGTCCTTCGGATGGGACATTAAGCGATGATCCAGGGCTTTTTCGAATGCGAGGTACTCGATAATGAGACGTATGTTATGTAAATAAACCTGGGTAGGTGAAATATCACTTAGGTTGAAAATAGCCTTGAGCACGTCGTCCTTCGGATGGGCCTTTCCGGATAAATCTGAATCTCTCGTATCAGTTTTAACAATTATTAAGCCTATAAACCGTTAAATAGAGCAAATTTTTTGAAAAACATTTTTATTTTGATTTTTGTGTAGGATTCAGATAATCCGGTCGTTCTCTATCAGTTTTAACAAATATTAAATCTATAAACCGTTAAAAAGCGAGAAATTTCAAGAATGGAGTCTACCGAGCTCAGGATCGCCACTTAGAAATCTAGGAAATCTAGAAATCTTAGAAATCTATCATACGTCTTTTTTTTTTTTGGCATTTTTCTTCCATAGTGGATCGGTGTCACCATATTTAAAGTCAGTCTGAACGTTGTGCTGACGTTGGCATAATCCGAAACCAGCACACTCTATGGCTCTGTCAGTTAACAAATATTAAATCTATAAACCGTTGAAAAGCGAGAAATTTGAGGAATGGAGTCTACCGAGCTCAGGATCGCCACTTAGAAATCTAGCTGAGGCACTTAGGTCAGATGTTTTAATCGGGAAGTTAAAAATAACTTTGAGCACTTCGTCCTTCGGATGGGACATTAAGCGATGATCCAGGGCTTTTTCGAATGTGAGGTACTCGATAATGAGACGTATGTTATGTAAATAAACCTGGGTAGGTCAATTTCCACTTAGGTTGAAAGCCTTGAGCACGTCGTCCTTCGGATGGGACTTTCCGGATAAATCTGAATCTGTCGTATCAGTTTTAACAATTATTAAGCCTATAAACCGTTAAATAGAACAAATTTTTTGAAAAACATTTTTATTTTGTTTTTTGTGTAGGATTCAGATAATCCGGTCGTTCTCTATCAGTTTTAACAAATATTATATCTATAAACCGTTAAAAAGCGAGAAATTTCAAGAATGGAGTCTACCGAGCTCAGGATCGCCACTTAGAAATCTAGTTGAGGCACTTAGGTCAGATGTTTCAATCGGGAAGTTAAAAAACACTTTGAGCACGTCGTCCTTCGGATGGGACTTTAAGCGATGATCCAGGGCTTTTTCGAATGTGAGGTACTCGATAATGAGACGTATGTTATGTAAATAAACCTGGGTAGGTGAAATATCACTTAGGTTGAAAATAGCCTTGAGCACGTCGTCCTTCGGATGGGACTTTCCGGATAAATCTGAATCTCTCGTATCAGTTTTAACAATTATTAAGCCTATAAACCGTTAAATAGAGCAACTTTTTTGAAAAACATTTTTATTTTGATTTTTGTGTAGGATTCAGATAATCCGGTCGTTCTCTATCAGTTTTAACAAATATTAAATCTATAAACCGTTAAAAAGCGAGAAATTTCAAGAATGGAGTCTACCGAGCTCAGGATCGCCACTTAGAAATCTAGGAAATCTAGAAATCTTAGAAATCTATCATACGTCTTTTTTTTTTGGGCATTTTTCTTCCATAGTGGATCGGTGTCACCATATTTAAAGTCAGTCTGAACGTTGTGCTGACGTTGGCATAATCCGAAACCAGCACACTCTATGGCTCTGTCAGTTAACAAATATTAAATCTATAAACCGTTGAAAAGCGAGAAATTTGAGGAATGGAGTCTACCGAGCTCAGGATCGCCACTTAGAAATCTAGCTGAGGCACTTAGGTCAGATGTTTTAATCGGGAAGTTAAAAATAACTTTGAGCACTTCGTCCTTCGGATGGGACATTAAGCGATGATCCAGGGCTTTTTCGAATGTGAGGTACTCGATAATGAGACGTATGTTATGTAAATAAACCTGGGTAGGTCAATTTCCACTTAGGTTGAAAGCCTTGAGCACGTCGTCCTTCGGATGGGACTTTCCGGATAAATCTGAATCTGTCGTATCAGTTTTAACAATTATTAAGCCTATAAACCGTTAAATAGAACAAATTTTTTGAAAAACATTTTTATTTTGTTTTTTGTGTAGGATTCAGATAATCCGGTCGTTCTCTATCAGTTTTAACAAATATTATATCTATAAACCGTTAAAAAGCGAGAAATTTCAAGAATGGAGTCTACCGAGCTCAGGATCGCCACTTAGAAATCTAGTTGAGGCACTTAGGTCAGATGTTTCAATCGGGAAGTTAAAAAACACTTTGAGCACGTCGTCCTTCGGATGGGACTTTAAGCGATGATCCAGGGCTTTTTCGAATGTGAGGTACTCGATAATGAGACGTATGTTATGTAAATAAACCTGGGTAGGTGAAATATCACTTAGGTTGAAAATAGCCTTGAGCACGTCGTCCTTCGGATGGGACTTTCCGGATAAATCTGAATCTCTCGTATCAGTTTTAACAATTATTAAGCCTATAAACCGTTAAATAGAGCAACTTTTTTGAAAAACATTTTTATTTTGATTTTTGTGTAGGATTCAGATAATCCGGTCGTTCTCTATCAGTTTTAACAAATATTAAATCTATAAACCGTTAAAAAGCGAGAAATTTCAAGAATGGAGTCTACCGAGCTCAGGATCGCCACTTAGAAATCTAGGAAATCTAGAAATCTTAGAAATCTATCATACGTCTTTTTTTTTTGGGCATTTTTCTTCCATAGTGGATCGGTGTCACCATATTTAAAGTCAGTCTGAACGTTGTGCTGACGTTGGCATAATCCGAAACCAGCACACTCTATGGCTCTGTCAGTTAAAAAATATTAAATCTATAAACCGTTGAAAAGCGAGAAATTTGAGGAATGGAGTCTACCGAGCTCAGGATCGCCACTTAGAAATCTAGCTGAGGCACTTAGGTCAGATGTTTTAATCGGGAAGTGAAAAATAACTATGAGCACGTCGTCCTTCGGATGGGACTTTAAGCGATGTTCCAGGACTTTTTCGAATGTGAGGTACTCGATAATGAGACGTATGTTATGTAAATAAACCTGGGTAGGTGAAATTTCACTTAGGTTGAAAATAGCCTTGAGCACGTCGTCCTTGGATGGGACTTTCCGGATAAATCTGAATCTGTCGTATCAGTTTTAACAATTATTAAGCCTATAAACCGTTATAGCGCGAATTTTTTGAAAAACGTTTTCATTTTGATTTTTGTGTGGGGTTCAGATAATCCGGTCGTTCTCTATCAGTTTTAACAAATATTTAATCTATAAACCGTTAAAAAGCGAGAAATTTGAAGAATGGAGTCTACCGAGCTCAGGATCGCCACTTACAAATCTAGCTGAGGCACTTAGGTCAGATGTTTTAATCGGGAAGTGAAAAATAACTATGAGCACGTCGTCCTTCGGATGGGACTTTAAGCGATGTTCCAGGACTTTTTCGAATGTGAGGTACTCGATAATGAGACGTATGTTATGTAAATAAACCTGGGTAGGTCAATTTCTACTTAGGTTGAATGCCTTGAGCACGTCGTCCTTCGGATGGGACTTTCCGGATAAATCTGATTCTGTCGTATCAGTTTTAACAATTATTAAGCCTATAAACCGTTAAATAGCGCAAATTTTTTGAAAAACATTTTTATTTTGATTTTTGTGTAGGATTCAGATAATCCGGTCGTTCTCTATCAGTTTTAACAAATATTAAATCTATAAACCGTTAAAAAGCGAGAAATTTCAAGAATGGAGTCTACCGAGCTCAGGATCGCCACTTAGAAATCTAGTTGAGGCACTTAGGTCAGATGTTTCAATCGGGAAGTTAAAAAACACTTTGAGCACGTCGTCCTTCGGATGGGACTTTAAGCGATGATCCAGGGCTTTTTCGAATGTGAGGTACTCGATAATGAGACGTATGTTATGTAAATAAACCTGGGTAGGTGAAATATCACTTAGGTTGAAAATAGCCTTGAGCACGTCGTCCTTCGGATGGGACTTTCCGGATAAATCTGAATCTCTCGTATCAGTTTTAACAATTATTAAGCCTATAAGTCGTTAAATAGAGCAAATTTTTTGAAAAACATTTTTATTTTGATTTTCGTGTAGGATTCAGATAATCCGGTCGTTCTCTATCAGTTTTAACAAATATTAAATCTATAAACCGTTAAAAAGCGAGAAATTTCAAGAATGGAGTCTACCGAGCTCAGGATCGCCACTTAGAAATCTAGGAAATCTAGAAATCTTAGAAATCTATCACACATCTTTTTTTTTTTGGCATTTTTCTTCCATAGTGGATCGGTGTCACCATATTTAAAGTCAGTCTGAACGTTGTGCTGACGTTGGCATAATCCGAAACCAGCACACTCTATGGCTCTGTCAGTTAACAAATATTAAATCTATAAACCGTTAAAAAGCGAGAAATTTGAAGAATGGAGTCTACCGAGCTCAGGATCGCCACTTAGAAATCTAGCTGAGGCACTTAGGTCAGATGTTTTAATCGGGAAGTGAAAAATAACTATGAGCACGTCGTCCTTCGGATGGGACTTTAAGCGATGTTCCAGGACTTTTTCGAATGTGAGGTACTCGATAATGAGACGTATGTTATGTAAATAAACCTGGGTAGGTGAAATTTCACTTAGGTTGAAAATAGCCTTGAGCACGTCGTCCTTGGATGGGACTTTCCGGATAAATCTGAATCTGTCGTATCAGTTTTAACAATTATTAAGCCTATAAACCGTTATAGCGCGAATTTTTTGAAAAACGTTTTCATTTTGATTTTTGTGTGGGGTTCAGATAATCCGGTCGTTCTCTATCAGTTTTAACAAATATTTAATCTATAAACCGTTAAAAAGCGAGAAATTTGAAGAATGGAGTCTACCGAGCTCAGGATCGCCACTTACAAATCTAGCTGAGGCACTTAGGTCAGATGTTTTAATCGGGAAGTGAAAAATAACTATGAGCACGTCGTCCTTCGGATGGGACTTTAAGCGATGTTCCAGGACTTTTTCGAATGTGAGGTACTCGATAATGAGACGTATGTTATGTAAATAAACCTGGATAGGTGAAATTTCACTTAGGTTGAAAATAGCCTTGAGCACGTCGTCCTTCGGATGGGACTTTCCGGATAAATCTGAATCTGTCGTATCAGTTTTAACAATTATTAAGCCTATAAACCGTTAAATAGCGCAAATTTTTTGAAAAACATTTTTATTTTGATTTTTGTGTAGGATTCAGATAATCCGGTCGTTCTCTATCAGTTTTAACAAATATTAAATCTATAAACCGTTAAAAAGCGAGAAATTTCAAGAATGGAGTCTACCGAGCTCAGGATCGCCACTTAGAAATCTAGTTGAGGCACTTAGGTCAGATGTTTCAATCGGGAAGTTAAAAAACACTTTGAGCACGTCGTCCTTCGGATGGGACTTTAAGCGATGATCCAGGGCTTTTTCGAATGTGAGGTACTCGATAATGAGACGTATGTTATGTAAATAAACCTGGGTAGGTGAAATATCACTTAGGTTGAAAATAGCCTTGAGCACGTCGTCCTTCGGATGGGACTTTCCGGATAAATCTGAATCTCTCGTATCAGTTTTAACAATTATTAAGCCTATAAGTCGTTAAATAGAGCAAATTTTTTGAAAAACATTTTTATTTTGATTTTCGTGTAGGATTCAGATAATCCGGTCGTTCTCTATCAGTTTTAACAAATATTAAATCTATAAACCGTTAAAAAGCGAGAAATTTCAAGAATGGAGTCTACCGAGCTCAGGATCGCCACTTAGAAATCTAGGAAATCTAGAAATCTTAGAAATCTATCATACATCTTTTTTTTTTTGGCATTTTTCTTCCATAGTGGATCGGTGTCACCATATTTAAAGTCAGTCTGAACGTTGTGCTGACGTTGGCATAATCCGAAACCAGCACACTCTATGGCTCTGTCAGTTAACAAATATTAAATCTATAAACCGTTAAAAAGCGAGAAATTTGAAGAATGGAGTCTACCGAGCTCAGGATCGCCACTTAGAAATCTAGCTGAGGCACTTAGGTCAGATGTTTTAATCGGGAAGTGAAAAATAACTATGAGCACGTCGTCCTTCGGATGGGACTTTAAGCGATGTTCCAGGACTTTTTCGAATGTGAGGTACTCGATAATGAGACGTATGTTATGTAAATAAACCTGGGTAGGTGAAATTTCACTTAGGTTGAAAATAGCCTTGAGCACGTCGTCCTTGGATGGGACTTTCCGGATAAATCTGAATCTGTCGTATCAGTTTTAACAATTATTAAGCCTATAAACCGTTATAGCGCGAATTTTTTGAAAAACGTTTTCATTTTGATTTTTGTGTGGGGTTCAGATAATCCGGTCGTTCTCTATCAGTTTTAACAAATATTTAATCTATAAACCGTTAAAAAGCGAGAAATTTGAAGAATGGAGTCTACCGAGCTCAGGATCGCCACTTACAAATCTAGCTGAGGCACTTAGGTCAGATGTTTTAATCGGGAAGTGAAAAATAACTATGAGCACGTCGTCCTTCGGATGGGACTTTAAGCGATGTTCCAGGACTTTTTCGAATGTGAGGTACTCGATAATGAGACGTATGTTATGTAAATAAACCTGGATAGGTGAAATTTCACTTAGGTTGAAAATAGCCTTGAGCACGTCGTCCTTCGGATGGGACTTTCCGGATAAATCTGAATCTGTCGTATCAGTTTTAACAATTATTAAGCCTATAAACCGTTAAATAGCGCAAATTTTTTGAAAAACATTTTTATTTTGATTTTTGTGTAGGATTCAGATAATCCGGTCGTTCTCTATCAGTTTTAACAAATATTAAATCTATAAACCGTTAAAAAGCGAGAAATTTCAAGAATGGAGTCTACCGAGCTCAGGATCGCCACTTAGAAATCTAGTTGAGGCACTTAGGTCAGATGTTTCAATCGGGAAGTTAAAAAACACTTTGAGCACGTCGTCCTTCGGATGGGACTTTAAGCGATGATCCAGGGCTTTTTCGAATGTGAGGTACTCGATAATGAGACGTATGTTATGTAAATAAACCTGGGTAGGTGAAATATCACTTAGGTTGAAAATAGCCTTGAGCACGTCGTCCTTCGGATGGGACTTTCCGGATAAATCTGAATCTCTCGTATCAGTTTTAACAATTATTAAGCCTATAAGTCGTTAAATAGAGCAAATTTTTTGAAAAACATTTTTATTTTGATTTTCGTGTAGGATTCAGATAATCCGGTCGTTCTCTATCAGTTTTAACAAATATTAAATCTATAAACCGTTAAAAAGCGAGAAATTTCAAGAATGGAGTCTACCGAGCTCAGGATCGCCACTTAGAAATCTAGGAAATCTAGAAATCTTAGAAATCTATCACACATCTTTTTTTTTTTGGCATTTTTCTTCCATAGTGGATCGGTGTCACCATATTTAAAGTCAGTCTGAACGTTGTGCTGACGTTGGCATAATCCGAAACCAGCACACTCTATGGCTCTGTCAGTTAACAAATATTAAATCTATAAACCGTTAAAAAGCGAGAAATTTGAAGAATGGAGTCTACCGAGCTCAGGATCGCCACTTAGAAATCTAGCTGAGGCACTTAGGTCAGATGTTTTAATCGGGAAGTGAAAAATAACTATGAGCACGTCGTCCTTCGGATGGGACTTTAAGCGATGTTCCAGGACTTTTTCGAATGTGAGGTACTCGATAATGAGACGTATGTTATGTAAATAAACCTGGGTAGGTGAAATTTCACTTAGGTTGAAAATAGCCTTGAGCACGTCGTCCTTGGATGGGACTTTCCGGATAAATCTGAATCTGTCGTATCAGTTTTAACAATTATTAAGCCTATAAACCGTTATAGCGCGAATTTTTTGAAAAACGTTTTCATTTTGATTTTTGTGTGGGGTTCAGATAATCCGGTCGTTCTCTATCAGTTTTAACAAATATTTAATCTATAAACCGTTAAAAAGCGAGAAATTTGAAGAATGGAGTCTACCGAGCTCAGGATCGCCACTTACAAATCTAGCTGAGGCACTTAGGTCAGATGTTTTAATCGGGAAGTGAAAAATAACTATGAGCACGTCGTCCTTCGGATGGGACTTTAAGCGATGTTCCAGGACTTTTTCGAATGTGAGGTACTCGATAATGAGACGTATGTTATGTAAATAAACCTGGATAGGTGAAATTTCACTTAGGTTGAAAATAGCCTTGAGCACGTCGTCCTTCGGATGGGACTTTCCGGATAAATCTGAATCTGTCGTATCAGTTTTAACAATTATTAAGCCTATAAACCGTTAAATAGCGCAAATTTTTTGAAAAACATTTTTATTTTGATTTTTGTGTAGGATTCAGATAATCCGGTCGTTCTCTATCAGTTTTAACAAATATTAAATCTATAAACCGTTAAAAAGCGAGAAATTTCAAGAATGGAGTCTACCGAGCTCAGGATCGCCACTTAGAAATCTAGCTGAGGCACTTAGGTCAGATGTTTTAATCGGGAAGTGAAAAATAACTATGAGCACGTCATCCTTCGGATGGGACATTAAGCGATGTTCCAGGACTTTTTCGAATGTGAGGTACTCGATAATGAGACGTATGTTATGTAAATAAACCTGGGTAGGTCAATTTCTACTTAGGTTAAAAGCCTTGAGCACGTCGTCCTTCGGATGGGACTTTCCGGATAAATCTGAATCTGTCGTATCAGTTTTAACAATTATTAAGCCTATAAACCGTTAAATAGCGCAAATGTTTTGAAAAACATTTTTATTTTGATTTTTGTGTAGGATTCAGAAAATCCGGTCGTTCTCTATCAGTTTTAACAAATATTTAATCTATAAACCGTTAAAAAGCGAGAAATTTGAAGAATGGAGTCTACCGAGCTCAGGATCGCCACTTAGAAATCTAGCTGAGGCACTTAGGTCAGATGTTTTAATCGGGAAGTGAAAAATAACTATGAGCACGTCGTTCTTCGGATGGGACTTTAAGCAATGTTCCAGGGCTTTTTCGAATGTGAGGTACTCGATAATGAGACGTATGTTATGTAAATAAACCTGGGTAGGTGAAATATCACTTAGATTGAAAATAGCCTTGAGCACGTCGTCCTTCGGATGGGACTTTCCGGATAAATCTGAATCTCTCGTATCAGTTTTAACAATTATTAAGCCTATAAGTCGTTAAATAGAGCAAATTTTTTGAAAAACATTTTTATTTTGATTTTCGTGTAGGATTCAGATAATCCGGTCGTTCTCTATCAGTTTTAACAAATATTAAATCTATAAACCGTTAAAAAGCGAGAAATTTCAAGAATGGAGTCTACCGAGCTCAGGATCGCCACTTAGAAATCTAGGAAATCTAGAAATCTTAGAAATCTATCATACATCTTTTTTTTTTTGGCATTTTTCTTCCATAGTGGATCGGTGTCACCATATTTAAAGTCAGTCTGAACGTTGTGCTGACGTTGGCATAATCCGAAACCAGCACACTCTATGGCTCTGTCAGTTAACAAATATTAAATCTATAAACCGTTAAAAAGCGAGAAATTTGAAGAATGGAGTCTACCGAGCTCAGGATCGCCACTTAGAAATCTAGCTGAGGCACTTAGGTCAGATGTTTTAATCGGGAAGTTAAAAATAACTTTGAGCACTTCGTCCTTCGGATGGGACATTAAGCTATGATCCAGGGCTTTTTCGAATGTGAGGTACTCGATAATGAGACGTATGTTATGTAAATAAACCTGGGTAGGTCAATTTCCACTTAGGTTGAAAGCCTTGAGCACGTCGTCCTTCGGATGGGACTTTCCGGATATATCTGAATCTGTAGTATCAGTTTTAACAATTATTAAGCCTATAAACCGTTATAGCGCGAATTTTGTGAAAAACGTTTTCATTTTGATTTTTGTGTGGGGTTCAGATAATCCGGTCGTTCTCTATCAGTTTTAACAAATATTTAATCTATAAACCGTTAAAAAACGAGAAATTTGAAGAATGGAGTCTACCGAGCTCAGGATCGCCACTTACAAATCTAGCTGAGGCACTTAGGTCAGATGTTTTAATCGGGAAGTGAAAAATAACTATGAGCACGTCGTCCTTCGGATGGGACTTTAAGCGATGATCCAGGGCTTTTTCGAATGTGAGGTACTCGATAATGAGACGTATGTTATGTAAATAAACCTGGGTAGGTGAAATATCACTTAGGTTGAAAATAGCCTTGAGCACGTCGTCCTTCGGATGGGACTTTCCGGATAAATCTGAATCTGTCGTATCAGTTTTAACAATTATTAAGCCTATAAACCGTTAAATAGCGCAAATTTTTCGAAAAACATTTTTATTTTGTTTTTTGTGTAGGATTCAGATAATCCGGTCGTTCTCTATCAGTTTTAACAAATATTATATCTATAAACCGTTAAAAAGCGAGAAATTTCAAGAATGGAGTCTACCGAGCTCAGGATCGCCACTTAGAAATCTAGTTGAGGCACTTAGGTCAGATGTTTCAATCGGGAAGTTAAAAAACACTTTGAGCACGTCGTCCTTCGGATGGGACTTTAAGCGATGATCCAGGGCTTTTTCGAATGTGAGGTACTCGATAATGAGACGTATGTTATGTAAATAAACCTGGGTAGGTGAAATATCACTTAGGTTGAAAATAGCCTTGAGCACGTCGTCCTTCGGATGGGACTTTCCGGATAAATCTGAATCTCTCGTATCAGTTTTAACAATTATTAAGCCTATAAGTCGTTAAATAGAGCAAATGTTTTGAAAAACATTTTTATTTTGATTTTTGTGTAGGATTCAGATAATCCGGTCGTTCTCTATCAGTTTTAACAAATATTAAATCTATAAACCGTTAAAAAGCGAGAAATTTCAAGAATGGAGTCTACCGAGCTCAGGATCGCCACTTAGAAATCTAGGAAATCTAGAAATCTTAGAAATCTATCATACATCTTTTTTTTTTTGGCATTTTTCTTCCATAGTGGATCGGTGTATCCATATTTAAAGTCAGTCTGAACGTTGTGCTGACGTTGGCATAATCCGAAACCAGCACACTCTATGGCTCTGTCAGTTAACAAATATTAAATCTATAAACCGTTGAAAAGCGAGAAATTTGAGGAATGGAGTCTACCGAGCTCAGGATCGCCACTTAGAAATCTAGCTGAGGCACTTAGGTCAGATGTTTTAATCGGGAAGTTAAAAATAACTTTGAGCACTTCGTCCTTCGGATGGGACATTAAGCTATGATCCAGGGCTTTTTCGAATGTGAGGTACTCGATAATGAGACGTATGTTATGTAAATAAACCTGGGTAGGTCAATTTCCACTTAGGTTGAAAGCCTTGAGCACGTCGTCCTTCGGATGGGACTTTCCGGATATATCTGAATCTGTAGTATCAGTTTTAACAATTATTAAGCCTATAAACCGTTATAGCGCGAATTTTGTGAAAAACGTTTTCATTTTGATTTTTGTGTGGGGTTCAGATAATCCGGTCGTTCTCTATCAGTTTTAACAAATATTTAATCTATAAACCGTTAAAAAACGAGAAATTTGAAGAATGGAGTCTACCGAGCTCAGGATCGCCACTTACAAATCTAGCTGAGGCACTTAGGTCAGATGTTTTAATCGGGAAGTGAAAAATAACTATGAGCACGTCGTCCTTCGGATGGGACTTTAAGCGAGGTTCAGGACTTTTTCGAATGTGAGGTACTCGATAATGAGACGTATGTTATGTAAATAAACCTGGGTAGGTGAAATTTCACTTAGGTTGAAAATAGCCTTGAGCACGTCGTCCTTCGGATGGGACTTTCCGGATAAATCTGAATCTGTCGTATCAGTTTTAACAATTATTAAGCCTATAAACCGTTAAATAGCGCAAATTTTTTGAAAAACATTTTTATTTTGATTTTTGTGTAGGATTCAGATAATCTGGTCGTTCTCTATCAGTTTTAACAAATATTAAATCTATAAACCGTTAAAAAGCAAGAAATTTCAAGAATGGAGTCTACCGAGCTCAGGATCGCCACTTAGAAATCTAGCTGAGGCACTTAGGTCAGATGTTTTAATCGGGAAGTGAAAAATAACTATGAGCACGTCGTCCTTCGGATGGGACTTTAAGCGATGTTACAGGACTTTTTCGAATGTGAGGTACTCGATAATGAGACGTATGTTATGTAAATAAACCTGGGTAGGTCAATTTCTACTTAGGTTGAAAGCCTTGAGCACGTCGTCCTTCGGATGGGACTTTCCGGATAAATCTGAATCTGTCGTATCAGTTTTAACAATTATTAAGCTTATAAACCGTTAAATAGCGCAAATGTTTTGAAAAACATTTTTATTTTGATTTTTGTGTAGGATTCAGATAATCCGGTCGTTCTCTATCAGTTTTAACAAATATTTAATCTATAAACCGTTAAAAAGCGAGAAATTTGAAGAATGGAGTCTACCGAGCTCAGGATCGCCACTTAGAAATCTAGCTGAGGCACTTAGGTCAGATGTTTTAATCGGGAAGTGAAAAATAACTATGAGCACGTCGTCCTTCGGATGGGACTTTAAGCTATGTTCCAGGGCTTTTTCGAATGTGAGGTACTCGATAATGAGACGTATGTTATGTAAATAAACCTGGGTAGGTGAAATTTCACTTAGGTTGAAAATAGCCTTGAGCACGTCGTCCTTCGGATGGGACTTTCCGGATAAATCTGATTCTGTCGTATCAGTTTTAACAATTATTAAGCCTATAAACCGTTAAATAGCGCAAATTTTTTGAAAAACATTTTTATTTTGATTTTCGTGTAGGATTCAGATAATCCGGTCGTTCTCTATCAGTTTTAACAAATATTAAATCTATAAACCGTTAAGAAGCGAGAAATTTCAAGAATGGAGTCTACCGAGCTCAGGATCGCCACTTAGAAATCTAGTTGAGGCACTTAGGTCAGATGTTTCAATCGGGAAGTTAAAAAACACTTTGAGCACGTCGTCCTTCGGATGGGACTTTAAGCGATGATCCAGGGCTTTTTCGAATGTGAGGTACTCGATAATGAGACGTATGTTATGTAAATAAACCTGGGTAGGTGAAATATCACTTAGGTTGAAAATAGCCTTGAGCACGTCGTCCTTCGGATGGGCCTTTCCGGATAAATCTGAATCTCTCGTATCAGTTTTAACAATTATTAAGCCTATAAACCGTTAAATAGAGCAAATTTTTTGAAAAACATTTTTATTTTGATTTTTGTGTAGGATTCAGATAATCTGGTCGTTCTCTATCAGTTTTAACAAATATTAAATCTATAAACCGTTAAAAAGCAAGAAATTTCAAGAATGGAGTCTACCGAGCTCAGGATCGCCACTTAGAAATCTAGCTGAGGCACTTAGGTCAGATGTTTTAATCGGGAAGTGAAAAATAACTATGAGCACGTCGTCCTTCGGATGGGACTTTAAGCGATGTTACAGGACTTTTTCGAATGTGAGGTACTCGATAATGAGACGTATGTTATGTAAATAAACCTGGGTAGGTCAATTTCTACTTAGGTTGAAAGCCTTGAGCACGTCGTCCTTCGGATGGGACTTTCCGGATAAATCTGAATCTGTCGTATCAGTTTTAACAATTATTAAGCCTATAAACCGTTAAATAGCGCAAATGTTTTGAAAAACATTTTTATTTTGATTTTTGTGTAGGATTCAGATAATCCGGTCGTTCTCTATCAGTTTTAACAAATATTTAATCTATAAACCGTTAAAAAGCGAGAAATTTGAAGAATGGAGTCTACCGAGCTCAGGATCGCCACTTAGAAATCTAGCTGAGGCACTTAGGTCAGATGTTTTAATCGGGAAGTGAAAAATAACTATGAGCACGTCGTCCTTCGGATGGGACTTTAAGCTATGTTCCAGGGCTTTTTCGAATGTGAGGTACTCGATAATGAGACGTATGTTATGTAAATAAACCTGGGTAGGTGAAATTTCACTTAGGTTGAAAATAGCCTTGAGCACGTCGTCCTTCGGATGGGACTTTCCGGATAAATCTGATTCTGTCGTATCAGTTTTAACAATTATTAAGCCTATAAACCGTTAAATAGCGCAAATTTTTTGAAAAACATTTTTATTTTGATTTTCGTGTAGGATTCAGATAATCCGGTCGTTCTCTATCAGTTTTAACAAATATTAAATCTATAAACCGTTAAGAAGCGAGAAATTTCAAGAATGGAGTCTACCGAGCTCAGGATCGCCACTTAGAAATCTAGTTGAGGCACTTAGGTCAGATGTTTCAATCGGGAAGTTAAAAAACACTTTGAGCACGTCGTCCTTCGGATGGGACTTTAAGCGATGATCCAGGGCTTTTTCGAATGTGAGGTACTCGATAATGAGACGTATGTTATGTAAATAAACCTGGGTAGGTGAAATATCACTTAGGTTGAAAATAGCCTTGAGCACGTCGTCCTTCGGATGGGCCTTTCCGGATAAATCTGAATCTCTCGTATCAGTTTTAACAATTATTAAGCCTATAAACCGTTAAATAGAGCAAATTTTTTGAAAAACATTTTTATTTTGATTTTTGTGTAGGATTCAGATAATCCGGTCGTTCTCTATCAGTTTTAACAAATATTAAATCTATAAACCGTTAAAAAGCGAGAAATTTCAAGAATGGAGTCTACCGAGCTCAGGATCGCCACTTAGAAATCTAGGAAGTCTAGAAATCTTAGAAATCTATCATACATCTTTTTTTTTTTGGCATTTTTCTTCCATAGTGGATCGGTGTCACCATATTTAAAGTCAGTCTGAACGTTGTGCTGACGTTGGCATAATCCGAAACCAGCACACTCTATGGCTCTGTCAGTTAACAAATATTAAATCTATAAACCGTTAAAAAGCGAGAAATTTGGAGAATGGAGTCTACCGAGCTCAGGATCGCCACTTAGAAATCTAGCTGAGGCACTTAGGTCAGATGTTTTAATCGGGAAGTTAAAAATAACTTTGAGCACTTCGTCCTTCGGATGGGACATTAAGCGATGATCCAGGGCTTTTTCGAATGTGAGGTACTCGATAATGAGACGTATGTTATGTAAATAAACCTGGGTAGGTGAAATTTCACTTAGGTTGAAAATAGCCTTGAGCACGTCGTCCGTCGGATGGGACTTTCCGGATAAATCTGAATCTGTCGTATCAGTTTTAACAATTATTAAGCCTATAAACCGTTAAATAGCGCAAATTTTTTGAAAAACATTTTTATTTTGATTTTTGTGTAGGATTCAGATAATCCGGTCGTTCTCTATCAGTTTTAACAAATATTAAATCTATAAACCGTTAAAAAGCGAGAAATTTCAAGAATGGAGTCTACCGAGCTCAGGATCGCCACTTACAAATCTAGCTGAGGCACTTAGGTCAGATGTTTCAATCGGGAAGTTAAAAAACACTTTGAGCACGTCGTCCTTCGGATGGGACTTTAAGCGATGATCCAGGGCTTTTTCGAATGTGAGGTACTCGATAATGAGACGTATGTTATGTAAATAAACCTGGGTAGGTGAAATTTCACTTAGGTTGAAAATAGCCTTGAGCACGTCGTCCGTCGGATGGGACTTTCCGGATAAATCTGAATCTCTCGTATCAGTTTTAACAATTATTAAGCCTATAAACCGTTAAATAGCGCAAATTTTTTGAAAAACATTTTTATTTTGATTTTTGTGTAGGATTCAGATAATCCGGTCGTTCTCTATCAGTTTTAACAAATATTAAATCTATAAACCGTTAAAAAGCGAGAAATTTCAAGAATGGAGTCTACCGAGCTCAGGATCGCCACTTACAAATCTAGCTGAGGCACTTAGGTCAGATGTTTCAATCGGGAAGTTAAAAAACACTTTGAGCACGTCGTCCTTCGGATGGGACTTTAAGCGATGATCCAGGGCTTTTTCGAATGTGAGGTACTCGATAATGAGACGTATGTTATGTAAATAAACCTGGTTAGGTGAAATTTCACTTAGGTTGAAAATAGCCTTGAGCACGTCGTCAGTCGGATGGGACTTTTCGGATATATCTGATTCTATCGTATCAGTTTTAACAATTATTAAGCCCATAAACCGTTAAACAGCGCAAATTTTTTGAAAAACATTGTTATTTTGATTTTTGTGTAGGATTCAGATAATCCGTTCGTTCTCTATCAGTTTTAACAAATATTAAATCTATAAACCGTTAAAAAGCGAGAAATTTCAAGAATGGAGTCTACCGAGCTCAGGATCGCCACTTAGAAATCTAGCTGAGGCACTTAGGTCAGATGTTTTAATCGGGAAGTGAAAAATAACTATGAGCACGTCGTCCTTCGGATGGGACTTTAAGCGATGTTCCAGGACTTTTTCGAATGTGAGGTTCTCGATAATGAGACGTATTTTATGTAAATAAACCTGGGTAGGTCAATTTCTACTTAGGTTGAAAGCCTTGAGCACGTCGTCCTTCGGATGGGACTTTCCGGATAAATCTGAATCTGTCGTATCAGTTTTAACAATTATTAAGCCTATAAACCGTTAAATAGCGCAAATGTTTTGAAAAACATTTTTATTTTGTTTTTTGTGTAGGATTCAGATAATCCGGTCGTTCTCTATCAGTTTTAACAAATATTTAATCTATAAACCATTAAAAAGCGAGAAATTTGAAGAATGGAGTCTACCGAGCTCAGGATCGCCACTTAGAAATCTAGCTGAGGCACTTAGGTCAGATGTTTTAATCGGGAAGTGAAAAATAACTATGAGCACGTCGTCCTTCGGATGGGACTTTAAGGGATGTTCCAGGGCTTTTTCGAATGTGAGGTACTCGATAATGAGACGTATGTTATGTAAATAAACCTGGGTAGGTGAAATTTCACTTAGGTTGAAAATAGCCTTGAGCACGTCGTCCTTCGGATGGGACTTTCCGGATAAATCTGATTCTGTCGTATCAGTTTTAACAATTATTAAGCCTATAAACCGTTAAATAGCGCAAATTTTTTGAAAAACATTTTTATTTTGATTTTTGTGTAGGATTCAGATAATCCGGTCGTTCTCTATCAGTTTTAACAAATATTAAATCTCTAAACCGTTAAAAAGCGAGAAATTTCAAGAATGGAGTCTACCGAGCTCAGGATCGCCACGTAGAAATTTAGTTGAGGCACTTAGGTCAGATGTTTCAATCGGGAAGTTAAAAAACACTTTGAGCACGTCGTCCTTCGGATGGGACTTTAAGCGATGATCCAGGGCTTTTTCGAATGTGAGGTACTCGATAATGAGACGTATGTTATGTAAATAAACCTGGGTAGGTGAAATATCACTTAGGTTGAAAATAGCCTTGAGCACGTCGTCCTTCGGATGGGACTTTCCGGATAAATCTGAATCTGTCGTATCAGTTTTAACAATTATTAAGCCTATAAACCGTTAAATAGCGCAAATTTTTGAAAAACATTTTTATTTTGATTTTTGTGTAGGATTCAGATAATCCGGTCGTTCTCTATCAGTTTTAACAAATATTAAATCTATAAACCGTTAAAAAGCGAGAAATTTCAAGAATGGAGTCTACCGAGCTCAGGATCGCCACTTAGGAATCTAGTTGAGGCACTTAGGTCAGATGTTGTAATCGGGAAGCTAAAAATAACTTTGAGCACGTCGTCCTTCGGATGGGACATTAAGCAATGATCCAGGGCTTTTTCGAATGTGAGGTACTCGATAATGAGACGTATGTTATGTAAATAAACCTGGGTAGGTAAATTTCCACTTAGATTGAAAGCCTTGAGAACGTCGTCCTTCGAATGGGACTTTCCGGATATATCTGAATCTGTAGTATCAGTTTTAACAATTATTAAGCCTATAAACCGTTATAGCGCGAATTTTTTGAAAAACGTTTTCATTTTGATTTTTTTGTGGGGTTCAGATAATCCGGTCGTTCTCTATCAGTTTTAACAAATATTATATCTATAAACTGTTAAAAAGCGAGAAATTTCAAGAATGGAGTCTACCGAGCTCAGGATCGCCACTTAGAAATCTAGTTGAGGCACTTAGGTCAGATGTTTCAATCGGGAAGTTAAAAAACACTTTGAGCACGTCGTCCTTCGGATGGGACTTTAAGCGATGATCCAGGGCTTTTTCGAATGTGAGGTACTCGATAATGAGACGTATGTTATGTAAATAAACCTGGGTAGGTCAATTTCCACTTAGGTTGAAAGCCTTGAGCACGTCGTCCTTCGGATGGGACTTTCCGGGTATATCTGAATCTGTAGTATCAGTTTTAACAATTATTAAGCCTATAAACCGTTAAATAGCGCGAATTTTTTGAAAAACGTTTTCATTTTGATTTTTGTGTCGGGTTCAGATAATCCGGTCGTTCTCTATCAGTTTTAACAAATATTTAATCTATAAACCGTTAAAAAGCGAGAAATTTGAAGAATGGAGTCTACCGAGCTCAGGATCGCCACTTACAAATCTAGCTGAGGCACTTAGGTCAGATGTTTTAATCGGGAAGTGGAAAATAACTATGAGCACGTCGTCCTTCGGATGGGATTTTAAGCGATGTTCCAGGACTTTTTCGAATGTGAGGTACTCGATAATGAGACGTATGTTATGTAAATAAACCTGGGTAGGTGAAATTTCACTTAGGTTGAAAATAGCCTTGAGCACGTCGTCCTTCGGATGGGACTTTCCGGATAAATCTGAATCTGTCGTATCAGTTTTAACAATTATTAAGCCTATAAACCGTTAAATAGCGCAAATTTTTTGAAAAACATTTTTATTTTGATTTTTGTGTAGGATTCAGATAATCCGGTCGTTCTCTATCAGTTTTAACAAATATTATATCTATAAACTGTTAAAAAGCGAGAAATTTCAAGAATGGAGTCTACCGAGCTCAGGATCGCCACTTAGAAATCTAGTTGAGGCACTTAGGTCAGATGTTTCAATCGGGAAGTTAAAAAACACTTTGAGCACGTCGTCCTTCGGATGGGACTTTAAGCGATGATCCAGGGCTTTTTCGAATGTGAGGTACTCGATAATGAGACGTATGTTATGTAAATAAACCTGGGTAGGTGAAATATCACTTAGGTTGAAAATAGCCTTGAGCACGTCGTCCTTCGGATGGGACTTTCCGGATAAATCTGAATCTGTCGTATCAGTTTTAACAATTATTAAGCCTATAAACCGTTAAATAGCGCAAATTTTTTGAAAAACATTTTTATTTTGATTTTTGTGTAGGATTCAGATAATCCTGTCGTTCTCTATCAGTTTTAACAAATATTATATCTATAAAGTGTTAAAAAGCGAGAAATTTCAAGAATGGAGTCTACCGAGCTCAGGATCGCCACTTACAAATCTAGCTGAGGCACTTAGGTCAGATGTTTTAATCGGGAAGTGAAAAATAACTATGAGCACGTCGTCCTTCGGATGGGACTTTAAGCGATGTTCCAGGACTTTTTCGAATGTGAGGTACTCGATAATGAGACGTATGTTATGTAAATAAACCTGGGTAGGTGAAATTTCACTTAGGTTGAAAATAGCCTTGAGCACGTCGTCCTTCGGATGGGACTTTCCGGATATATCTGAATCTGTCGTATCAGTTTTAACAATTATTAAGCCTATAAACCGTTAAATAGCGCAAATTTTTTGAAAAACATTTTTATTTTGATTTTTGTGTAGGATTCAGATAATCCGGTCGTTCTGTATCAGTTTTAACAAATATTAAATCTATAAACCGTTAAAAAGCGAGAAATTTCAAGAATGGAGTCTACCGAGCTCAGGATCGCCACTTAGAAATCTAGTTGAGGCACTTAGGTCAGATGTTTCAATCGGGAAGTTAAAAAACACTTTGAACACGTCGTCCTTCGGATGGGACTTTAAGCGATGATCCAGGGCTTTTTCGAATGTGAGGTACTCGATAATGAGACGTATGTTATGTAAATAAACCTGGGTAGGTGAAATTTCACTTAGGTTGAAAATAGCCTTGAGCACGTCGTCCTTCGGATGGGACTTTCCGGATAAATCTGATTCTGTCGTATCAGTTTTAACAATTATTAAGCCTATAAACCGTTAAATAGCGCAAATTTTTTGAAAAACATTTTCATTTTGATTTTTGTTTAGGATTCAGATAATCCGGTCGTTCTCTATCAGTTTTAACAAATATTAAATCTATAAACCGTTAAAAAGCGAGAAATTTCAAGAATGGAGTCTACCGAGCTCAGGATCGCCACGTAGAAATTTAGTTGAGGCACTTAGGTCAGATGTTTCAATCGGGAAGTTAAAAAACACTTTGAGCACGTCGTCCTTCGGATGGGACTTTAAGCGATGATCCAGGGCTTTTTCGAATGTGAGGTACTCGATAATGAGACGTATGTTATGTAAATAAACCTGGGTAGGTGAAATATCACTTAGGTTGGAAATAGTATTGAGCACGTCGTCCTTCGGATGGGACTTTCCGGATAAATCTGAATCTCTCGTATCAGTTTTAACAATTATTAAGCCTATAAACCGTTAAATAGCGCAAATTTTTTGAAAAACATTTTTATTTTGATTTTTGTGTAGGATTCAGATAATCCGGTCGTTCTCTATCAGTTTTAACAAATATTAAATCTATAAACCGTTAAAAAGCGAGAAATTTCAAGAATGGAGTCTACCGAGCTCAGGATCGCCACTTAGGAATCTAGTTGAGGCACTTAGGTCAGATGTTGTAATCGGGAAGCTAAAAATAACTTTGAGCACGTCGTCCTTCGGATGGGACATTAAGCAATGATCCAGGGCTTTTTCGAATGTGAGGTACTCGATAATGAGACGTATGTTATGTAAATAAACCTGGGTAGGTAAATTTCCACTTAGGTTGAAAGCCTTGAGAACGTCGTCCTTCGAATGGGACTTTCCGGATATATCTGAATCTGTAGTATCAGTTTTAACAATTATTAAGCCTATAAACCGTTATAGCGCGAATTTTTTGAAAAACGTTTTCATTTTGATTTTTTTGTGGGGTTCAGATAATCCGGTCGTTCTCTATCAGTTTTAACAAATATTATATCTATAAACTGTTAAAAAGCGAGAAATTTCAAGAATGGAGTCTACCGAGCTCAGGATCGCCACTTAGAAATCTAGTTGAGGCACTTAGGTCAGATGTTTCAATCGGGAAGTTAAAAAACACTTTGAGCACGTCGTCCTTCGGATGGGACTTTAAGCGATGATCCAGGGCTTTTTCGAATGTGAGGTACTCGATAATGAGACGTATGTTATGTAAATAAACCTGGGTAGGTGAAATATCACTTAGGTTGAAAATAGCCTTGAGCACGTCGTCCTTCGGATGGGACTTTCCGGATAAATCTGAATCTCTCGTATCAGTTTTAACAATTATTAAGCCTATAAACCGTTAAATAGCGCAAATTTTTTGAAAAACATTTTTATTTTGATTTTTGTGTAGGATTCAGATAATCCGGTCGTTCTCTATCAGTTTTAACAAATATTAAATCTATAAACCGTTAAAAAGCGAGAAATTTCAAGAATGGAGTCTACCGAGCTCAGGATCGCCACTTAGGAATCTAGTTGAGGCACTTAGGTCAGATGTTGTAATCGGGAAGCTAAAAATAACTTTGAGCACGTCGTCCTTCGGATGGGACATTAAGCAATGATCCAGGGCTTTTTCGAATGTGAGGTACTCGATAATGAGACGTATGTTATGTAAATAAACCTGGGTAGGTAAATTTCCACTTAGGTTGAAAGCCTTGAGAACGTCGTCCTTCGAATGGGACTTTCCGGATATATCTGAATCTGTAGTATCAGTTTTAACAATTATTAAGCCTATAAACCGTTATAGCGCGAATTTTTTGAAAAACGTTTTCATTTTGATTTTTTTGTGGGGTTCAGATAATCCGGTCGTTCTCTATCAGTTTTAACAAATATTATATCTATAAACTGTTAAAAAGCGAGAAATTTCAAGAATGGAGTCTACCGAGCTCAGGATCGCCACTTAGAAATCTAGTTGAGGCACTTAGGTCAGATGTTTCAATCGGGAAGTTAAAAAACACTTTGAGCACGTCGTCCTTCGGATGGGACTTTAAGCGATGATCCAGGGCTTTTTCGAATGTGAGGTACTCGATAATGAGACGTATGTTATGTAAATAAACCTGGGTAGGTGAAATATCACTTAGGTTGAAAATAGCCTTGAGCACGTCGTCCTTCGGATGGGACTTTCCGGGTATATCTGAATCTGTAGTATCAGTTTTAACAATTATTAAGCCTATAAACCGTTAAATAGCGCGAATTTTTTGAAAAACGTTTTCATTTTGATTTTTGTGTCGGGTTCAGATAATCCGGTCGTTCTCTATCAGTTTTAACAAATATTTAATCTATAAACCGTTAAAAAGCGAGAAATTTGAAGAATGGAGTCTACCGAGCTCAGGATCGCCACTTACAAATCTAGCTGAGGCACTTAGGTCAGATGTTTTAATCGGGAAGTGGAAAATAACTATGAGCACGTCGTCCTTCGGATGGGACTTTAAGCGATGTTCCAGGACTTTTTCGAATGTGAGGTACTCGATAATGAGACGTATGTTATGTAAATAAACCTGGGTAGGTGAAATTTCACTTAGGTTGAAAATAGCCTTGAGCACGTCGTCCTTCGGATGGGACTTTCCGGATAAATCTGAATCTGTCGTATCAGTTTTAACAATTATTAAGCCTATAAACCGTTAAATAGCGCAAATTTTTTAAAAAACATTTTTATTTTGATTTTTGTGTAGGATTCAGATAATCCGGTCGTTCTCTATCAGTTTTAACAAATATTATATCTATAAACTGTTAAAAAGCGAGAAATTTCAAGAATGGAGTCTACCGAGCTCAGGATCGCCACTTAGAAATCTAGTTGAGGCACTTAGGTCAGATGTTTCAATCGGGAAGTTAAAAAACACTTTGAGCACGTCGTCCTTCGGATGGGACTTTAAGCGATGATCCAGGGCTTTTTCGAATGTGAGGTACTCGATAATGAGACGTATGTTATGTAAATAAACCTGGGTAGGTGAAATATCACTTAGGTTGAAAATAGCCTTGAGCACGTCGTCCTTCGGATGGGACTTTCCGGATAAATCTGAATCTGTCGTATCAGTTTTAACAATTATTAAGCCTATAAACCGTTAAATAGCGCAAATTTTTTGAAAAACATTTTTATTTTGATTTTTGTGTAGGATTCAGATAATCCGGTCGTTCTGTATCAGTTTTAACAAATATTAAATCTATAAACCGTTAAAAAGCGAGAAATTTCAAGAATGGAGTCTACCGAGCTCAGGATCGCCACTTACAAATCTAGCTGAGGCACTTAGGTCAGATGTTTTAATCGGGAAGTGAAAAATAACTATGAGCACGTCGTCCTTCGGATGGGACTTTAAGCGATGTTCCAGGACTTTTTCGAATGTGAGGTACTCGATAATGAGACGTATGTTATGTAAATAAACCTGGGTAGGTGAAATTTCACTTAGGTTGAAAATAGCCTTGAGCACGTCGTCCTTCGGATGGGACTTTCCGGATATATCTGAATCTGTCGTATCAGTTTTAACAATTATTAAGCCTATAAACCGTTAAATAGCGCAAATTTTTTGAAAAACATTTTTATTTTGATTTTTGTGTAGGATTCAGATAATCCGGTCGTTCTGTATCAGTTTTAACAAATATTAAATCTATAAACCGTTAAAAAGCGAGAAATTTCAAGAATGGAGTCTACCGAGCTCAGGATCGCCACTTAGAAATCTAGTTGAGGCACTTAGGTCAGATGTTTCAATCGGGAAGTTAAAAAACACTTTGAACACGTCGTCCTTCGGATGGGACTTTAAGCGATGATCCAGGGCTTTTTCGAATGTGAGGTACTCGATAATGAGACGTATGTTATGTAAATAAACCTGGGTAGGTCAATTTCCACTTAGGTTGAAAGCCTTGAGCACGTCGTCCTTCGAATGGGACTTTCCGGATATATCTGAATCTGTAGTATCAGTTTTAACAATTATTAAGCCTATAAACCGTTATTGCGCGAATTTTTTGAAAAACTTTTTCATTTTGATTTTTGTGTGGGGTTCAGATAATCCGGTCGTTCTCTATCAGTTTTAACAAATATTTAATCTATAAACCGTTAAAAAGCGAGAAATTTGAGGAATGGAGTCTACCGAGCTCAGGATCGCCACTTAGAAATCTAGTTGAGGCACTTAGGTCAGATGTTTCAATCGGGAAGTTAAAAAACACTTTGAGCACGTCGTCCTTCGGATGGGACTTTAAGCGATGATCCAGGGCTTTTTCGAATGTGAGGTACTCGATAATGAGACGTATGTTATGTAAATAAACCTGGGTAGGTGAAATATCACTTAGGTTGAAAATAGCCTTGAGCACGTCGTCCTTCGGATGGGACTTTCCGGATATATCTGAATCTGTAGTATCAGTTTTCACAATTATTAAGCCTATAAACCGTTAAATAGCGCGAATTTTTTGAAAAACGTTTTCATTTTGATTTTTGTGTCGGGTTCAGATAATCCGGTCGTTCTCTATCAGTTTTAACAAATATTAAATCTATAAACCGTTAAAAAGCGAGAAATTTCAAGAATGGAGTCTACCGAGCTCAGGATCGCCACTTACAAATCTAGCTGAGGCACTTAGGTCAGATGTTTTAATCGGGAAGTGAAAAATAACTATGAGCACGTCGTCCTTCGGATGGGACTTTAAGCGATGTTCCAGGACTTTTTCGAATGTGAGGTACTCGATAATGAGACGTATGTTATGTAAATAAACCTGGGTAGGTCAATTTCTACTTAGGTTGAAAGCCTTGAGCACGTCGTCCTTCGGATGGGACTTTCCGGATATATCTGAATCTGTAGTATCAGTTTTAACAATTATTAAGCCTATAAACCGTTAAATAGCGCGAATTTTTTGAAAAACGTTTTCATTTTGATTTTTGTGTGGGGTTCAGATAATCCGGTCGTTCTCTATCAGTTTTAACAAATATTTAATCTATAAACCGTTAAAAAGCGAGAAATTTGAAGAATGGAGTCTACCGAGCTCAGGATCGCCACTTACAAATCTAGCTGAAGCACTTAGGTCAGATGTTTTAATCGGGAAGTGGAAAATAACTATGAGCACGTCGTCCTTCGGATGGGACTTTAAGCGATGTTCCAGGACTTTTTCGAATGTGAGGTACTCGATAATGAGACGTATGTTATGTAAATGAACCTGGGTAGGTGAAATTTTACTTAGGTTGAAAATAGCCTTGAGCACGTCGTCCTTCGGATGGGACTTTCCGGATAAATCTGAATCTGTCGTATCAGTTTTAACAATTATTAAGCCTATAAACCGTTAAATAGCGCAAATTGTTTGAAAAACATTTTTATTTTGATTTTTGTGTAGGATTCAGATAATCCGGTCGTTCTCTATCAGTTTTAACTAATATTAAATCTATAAACCGTTAAAAAGCGAGAAATTTCAAGAATGGAGTCTACCGAGCTCAGGATCGCCACTTAGAAATCTAGTTGAGGCACTTAGGTCAGATGTTTCAATCGGGAAGTTAAAAAACACTTTGAGCACGTCGTCCTTCGGATGGGACTTTAAGCGATGATCCAGGGCTTTTTCGAATGTGAGGTACTCGATAATGAGACGTATGTTATGTAAATAAGCCTGGGTAGGTGAAATATCACTTAGGTTGAAAATAGCATTGAGCACGTCGTCCTTCGGATGGGACTTTCCGGATAAATCTGAATCTCTCGTATCAGTTTTAACAATTATTAAGCCTATAAACCGTTAAATAGAGGAAATTTTTATGAAAAACATTTTTATTTTGATTTTTGTGTAGGATTCAGATAATCCGGTCGTTCTCTATCAGTTTTAACAAATATTAAATCTATAAACCGTTAAAAAGCGAGAAATTTCAAGAATGGAGTCTACCGAGCTCAGGATCGCCACTTAGAAATCTAGGAAATCTAGAAATCTTAGAAATCTATCATACATCTTTTTTTTTTGGCATTTTTCTTCCATAGTGGATCGGTGTCACCATATTTAAAGTCAGTCTGAACGTTGTGCTGACGTTGGCATAATCCGAAACCAGCACACTCTATGGCTCTGTCAGTTAACAAATATTTAATCTATAAACCGTTAAAAAGCGAGAAATTTGAAGAATGGAGTCTACCGAGCTCAGGATCGCCACTTAGAAATCTAGCTGAGGCACTTAGGTCAGATGTTTTAATCGGGAAGTTAAAAATAACTTTGAGCACTTCGTCCTTCGGATGGGACATTAAGCGATGATCCAGGGCTTTTTCGAATGTGAGGTACTCGATAATGAGACGTATGTTATGTAAATAAACCTGGGTAGGTCAATTTCCACTTAGGTTGAAAGCCTTGAGCACGTCATCCTTCGAATGGGACTTTCCGGATATATCTGAATCTGTAGTATCAGTTTTAACAATTATTAAGCCTATAAACCGTTATAGCGCGAATTTTTTGAAAAACGTTTTCATTTTGATTTTTGTGTGGGGTTCAGATAATCCGGTCGTTCTCTATCAGTTTTAACAAATATTTAATCTATAAACCGTTAAAAAGCGAGACATTTGAAGAATGGAGTCTACCGAGCTCAGGATCGCCACTTACAAATCTAGCTGAAGCACTTAGGTCAGATGTTTTAATCGGGAAGTGGAAAATAACTATGAGCACGTCGTCCTTCGGATGGGACTTTAAGCGATGTTCCAGGACTTTTTCGAATGTGAGGTACTCGATAATGAGACGTATGTTATGTAAATGAACCTGGGTAGGTGAAATTTTACTTAGGTTGAAAATAGCCTTGAGCACGTCGTCCTTCGGATGGGACTTTCCGGATAAATCTGAATCTGTCGTATCAGTTTTAACAATTATTAAGCCTATAAACCGTTAAATAGCGCAAATTGTTTGAAAAACATTTTTATTTTGATTTTTGTGTAGGATTCAGATAATCCGGTCGTTCTCTATCAGTTTTAACTAATATTAAATCTATAAACCGTTAAAAAGCGAGAAATTTCAAGAATGGAGTCTACCGAGCTCAGGATCGCCACTTAGAAATCTAGTTGAGGCACTTAGGTCAGATGTTTCAATCGGGAAGTTAAAAAACACTTTGAGCACGTCGTCCTTCGGATGGGACTTTAAGCGATGATCCAGGGCTTTTTCGAATAGGAGGTACTCGATAATGAGACGTATGTTATGTAAATAAGCCTGGGTAGGTGAAATATCACTTAGGTTGAAAATAGCATTGAGCACGTCGTCCTTCGGATGGGACTTTCCGGATAAATCTGAATCTCTCGTATCAGTTTTAACAATTATTAAGCCTATAAACCGTTAAATAGAGGAAATTTTTATGAAAAACATTTTTATTTTGATTTTTGTGTAGGATTCAGATAATCCGGTCGTTCTCTATCAGTTTTAACAAATATTAAATCTATAAACCGTTAAAAAGCGAGAAATTTCAAGAATGGAGTCTACCGAGCTCAGGATCGCCACTTAGAAATCTAGGAAATCTAGAAATCTTAGAAATCTATCATACATCTTTTTTTTTTGGCATTTTTCTTCCATAGTGGATCGGTGTCACCATATTTAAAGTCAGTCTGAACGTTGTGCTGACGTTGGCATAATCCGAAACCAGCACACTCTATGGCTCTGTCAGTTAACAAATATTTAATCTATAAACCGTTAAAAAGCGAGAAATTTGAAGAATGGAGTCTACCGAGCTCAGGATCGCCACTTAGAAATCTAGCTGAGGCACTTAGGTCAGATGTTTTAATCGGGAAGTTAAAAATAACTTTGAGCACTTCGTCCTTCGGATGGGACATTAAGCGATGATCCAGGGCTTTTTCGAATGTGAGGTACTCGATAATGAGACGTATGTTATGTAAATAAACCTGGGTAGGTCAATTTCCACTTAGGTTGAAAGCCTTGAGCACGTCATCCTTCGGATGGGACTTTCCGGATATATCTGAATCTGTAGTATCAGTTTTAACAATTATTAAGCCTATAAACCGTTATAGCGCGAATTTTTTGAAAAACGTTTTCATTTTGATTTTTGTGTGGGGTTCCGATAATCCGGTCGTTCTCTATCAGTTTTAACAAATATTTAATCTATAAACCGTTAAAAAGCGAGAAATTTGAAGAATAGAGTCTACCGAGCTCAGGATCGCCACTTACAAATCTAGCTGAGGCACTTAGGTCAGATGTTTTAATCGGGAAGTGAAAAATAACTATGAGCACGTCGTCCTTCGGATGGGACTTTAAGCGATGTTCCAGGACTTTTTCGAATGTGAGGTACTCGATAATGAGACGTATGTTATGTAAATAAACCTGGGTAGGTGAAATTTCACTTAGGTTGAAAATAGCATTGAGCACGTCGTCCTTCGGATGGGACTTTCCGGATAAGTCTGAATCTCTCGTATCAGTTTTAACAATTATTAAGCCTATAAACCGTTAAATAGAGCAAATTCTTGAAAAACATTTTTATTTTGATTTTTGTGTAGGATTCAGATAATCCGGTCGTTCTCTATCAGTTTCAACAAATATTAAATCTATAAACCGTTAAAAAGCGAGAAATTTCAAGAATGGAGTCTACCGAGCTCAGGATCGCCACTTAGAAATCTAGGAAATCTAGAAATCTTAGAAATCTATCATACATCTTTTTTTTTTTGGCATTTTTCTTCCATAGTGGATCGGTGTCACCATATTTAAAGTCAGTCTGAACGTTGTGCTGACGTTGGCATAATCCGAAACCAGCACACTCTATGGCTCTGTCAGTTAACAAATATTTAATCTATAAACCGTTAAAAAGCGAGAAATTTGAAGAATGGAGTCTACCGAGCTCAGGATCGCCACTTAGAAATCTAGCTGAGGCACTTAGGTCAGATGTTTTAATCGGGAAGTGGAAAATAACTATGAGCACGTCGTCCTTCGGATGGGACTTTAAGCGATGTTCCAGGACTTTTTCGAATGTGAGGTACTCGATAATGAGACGTATGTTATGTAAATGAACCTGGGTAGGTGAAATTTTACTTAGGTTGAAAATAGCATTGAGCACGTCGTCCTTCGGATGGGACTTTCCGGATAAATCTGAATCTGTCGTATCAGTTTTAACAATTATTGAGCCTATAAACCGTTAACCACTTAGGTTGAAAGCCTTGAGCACGTCGTCCTTCGGATGGGACTTTCCG
This sequence comes from Aradus depressus, assembly GCA_963662175.1. Taxonomy (NCBI): domain Eukaryota; kingdom Metazoa; phylum Arthropoda; class Insecta; order Hemiptera; family Aradidae; genus Aradus; species Aradus depressus. The sequence continues at coordinate 50,044,395 of OY759217.1, read as the reverse complement.
GATATATCTGAATCTGTAGTATCAGTTTTAACAATTATTAAGCCTATAAACCGTTAAATAGCGCGAATTTTTTGAAAAACTTTTTCATTTTGATTTTTGTGTGGGGTTCAGATAATCCGGTCGTTCTCTATCAGTTTTAATAAATATTTAATCTATAAACCGTTAAAAAGCGAGAAATTTGAAGAATGGAGTCTACCGAGCTCAGGATCGCCACTTACAAATCTAGCTGAGGCACTTAGGTCAGATGTTTTAATCGGGAAGTGGAAAATAACTATGAGCACGTCGTCCTTCGGATGGGACTTTAAGCGATGTTCCAGGACTTTTTCGAATGTGAGGTACTCGATAATGAGACGTATGTTATGTAAATAAACCTGGGTAGGTGAAATTTCACTTAGGTTGAAAATAGCCTTGAGCACGTCGTCCTTCGGATGGGACTTTCCGGATAAATCTGAATCTGTCGTATCAGTTTTAACAATTATTAAGCCTATAAACCGTTAAATAGCGCAAATTTTTTGAAAAACATTTTTATTTTGATTTTTGTGTAGGATTCAGATAATCCGGTCGTTCTCTATCAGTTTTTACAAATATTAAATCTATAAACCGTTAAAAAGCGAGAAATTTCAAGAATGGAGTCTACCGAGCTCAGGATCGCCACTTACAAATCTAGCTGAGGCACTTAGGTCAGATGTTTTAATCGGGAAGTGAAAAATAACTATGAGCACGTCGTCCTTCGGATGGGACTTTAAGCGATGTTCCAGGACTTTTTCGAATGTGAGGTACTCGATAATGAGACGTATCTTATGTAAATAAACCTGGGTAGGTGAAATTTCACTTAGGTTGAAAATAGCCTTGAGCACGTCGTCCTTCGGATGGGACTTTCCGGATAAATCTGAATCTGTCGTATCAGTTTTAACAATTATTAAGCCTATAAACCGTTAAATAGCGCAAATGTTTTGGAAAACATTTTTATTTTGATTTTTGTGTAGGATTCAGATAATCCGGTCGTTCTCTATCAGTTTTAACAAATATTAAATCTATAAACCGTTAAAAAGCGAGAAATTTAAAGAATGGAGTCTACCGAGCTCAGGATCGCCACTTAGAAATCTAGGAAATCTAGAAATCTTAGAAATCTATCATACATCTTTTTTTTTTGGCATTTTTCTTCCATAGTGGATCGGTGTCACCATATTTAAAGTCAGTCTGAACGTTGTGCTGACGTTGGCATAATCCGAAACCAGCACACTCTATGGCTCTGTCAGTTAACAAATATTTAATCTATAAACCGTTAAATAGCGCAAATTTTTTGAAAAACATTTTTATTTTGATTTTTGTGTAGGATTCAGATAATCCGGTCGTTCTCTATCAGTTTTAACAAATATTAAAGCTATAAACCGTTAAAAAGCGAGAAATTTGAAGAATGGAGTCTACCGAGCTCAGGATCGCCACTTAGAAATCTAGCTGAGGCACTTAGGTCAGATGTTTCAATCGGGAAGTTAAAAAACAATTTGAGCACGTCGTCCTTCGGATGGGACTTTAAGCGATGATCCAGGGCTTTTTCGAATGTGAGGTACTCGATAATGAGACGTATGTTATGTAAATAAACCTGGTTAGGTGAAATTTCACTTAGGTTGAAAATAGCCTTGAGCACGTCGTCAGTCGGATGGGACTTTTCGGATATATCTGATTCTGTCGTATCAGTTTTAACAATTATTAAGCCCATAAACCGTTAAATAGCGTGAATTTTTTGAAAAACATTTTTATTTTGATTTTTGTGTAGGATTCAGATAATCCGGTCGTTCTCTATCAGTTTTAACAAATATTAAATCTATAAACCGTTAAAAAGCGAGAAATTTCAAGAATGGAGTCTACCGAGCACAGGATCGCCACTTAGAAATCTAGCTGAGGCACTTAGGTCAGATGTTTTAATCGGGATGTGAAAAATAAGTATGAGCACGTCGTCCTTCGGATGGGACTTTAAGCTATGTTCCAGGACTTTTTCGAATGTGAGGTACTCGATAATGAGACGTATGTTATGTAAATAAACCTGGGTAGGTCAATTTCTACTTAGGTTGAAAGCCTTGAGCACGTCGTCCTTCGGATGGGACTTTCCGGATAAATCTGAATCTGTCGTATCAGTTTTAACAATTATTAAGCCTATAAACCGTTAAATAGCGCAAATGTTTTGAAAAACATTTTTATTTTGATTTTTGTGTAGGATTCAGATAATCCGGTCGTTCTCTATCAGTTTTAACAAATATTTAATCTATAAACCGTTAAAAAGCGAGAAATTTGAAGAATGGAGTCTACCGAGCTCAGGATCGCCACTTAGAAATCTAGATGAGGCACTTAGGTCAGATGTTTTAATCGGGAAGTGAAAAATAACTATGAGCACGTCGTCCTTCGGATGGGACTTTAAGCGATGTTCCAGGACTTTTTCGAATGTGAGGTACTCGATAATGAGACGTATGTTATGTAAATAAACCTGGGTAGGTGAAATTTCACTTAGGTTGAAAATAGCCTTGAGCACGTCGTCCGTCGGATGGGACTTTCCGGATAAATCTGAATCTGTCGTATCAGTTTTAACAATTATTAAGCCTATAAACCGTTAAATAGCGCAAATTTTTTGAAAAACATTTTTATTTTGATTTTTGTGTAGGATTCAGATAATCCGGTCGTTCTCTATCAGTTTTAACAAATATTAAATCTATAAACCGTTAAAAAGCGAGAAATTTCAAGAATGGAGTCTACCGAGCTCAGGATCGCCACTTAGGAATCTAGTTGAGGCACTTAGGTCAGATGTTTTAATCGGGAAGCTAAAAATAACTTTGAGCACGTCGTCCTTCGGATGGGACATTAAGCAATGATCCAGGGCTTTTTCGAATGTGAGGTACTCGATAATGAGACGTATGTTATGTAAATAAACCTGGGTAGGTCAATTTCTACTTAGGTTGAAAGTCTTGAGCACGTCGTCCTTCGGATGGGACTTTCCGGATAAATCTGTATCTGTCGTATCAGTTTTAACAATTATTAAGCCTATAAACCGTTAAATAGCGCAAATTTTTCGAATAACTTTTTTATTTTGATTTTTGTGTAGGATTCAGATAATCCGGTCGTTCTCTATCAGTTTTAACAAATATTTAATCTATAAACCGTTAAAAAGCGAGAAATTTAAAGAATGGAGTCTACCGAGCTCAGGATCGCCACTTACAAATCTAGCTGAGGCACTTAGGTCAGATGTTTTAATAGGGAAGTGAAAAATAACTATGAGCACGTCGTCCTTCGGATGGGACTTTAAGCGATGTTCCAGGACTTTTTCGAATGTGAGGTACTCGATAATGAGACGTATGTTATGTAAATAAACCTGGGTAGGTGAAATTTCACTTAGGTTGAAAATAGCCTTGAGCACGTCGTCCTTCGGATGGGACTTTCCGGATAATTCTGAATCTCTCGTATCAGTTTTAACAATTATTAAGCCTATAAACCGTTAAATAGCGCAAATTTTTTGAAAAACATTTTTATTTTGATTTTTGTGTAGTATTCAGATAATCCGGTCGTTCTCTATCAGTTTTAACAAATATTAAATCTATAAACCGTTAAAAAGCGAGAAATTTGAAGAATGGAGTCTACCGAGCTTAGGATCGCCACTTAGAAATCTAGCTGAGGCACTTAGGTCAGATGTTTCAATCGGGAAGTTAAAAAACACTTTGAGCACGTCGTCCTTCGGATGGGACTTTAAGCGATGATCCAGGGCTTTTTCGAATGTGAGGTACTCGATAATGAGACGTATGTTAATAAATAACATAGACTAGATTTTGAAAAATGATATAATTATATTTCATTTCAAATACAAGGGCCAGTCGGCGTAGTTAAAAGGAAAAAACAAAAATAAACAGTTAACTCTCCTGATGTGGAGGGGTGAATGTGGAAGATGGGCTGATGAACTGATCTCCAAACAAGGCCGAGAAGATCTGGGAGTAGGCTGAGGACGCCGTCACACCAGATGAGCCAAGTACCAGACTTCAGAGGTCCACGGAAAGGCGATCCGGATTGACGAGAGAAGTTGGTGGCCTTGAGAAGTGCCCTAATGTCAACAGGTTGAAGGACCATGGAAGACTATCTGTCCAACACTGACCAGCGGTCATAACACGAACTATTCCCCACTCCCCCACATTCATAGGCTCCTCCCATAAATTGTTAATATGATGTAATATAAACATAAGAATAAATTACATGAGTAATATTGACCATAGTTATTATGATAATAATATTAATAATTATTAGAATAATTAATGAAAGAAAACTTAAGAAAAAATACCTCTACAAAAATCAAAAATTAATTAAATGTTGCGCTAACATAACCGCCCACCAAATTTTATATGAAAAAAAAAATTTAAAGAAATTACTTCTCTGAGTCACCCGATTGGGGAATCAGTGGCACACACTTAGATAGGGGACGTTTAAAAATACCCTTAAGAGTATGAACATTTACAACCCTAACAATTCCGTCGGGACCTGGGAAGACGTCAGTTATTCTTCCGCGAGGCCATTGAGCAGGTGAGGAATGTTTGCCCCAAAGAAGAACCAAATCACCGACATGAGGATGGTAAGTAGTTCTAAACCATTTTGGTCGTTGTTGGAGAGTTGTAAGATATTCATTCCTCCATCGTTGCCAATAGTGTTGAACTCTTTGTTGTACGAGTTGCCATCTGGTGAGTCGATTCTCAGGACTGTCCGTAAAGTCGACTTCTGGTCTCGTTGTTAGAGCTGTCCCAATCAAGAAATGACCTGGAGTAAGAATGTCTAGATCAGTAGGATCTGATGTTAAGGCACAAAGAGGTCTTGAGTTTAGAATCGCTTCAATCCTTGCGAACAAGGTGGTGAGCTCTTCGAAAGTGAAAGCTGTATCATTGAGAACGCGTTTAAAATGATTCTTCACGCACTTGACGCCGGCTTCCCAGATACCTCCAAAATTGGGTGAGTAAGGAGGGTTAAAAACCCATTCCACACCTCTCGTCAGTAGATGGGAAGACAAATCCTCTTGGACAGATTTTTTATGTAACCATTTCTGCATGTCAGAGAGATGCCTTGCCGCTCCGACAAAGTTGCTGCCACAATCTGACAGAATTTTAGTAGGGAGCCCTCTACGTGAAATGAATCTATCGAGCGTGGCCATGAAGGACGCTGTCGAAAGATCAGATACCAGTTCCAAATGAAGAGCCTTAGTAGTCATACATACAAACAGATATAAATATGATTTGCTAACAGGCGCATTTCTTCTCCGAGACTCCCTGATAGAAAATGGGCCGGCAAAATCGACGCCAACATTAATAAAAGTTCGGCCAGCTTCAAAACGACACGTAGGCAAACTGCCCATCAGAGCCTCAGCTGGCTTTGCTGAAAACTTATAACAAATGTCACATCTAAATAACTCTTGTCTGATTAAACGCCTTGCTGAGAGGATCCAGAAACGTTGACGTATCAAGGCATGGAGTTGATTTAGACCAGCATGCAAATACAAGTGGTGATAGTGACGTATTATAAGTCTAGAGAGGTGGGAATGATGAGGTAGGATGATAGGGTGCTTCATACCTTCAGGAAGAGGTGATTGTTGAAGACGACCGCCCACCCTCAAAAGTCCCAAGGGATCCAAGAATGGAGTCAGACCTCGGAGATTAGTGGAGGCATAATCCTCGTCGCCACTGTGTATAGCGTTAGGTAAATAACAATTTTGGATAAGACGGATACAGGTTGTCTCCGCCGCGTTCAATTCTCTTAATGTCAAAGGTCCACACAGATTGGAGTTGCGGGCATTCTGGATGAATCGCCGCACATACGATACCGTCCTGAGAAGCTTCATAAATGATGAGAAGTTTTCGATCCATGACACAAGGTCAGGGACGACCTTTGAACTGAGAGTAGCAATTATACCGCCCCTAAGCTCGGGCAAAACTGTTGTCCGGCTACAAAATCTTTCGATCTTTGGCCAGTCATGGACGGGAAGTTGTAGCCAAGACGGTCCGTTCCACCATAGATCACTACGTAAAATCTGAGATGGGCGGAGACCCCGTGAGGCAGCGTCAGCTGGATAGTTCAATGTGCCCACGTGACGCCAGGACACCTCAGGAATTAACTGTAAAATTTCTACAATACGGTTGGCCACAAATATCACCGGTGTTAAATAACCTAGAGGATCGAAGATACGCGCAATTGCAGATAGAACACCACGTTTAGTGCACTGAGGACGTGGGGTGGTGATATTATATGAGAACTCATCTGACTGAGCATTCCACTGGACCCCTAACACCTTAAAAACACAATCTTCTCCCTTCGAAAGCGAAATAGACCTTTCATGAAACTTCTCTGGAACTGCCTTGAGCACACTCTCTGAATTGCTGGCCCACTTACGAAGCTCGAAATTACCCTTCATGAGTAAATCAATTAGTTGTTGTTGAAGGCTGAGGGCTTCATCGATACTTGATGCCCCAGTTATGATATCATCCATATATACGTCCTCGCGTAACACTTTGGACGCATGGATGAAATGATGACCTTCATCCAGAGTGAGTTGTTTAAGAACGCGAAGAGCCAAGTAGGGGGAGCAGAACATCCCGTAAGTCAAGGTGCACAATTCATATTCTTTAACGTCATCAGCAGGATCCGATCTCCAGTAAATATGTTGATAAAGACGATCCGGTTCATTGATAAGGATTTGGCGATACATCTTACAGATATCCGTCACAAACACAATGCGATGAATTCTAAAATTAAGCATGATGTCCGCAATATCAAGTTGAAGTTTCGGTCCAACAAAAAGATGTTGATTTAGAGAGCCGGTAGAAATCGACGACGACATGGACGCATCAAAAACCGCTCTCAACTTAGTTGTTGAGCTAGTCTCTTTTAAAATGCCATGATGGGGAATTATGTATTTCCCAGGAAAGGAAGCGATTTCCATGTGTCCCAGAGAGAGATACTCTTCCATAAAAGTGATATATTCCCGTCTCAATGTGGGATTTCTCAACAATTTCTTTTCCAAGTTGTAGAACCGCTTCAACGCTTGCGATCTTGAATCACTTAATAATGGTGAAGGAGATTTAAATGGAAGAGCAACAACGTACCTCCCTGAAGTCAAACGACGATGAGTCCGGGCAAAATGTTCTTCGCAAAGTTCCTCTTCCGGATCGGTCACAACTCCAATACTAGGTTCCTCCAATTCCCAGAATCGTTCAAGTTGACGGTGAATAAAGGGAATCGTCGTGAGGGTCAAAACCGATGGCCTGGGGAAGGACTCAAAATCAACTGAATAGGCACCAGTAACAATCCAGCCAAGAGATGTTTTAATGGTGGCTAAATCTGTACCGATAATAGGGATGGGTCTACCTTCCAATATTTTATAGTAAATATCGGCACCTAAAAGGCAGTCGATAGGACGAGGCAGTCCAAAATTCAAATCGGCTAATTTGATCGAAGGGTTAATTTTTCTGATTATAATTTCCGGAACTGCAATAGATGGAAGATCCGACGTTATTTTGGTGACAACTGTGGCGCGGACACCTAGTAGAGGGGCTTTACGATGAATAGATTTCATCTCAAAAAATGTAGTTCCTAAGGACGGAACACTAAGGTCCCCGACAGAACTTATCTGATGGGAATCATTCGCCACCGTCAAGCGGAGTCGCCGTGCACAGTCTGAAGTCACCAATGAGGATTGAGCTCCCGAATCAATGAGAGCACGAACGGGATGAAAACATCCTAGAACATCTGTTATGAAAACAGTAGCAGTACTAAGAAGTATTTGTTGAGCTGGAACATCAAAAGAATTACCACGAAAGGTAAGAATCGATTTCGAAGTTCCTGAAGGCGTCCCCATAGATGGAGGCCTAGTATCTTCAACGAGGGTGTTTTTTGAAAAATGAAGTAAGGAATGGTGAAGAGATTGGCAAATGAGACATCTAATTTTAAATTTGCATTCGTCGGTAGTATGACCAGAAGTTAAATGATATTTACATCCCTTGAAGGTTCTTACAAAGTGGAAGCGTTGCGACGGCGACAGATTCAAAAAATTGGGACATTTGGTCAAATCATGACCAGACAATTTACAGTATGGACACTTTGAAGTGCGCACATCCCATGGTTTTGAAGCTCTCTTGGTCGTCAAAAACACAGAAGAAGATTTATTACGGGTCTTCGTTGCCTTCGGGCAAGACGACTTACCGGGTCTGCTGGAAGACAGCTTCAGAATTTGCTGTCTGTCTCTGACAAACTCCAGAAGATCGTTGCATCGCGGAAATTCTTCCTTAACATGCTTGGATTCGAACATTTCCCTTGTTCTCTGGTCCAGACATTGAATAGCAAGATGAAACAAGATAAATTCCGCTTCATGAGGAATTTTTAGAAGTTGAAAAGCTTCCATACTGTCACCCACATGAGATAAAAATAATTTATAATTTTCGGAAACCTTTGGGTGAGATTTAAATGAGAGAAGTTTGTCCAAGAAGGCTGTAGCTAAGAAACGCTTCTTATCGTAGCGAGCTATCAAAGTCTTCCAGGCTAGGTCATAATTAGCCTCCGTCACAGGTATGGACTTTAAAAGGGATCGAGCCTCACCATTCAGACTAGAAATTAAATAATAAAATTTATCAGTTTTAGACAGTGTCGGTTCATCGTGAATTAAAGAAATGAAAACATCTTTGAAATGCGGCCAATCTGTCAATTCGCCTGAAAAATTTGGAATATTAATTTTTGGGAGGCGCGACCTGGTGTCGTTGATAACAGAAATATTTTGAGTTGGAGTAGCTGCTCGTTCTCGAGCTGGCCTGGGAGGCGGACAAAGCTCCATATGAATCATAAGGATCTCATAGATATAACGTTTCGAGTTCGATAAAATCGAAGAATCTCTATCCGTAGGATAATCCTCGCCTTTCTGAGCATTTACAAAGTATGTTTCCAACGCTTCATTTGTAAAGTTTAATTCACTTCGAAGATTTGAAAGATCGGAGAACATCGCTTGAAATAGATTCGTTTGACTGTTATCTACCTTAGCTGCACGGCCTTGTTCTCGAATAGATTTAATATCTTGACATAAAGAATAAAGTTTGCGTCTTAATATTATTGTCCGAGAATCGGAGAAAGCAGCAACATTAACATCCGCTTCCTCACTTGCCATGATTAAAAGAAAATGAAAATTGAAAATGAAACGAAGTATTTCTAAGAAAATGAAATTAAAATAATAAATATATCTGAAGTTGAAATTAACAAAAGAAGCTAGAGTGAATATAAACAAACATTGAACCTTCTAGTAGAATCAAAACAAATACAAGAACCTAAATGAGTGCCACTGAAAATATTAGGTTGAAAAAATATATATTTATGTATTTTAACACAAGAAAATGATAGACTATAAACTATTTAAAAAATAGATTATAATATAAGAAGAGTCTATCAACATAAAAATAAAAATAGAAATCCACTGATTAATGGATAGAAGAATGTTATTTACCTTGTTATGACCTATTTCCAGATCATAATAATAACACCTGATTACTGTCATAAATGATAACACGAAGGTTATAGGCAGGTATGTGGTGCGCAATAACAAGAAAATAGCTAGATGTACAAAAATAGGATTAAATCCAAAGTAGGATTAGAATACATCTTTGAACAAAATTCAAATACATATTTTAGCAAATATATATGTTCCTGGCCGGAATCACCAAATTCTATGTTAATAAATAACATAGACTAGATTTTGAAAAATGATATAATTATATTTCATTTCAAATACAAGGGCCAGTCGGCGTAGTTAAAAGGAAAAAACAAAAATAAACAGTTAACTCTCCTGATGTGGAGGGGTGAATGTGGAAGATGGGCTGATGAACTGATCTCCAAACAAGGCCGAGAAGATCTGGGAGTAGGCTGAGGACGCCGTCACACCAGATGAGCCAAGTACCAGACTTCAGAGGTCCACGGAAAGGCGATCCGGATTGACGAGAGAAGTTGGTGGCCTTGAGAAGTGCCCTAATGTCAACAGGTTGAAGGACCATGGAAGACTATCTGTCCAACACTGACCAGCGGTCATAACACGAACTATTCCCCACTCCCCCACATTCATAGGCTCCTCCCATAAATTGTTAATATGATGTAATATAAACATAAGAATAAATTACATGAGTAATATTGACCATAGTTATTATGATAATAATATTAATAATTATTAGAATAATTAATGAAAGAAAACTTAAGAAAAAATACCTCTACAAAAATCAAAAATTAATTAAATGTTGCGCTAACAACGTATGTTATGTAAATAAACCTGGTTAGGTGAAATTTCACTTAGGTTGAAAATAGCCTTGAGCACGTCGTCCGTCGGATGGGACTTTTCGGATATATCTGATTCTGTCGTATCATTTTTAACAATTATTAAGCCTATAAACCGTTAAATAGCGCAAATTTTTTGAAAAACATTTTTATTTTGATTTTTGTGTAGGATTCAGATAATCCGGTCGTTCTCTATCAGTTTTAACAAATATTAAATCTATAGCAGTTATACCCGGCGTTGCCCGGGGAACTTTGATTTTTCTCCCAATATCTTCTATAAAGCTATTCAGTTCCTCGACAGTACATTCATGATGTTATAATTTTCAATTATTCATACGGAATAAGGCTTATAGTCCTTCAGCTGTTGTAACGCTAGTAAGTTTTTAGGACCCCTGGGCACCACAGCTAGTATGCGCCTTTCAACGGCGGAAGCCACACCTAGTGAATACTTAGCATCGCTGGACGTCCTAGTCAGTGCGTACTTAAGAACGTTTGTGACCACAGCTAGTATGTGGCTTGCAACGCTGAGCACCACAGCTAGTACGTAGTTGGGAATGCTGGGCATCATAGCTAGTATGTGCCTTGCGACGGCGGACCCAACAGCTAGTACGTAGTTGGGAATGCTGGGCATCATAGCTAGTATGTGCCTTGCGACGGCGGACCCAACAGCTAGTACGTAGTTAGGAACGCTGGGCATCACAGCTATTAAGTGCCTTGCAACAGCGGACCCCACAGCTAGTATGTAGTTAAATACGCTGGGCATTACAGTTAGTAAGTGCTTTGCAACAGCGAACTTCACAGCTAGTACATAGTTAGGAACGCTGGGCACTACAGCTAGTAAATGCCTTGCAACAACGGACCCCACAGCTAGTACGTAGTTAGGAACGCTGGGCACTACAGCTAGTAAATGCCTTGCAACAACGGACCCCACAGCTAGTACGCTATTAGGAACCCTGGGCATCACAGCTAGTATGCTTTTGCAACGACGGACCCCACAGCTAGTACGTTCTTAGGAACGCTGGGCCCAACAGGTAGTAGGTGCCTTGCAACTGCGAACCCCACAGATAGTATGTAGTTAGAACCACAGGGCATCACAGCTAGTATGAGTTTTGCAACGGCGGACCCCACAGCTAGTACCTACGAGTGAAATACGCTGGGCCACACTGCTAGCGCCTTGCAACAGCAGACCCCACAGCTAGTACGATATTAGGAACGCTGGACATCACAGCTAGTAAATGTCTTGCAACAGTGAACCCCACAGCGAATACATAGTTACTACTACTACATGTGAAATTCATGACAATCCGATTCATGACAATACGACCAACCGTTAATGAGCTAACTCTATATGTATACTTAGGCCCCCCCACAACCCCCCCTCCCGTTCAAAACTTTGGGACGCCACACACCTTTTTTTCCTATTTGGCTTTTAAAAATACTACGTGAAATTTCATGACGATTCGCCCATTAGTTAATGAGTTAGCTCTATATTTATACTTAGGCCTCCCCACAACCCCCCCTCCCGTTCAAAACTTTGGGACGCCACACACCTTATTTTTCTATTTGGCCTTCAGGAATACTCCATGTGGAATTTCGTGACAATCCGACCAACCGTTAAAGAATTAGCTCTATATTTATACTTAGGCCCCCCCACAACCCCCCCTCCCGGTCAAAACTTTGGGACGCCACACACCTTTTTTTCCTTTTTGGCTTTTAAAAAGACTACGTGTGAAATTTCATGACGATTCGCCCATTAGTTAATGAGTTAGCTCTATATTTATATACTTAGGCCCCCCTTACAACCCCCCCTCCCGATCAAAACTTTGGGACGCCACACACCTTATTTTTCTATTCGGCCTTCAGGAATACTCCATGTGAAATTTCGTGACAATCCGACCAACCGTTAAAGAATTAGCTCTATATTTATACTTAGGCCCCCCCACAACCCCCCCTCCCGTTTAAAACTTTGGGACGCCACACACCTTTTTTTCCTATTTGGCTTTTAAAAATACTACGTGAAATTTCATGACGATTCGCCCATTAGTTAATGAGTTAGCTCTATATTTATACTTAGGCCCCCCTTACAACCCCCCCTCCCGATCAAAACTTTGGGACGCCACACACCTTTTTTTCCTATTTGGCTTTTAAAAATACTACATGTGAAACTTCGTGACAATCCGACCAACTGTTAAAGAGTTAGCTCTATATTTATACTTAGTCCCCCCCACAACCCCCCCTCCCGTTCAAAACTTTGGGACGCCACACACTTTTTTTTTCCTATTTGGCTTTTAAAAAGACTACGTGTGAAATTTCATGACAATTCGACCATTAGTTAATGTGTTAGCACTATTTATATACTTAGGCCCCCCCACAACCCCCCCTCCCGATCAAAACTTTGGGACGCCACACACCTTTTTTTCCTATTTGGCTTTTAAAAAGACTACCTGTGAAATTTCATGACAATTTGACCATTAGTTAATGAGTTAGCACTATTTATATACTTAGGCCCCCCTTACAACCCCCCCTCCCGATCAAAATTTTGGGACGCCACATAGCCTATTATTCAATCGGGCTCAAAAGAATGCTACATGGGAAGTTTCATAAAAATCCGTCCGGCGGTTTGGGCGTGATGCTGGAACAAACATACATACAAACAAACAAACAAACCCCGTTTCAGCTTTATTAATATAGATTAGAAGTCAGTGGAACAGAACGGAAAGATAAGAACTCTCCAATTCAAAAATACCAATAACTGCCGATGTAATGAATGTATCAACATCAAATTTCGTATTCAGAATTAAAATCCACTGAGGACATAACCAGTCAAAATTCAGCGATATCAACTGAGGGGAGGGGGGAGTTCCGGGATGGGGCCCTTTTCAAAACTCCTAATAACTGCCGATATAATGATTGTATCATCATCAAATTTCGTATTTAAAATTAAAATCCACTCAGGAAATAACCAGTCTAAATTCAGCAATATCAACTGAGGGGATGGGGAGTTCCGGGGTGGGGGCCCTTTTCAAAAATCCCAATAAATGCCGATGTGATGAATGTATCAACATCAAATTTCATATTTAAAATTAAAATCCAATGAGGACTTAATATTCAAAAATAATATATTAACTTAATATTTAAAAATACTATTTAAAATTAAAATCCACTGAACACATAACCAGTCAAATTTCAGCTATATCAACTGAGCGGAGGGGGGAGTTCCAGGATGGGGGCCATTTTCAAAAATCCCAATAACTGCCGATGTAATGAATGTATCAACATCAAATTTTGTATTTAAAATTAACATCCACTGAGGACATAACCAGTCTAAATTCAGCGATATCAACTGAGGGGAGGGGGGAGTTCCGGGGGCGATATCTGCTGAGGCGAGGAGCCACAACCCTCCCTCCCGTTCAAAATTTTGAGCCGTCACACACCCTATTTTTCTATTTGGCCTTCAGGAATACTACATGTGAAATTTCTTAATAATACGACCATTAGTTAATGACCTAGCACTGTATTTATACTTAGGCCTACCCCACAACCCCCCCTCCCGTTCACAATTTTGTGACGTCACACACTTTGTTTTTCTATTTGGCCATTAGGAATACTACATTTGAAATTTCATGATTATACGACCATTAGTTAATGAGTTAGCATTATTATAATGCTTACAACCCCCCCTCCCGTTCGAAATTTTGGGACGCCACATAGCCTATTATTCAGTCGGGCTCGAAAAGATGCTACATGTGAAGTTTTATGATAATCCGTCCAGCCGTTTGGGCGTGATGCTGGAACACACAAACCCCGTTTCAGCTTTAGTAATACAGATCATGCAAGTCGGTGGAACAAAACGCAAAGATAAGAACTCCCCAATTCAAAAATCCCAATAACTGCCGATGTAATGAATGTATCAACATCAAATTTCATATTTAAAATAAAAATCCACTGAGGACATAACCATTCAAATTTCAGCGATATCGGCTGAGGGGAGGGGGGAGTTTCTGGGAGGGTGGTCAATTCAAAAATCCCAATAACTGCCAATATCGGCAACAATCCCAATAACAGCGATATCGGCTAAGGCGAGGAGCCACAACCCATCCTCCCGTTCAAAATGTTGAGCCGTCACACATGCTATTTTTCTATTCGGCCTTCAGGAATACTACATGTGAAATTTCATAATAATCCGACCATTAGTTAATGAGCTAACGGTATCTTTAAATTTAGGCCTACCCCCACAACCCCATTCGCGTTCAAAATTTTGAGATGTCGCAAAGCGTATATTTCAATTTGCGGTCTAAGAATACTACATGTAAAATTTCGTGACAATCCCAACTATAGTTAATGGCCTAGCACTATATTTATACTTAGGCCTACCCCCACAACCCCCCCTCCCGTTCACAATTTTGTGACGTCACACACTTTGTTTTTCTAATTGGTCTTTAAGAATACTACATATGAAATTTCATGATTATCCGACCATTAGTTAATGAGTTAGAACTATTTTTATGCTTAGCCCCCCTTTACAACCCCCCGTCCCGTTCGAAATTTTGGGACACCACATAACCTATTATTCAATCTGGCTTGAGAAGATGCTACCTGTGAAGTTTTATGGAAATCCGTCCAGCCGTTTGGGCGTGATGTTGGAACAAACCCACAAACAAACTCCGTTTCAGCTTTATTAATATAGATTACTTATATAATATTATCACTAATAAATATATTTATTTTCGTCTTCTCGAAAAATAGTAATCACTAACATTTCGGGAATCACTTCCATCATCAGTGTCTCTAGGTTTACTTTTTCTTCTGTTATTCAGATTCTTCCTTTTATTATTTTATTTTATTTTATTTATTTTCATGAATTTTAAATAATATAGACAACATTTGAATTATTATTTTATTTATTAGTTTCTTCAGTTCAATAATGTGATGTATGTGATGGACAACCGCAGAAACCATAGGTAGTAAGTGCCGGGCAACGTCCGACCCTCCAGCTAGAATATTTTCTGGGCTGCTATAATTCTATGTTAGTAGCCTTTTAACAGTTTATAAGTTCGACGCCTATAATCTACTTTTCTTTTCCATCCCTCATCCTTCACGCGCCTTCCGTGGCCTCCTTTAAATCCTGGCTAATCCAATTATTCCCCTTCCTCCATACTTTCCCGCTCCTTAACATAATTTTTTTTTTTTTTTCGTATATATTTTATTCATTTTTTCATCTTCATCCTTTTATTTTATTTATTTTTTTATATCAGTTTTTCTTAAATTAATTTCAGTGCAAACCTGGGCTTGATTTCCTCCTCCATATTCTTGATTTATGTATATTTATTTAGATACATTTATTTTCGTATGATTTCTTCATAATGACACTATTAATTTAATTACTTTTGTATTATTATTCTATTTATTTATTTTTTTACTTATTTCATCATTATCTATTTTATTTATATTTTATTGTATTTTCTTATTTAGTTACATTCATTGTGTTCTTGTTTCTATCCACTGTAGCACTTTTATCTCATTACTGATATTTTATTTTATTTGTATTTGTTGCTCTGTTCAATGACTTTCATGTATTTATTCTTAGGGGACCTCGGTCCCAGAATAAAATTTATTTTCATTTCATTTTATTTTTCATTTCATCCTCTGCCCTCCGGGGAAGGTGGACTTCCCTTGGGCCAGAGATGGGCATAATCATATTCAATGATTAAGATTCCGATTATGATTACGATTATAATCATGTTTCATTTTAGCTAGATTCACAGTGCGATAGTATCAAGTATAAAATAGCAATGATGATTAGGTTTTATTTTCTCTGTAATCATGTAATCATTGATTACGATTATGCCTATCTCTGCCTTGGGCTAATTCTTGGTCTCATTCTTATGATTTTTTGGATTTACATATGAAATTTCATAACAATATATTCATTACATCGACAGTTATTAGGGTTTCTGAGTTAAGCCCCTTTCTACTCCTTTGCTTTGGGATGGCGTTCATAGTACTTACAGGAGATGGGCAATCGTTTTTAATTGCGCTTCAGTTAAAGAAAGACTTGCTACTGAAAACATAACTTTGTATTTATGTATATATTTGTCGTACAAAACTGTAAGAAACGTTAGCTGATTTTCCATAGAATGCAGTACTCACCCTTAGCGTGTGCATACATGCAGTGATGCCAGTTCTGACAGGCACGTCCACCTGGTTGGATATATGCTGTGGCAGACCACCCAGGTAGAAAGCACCCAAGCTCTTCACTCCCAGTGGTGACACATATGCGTCCTGCTTACCGTTCATAGACAGGGTGCCGTTCAGGCGAACAGCACCCGCGCACTTCTCTTGTGTTCCGTTCTTGGCAAGTAATTCTAGTCTAAAATTGAAAAAAAAAAAAAAAAAATTAATAGCAGTAATGAATAAATAAATGGGTCCTTAGTGATGTTTAAGGAGATTTCTAATAAAGTTGACTTTTTTTTGCATGCAGCTCTTTTTCTCCAGTTTTATTTAAAACTGTTTTCAACTCTTTAGTTTGCAAGCCTACCCTCAGTATCTATAATATAACCAAAATAGATTCTACAATTCCAATCTTAAATGACAATAGGAAGGAGAAGAGATCAGGTTTGTGGCTGATAAAAACAAACTTGTACAATTTCTGCCAAGATTTCACTGAGTGTGTCTACAGGCCCTGACTATATTGACATTATTAGTGAGTTTATATATGTTAGATTTGAGTAAAATATATGACACAAAAACTAAATGTGACTAAGACTACACCAACAAAATAACATTAAAATTATTTACACGAAAACAAACTAAAATATTATTTATTTCTAAACACAAACAATTACTAAATAATATTTAGTAATTGTTTGTGTTTAGAAATAAATAATATTTTTTATAATTAGTTTATATTATAAACTAAATAAAAACATATTATGAGTGACAATTTTTAAATAATTAAACTAAAACAAAAAAAATAATATGATATTTAAACAAAAGCAACGTTGTTAGCGTTACATATTTGGTCAATCCTTCCGTAATTGTTAAATAACAATGATAATATAATACATTTATTAAGATCTAAGATTTTATATAATTTAAGGTCGTGAGTTCGAAACCCGGCCGAGGCCGTTAGGTTTTTTATTTGGGAGTAAATGTTGTAAATGAATACAAATTTAGGGCTCCCATAGTAAAAAATGGCTCATGTCCACCAGAGCGATGAAAATGCTCACTGTTAGTAGGCGATATGGCCTCGAAGTTAAAGCCCAGGCATGAATCACATAAACTAACTAGATTTATGCTAATCAACCTGTGTTTTGGTTGTCTATTGATTATTTTATGTAAAATATGCTACAATTTAAAAATATCAAAAATTTAAAAAAAAAAGTAATTAAATAATTAATTAGAATACTGATCCTTAGGTCTCCTTAAGAAGTGGTGAAGAATGTGAAAGAAACGAGGAAAATTTTACATAAGATAATCAATAGACTATTAAAATACAGTGGGTGTTAGCGTTACCATGGTATTCATTGTATTAGTCAATTATTATTGTTATTTAAGCATGTAATTGTATCGTATCAAAGCAGTTAGTGTCTTAACGTTGGTTGAATATTATAGATTCTGAGGGATGAGCCCCAAATTGTGAAACAAAAGTCTTAAATAAAGTTGGAGAGAAAGAGCTGCAACTAAAATATACAAATAAATAAATTTCTAAACATTTCATTGAAAATATCATATTATATATATAATATACAGGATGGGACAATATACTGTATATAGGATGGATATTTATTATACATATATCCATCCTGAATTTTGTCCGATCCAAGTGAAAATGAAAATATATTAATAATACTTTCAATTATTACATAATTTATATATAATACATGAAATCATTTATAAAACGCTCTTAAAAAACAATACAAAATAGTAAATGAAATTACAATTTTAAAAAACTCTCCATCTAATTGAAAAACTTCAATAGTGTAAATTTTCGGGATGCCTTATCATATATTATTATTCGAAGAGGTCGTGTTTTCATTTAACATTTATAGATAAGAATATCCTATAAATCCTAATTATTATGTGGAAGGCACTAGAATGCCGGGCCAAATAAATTACTTTCTTCAATATTTATTTTATTCAAGAAAAACTTTTAAGGTAATCATTAGCCGATCTTGACATTTAATTTATTAGTTAATATAGTATTTACGCAAATAATTTCAATAAAATATATCGCCTTTACATTTTATGTTTGTATGCTTATTATTCATTATTTTTATTAAACTCCAAGTTACACAAAAAACTCCGCGCCATTTTTGCCCTCGGACAACTTTTTTTTTTTTTCTTCTTGGTAAGACTGACAAATGAACTCATTTCAAAAAATTTCTTTGGAGCAAATCCTCAAAAAGAGGAAGTGGAGGGGGAAATTGTTAATTCTTTCTCCGGTCTCAGTATAGCTATCATTTATAGCAAGATACTTACGTTGCACTTATGTCTATTTCAAATCCAGTATTTATTGGATATTTCAATTCACTGAAGAGCATTGTTTGAATGCCACAGGAAAACTGAAATTTGAGAAGACCATTTTGCATGAACAAAGACATGTACATATTTGAGGGTACATAGGCATATATGAGAAGTCCTGTGTCTGAGAGGGATCTGAACTTGAAAGAGATGGTCACTTGGGTTGAGTTACCCAGGATGTGAAACAGATAGGATCGTCCTTTGAACGCCGCCACCTTGATACCCTCTTCTTCGTCGCAGTATTTACCCTTCCAGCCGAACGTACATTGGCACTGAAAACATATAACTGATTTAATTGAGAATCTACTATTGCATATAGTTAACTAGTTGTGGCTATCTTTAATAGACTTCATGGAAATAGGTTAATTAAGAATCTACTATTGTATATAGTTAACTAGTTGTGGCTATCTTTAGTAGACTTCATGGAAATAGGTTAATTGAGAATCTACTATTGCATATAGTTAACTAGTTGTGGCTATCTTTAGTAGACTTCATGGAAATAGATTAATTGAGAATCTACTATTGCATATAGTTAACTAGTTGTGGCTATCTTTAATAGACTTCATGGAAATAGGTTAATTGAGAATCTACTATTGCATATAGTTAACTAGTTGTGGCTATCTTTAGTAGACTTCATGGAAATAGGTTAATTGAGAATCTACTATTGCATATAGTTAACTAGTTGTGGCTATCTTTAGTAGACTTCATGGAAATAGATTAATATTCATTGAATATTAAATGCTTTACTTGAAAATTCAGTGAATATAACGGGATATAAACGCTGGAATGGGGAGGTTCGGCATATCATCCCCTACCTCACTCCCCTCCTCCTGACCTCTCGCCTCTTTCGCCACTCAAAAACTTTATTTATCTCCTTTATTTCCAACTTCGGTGCAAAAAATGTTTAAAATTAAAATATTTTCCTTATAGATTCTGTAACATTCTTAGAAATAGGAATAGTAACCGAGAAAACGTTAAATAACTTTGTCTACTTCCTAGTAGCCCCCTCCCCTTCCATCGATCTCGCGGAAAAGTGATAGAGGTCAATCTTAGAGGGTTTTGAATATAAATATAAAATTTCATGTCGATACATTCATTACATCAGCAGCTATTGGAATTTTTGAATTGAACATTCTTCGTTTTTAAAATTGAGCTAAATGACTTTAATGTACGTATACATTTTTAATACATGTGCATTGTAACGGTGCGGACTTAATGAACCCCCAGTTGGTGGCCTCCCCATCCAAACAGAGGTCGGAGTTGTGTCTTCTACGAACCTCGCTAGCAAGGCTAAGAAAAATAGTTTATATTATATTATTAAATATACGTACCGAGAACCCTTGCGTATCTTCAAAACAAGTGCCTCCATTAGCACAGACCACCTGGGTACAGTTACTCTCCTGAGGAGGTTCAAAATCAGACGTACTCATCACTCCTGTCGTTTCTATTTCAGTAAGAAACGTTTCTGTTGTTATATAAAGTGGTTCTTCTGTTGTCAACTCGCCGCCGAGAGTTGTCATTGAGACAGTTGTTCTTGAACTCACCCCAGGAGACCCTGAAGAGGATGGAGTCAACAGTGTAAATCTTTTCGTTGAAGTTGAAGAAGCAGAAGATGAAGGCGGTGTTGACAATTCTAATTCAGTTTGACTTGTAAATTCAGTTTCTTCTGTAAAATCTGATGGTTGGGGTCCTGTTGTATAGCCTGATATTGGGGACGAAGAAAAATAAGTATACGTGACAGGAAATTCAGTATCAGTACTTTGTGGCGTTGAAATATCAAAAATAGTTGTCTCCACGCTTTGTACCACTGTTGAGGAGAAGTCACCAGTTTCTTTTGTAATCACATAAGTACTAAGTTCAGAGTGAACTTGAATCGATGGTTCGGTTACTTCCGTAGTAACCTCAAGTTCTGGAGAAGTTTCAATTATTCCAGTTAAAGTACTTGTAAAATATTGAGTGGTTGAGAGAGATGAGGATGAAGTTGGCACAGTTAATTCAGTCGGTGCCCGGCTGGGGCCAGTGCTAGGCAGCAGTGGTGTGGTCGACGGTGGAACTTCCGTCCGTGGTTGTGGCAGTGGTACTCCAATGTAGTTGCAGTTCAGATTTCCCCCCTCCGTCGCTATACACTCACAGAATCTTCCCAGAAGTCCCCTAGGACAAGAACAGCTGTAGCTGTCCACTCCGTCCACACAGCTTCCTCCATTCAAACAACTGAAAAAATAGAAAACAAATTTACAAATAGAAAAACATCATCGGTGAATCACTGGCAATCTACTTCCCCAAAATGAATTAATCAATTAAATTTTCGCTCCCCGTTCAAAACCAGTGGACAGTTTGCTCTAATATTCAATAGCTGATTAAAATCCTCATAATAAATGTTGTGTCAACAAATTCATTACATCGGCAGTTATTAGGGTTTTTGAATTCTGCCCCCTCCCCTGAACCCCCTCTTCCCTTCGGCCGATTTTACAGGTTATGTCCTCATTGGGAAATAAGAGCACGCAAGGGAACAGATGTCTATTTGCGGTCCAAAGAATACTCAAGTTCCGCACATTAACGTGGAGGGCCAAGCTAATTGTCTATAAAACCATTGTCCGTCCAATTGTAACTTACACTGGTGAAACTAGGACGTTGACAAAAGAAAATGAAGAGACTCTGCTACTGTGGGAACGGAAAGTACTTAGAAAGATTTATGGACCTGTTTCCGAGAACGGCAGATGGCGTATCCGGAAGAACAGGGAGTTGAGAGACCTCTACGGGGATCCCGACCTGGTATCCGTGATCAAGCAGGCGAGATTACGTTGGTTGGGCCACGTAGAGAGAATGGAAGGAGGAAGAGTTCCTAAACAAGCCCTCTACGGTAGGCCAGGCGGTGCCAGGGGAAGAGGAAGACCGAGACTCCGTTGGCTGGACGACGTCGAGGCGGACCTCCGAGTGTTGGGCATCAGAGGAAGGAGGGAGAAAGATTTGGATCGAGACGAATGGAGGAGGATTGTGACGGAGGCCCGGGTTCTTTCAAGACCGTAGCGCCGCAGGAAGAAGAAGAAGAAGAATGTCCTCATTGGGTGTAGCATTTCATGTCGATAAGTTCATTACAGCGGCAGTTAATGGGGTTTTTGTGTTGAGCCTCTGTCTCATCTCAGACAGATAGATCTTTTTTTCATATTTGGAATCTGGAGGTTGAAAAACATGAGACTCCGTTGAAAACGAATTTTTGAACGATTACATAACTTCTCCTATACTTCGTATAACTGAAAAAGTGAAAATACCTAAATTTTTTTTTTTTTTTAATATCGATATCATCAATACATCGCATATTGGTATGCAGCCCTAGTATGAACCCTTACCGCGCGATTCGCACTTGTGTTATTCGAAGGGTTCGAATTGGTGGGTACCATTCTAAACTATAGTCGTTAATAGGATGATGTAAGTTGGAAAGAGGGGATGAACGGCAGATCTAGGGTTCCTTCAGCCTCTCAATATCTTTTCTGTATTAACCCGGCCTTGACCCTTAGTTTATTTTCTCTGGGAGGTAAAAATAAACTGAAGCACGGTGTCCTTTCGGATAGGACGTTAAGCAATTGTCCCGAGACTGTACGATGTCAGGTACCTACTCGTTAGAGTACCCTTCCCTAGTTGAATGTCCACCAAACGACGAAAGAGCGCTCTGGTAGTAGGCGATATGACCTTGTAATTAAAACTCGGACATGAGTCATAATAACTCTTTTCTGTATTCAGAATATGTTAGAAATGTAAGAATATTGTGTAAACTGTTGTGCATTAGAGTTTTTGTTACTATCTATATATTGTCGTCGGTGAATCACTGACAATGTATTTCCCCAGCTCCGAGTATTTTTAGTCAAGTAAGCTTTCACTCTCCCTCTAAACTATATTCCTCTTCAGTCAATTTAGCTGAAAATTAATATGTGTCCTTTTCATGGGGATTTTTAATACAAACTCAACCTGCCTGATTACATAACTTCCCCTATACTATGTTGAGCTGGTGTGGGGAAGTACAACAACTCACCCTGGTCCTTTCTGGCACTCGTCATATCTGTACTGACACCGTTCTCCGTGGAAGTCAGGTACACAATAGCATACACTTGTTTTGCTCTCTATCACACAAAGGGCTTTATTTTCACAAATATTTTGACCACAAAGTTCAACTCGTGTTTCACAATTTTTACCAGTATATCCTAAAAATTATAAATAAAAAAAATCAATAGATATAATAATAATAATAACTTCTGATGTTGGAAAAAGTTGAGAAATTTCAGATTATAACACTGCAGTACATACCATAAGGACAGGCGCATACATACGTGGCGTGCATATCTATACAAACACCGCCGTTCACACAAGGAGAAGACTCGCATTCGTCCGTCGGCTTTTCGCATAATCCTCCTCTCCATCCTAAAATTAAAAAAACAAAACAGTTTTAATAATGCCAATGGTTATTTAATTGTGATATTGTTATGTTAATATTTTTGGTTTTAGGCATGAGTGACTTTTTAGAGGTTTTAAATGTAAAAATTGTTATACCCAAAAACTCGTAGAATCGTAGTGCTTAAATGTTACTCGTAGAATCGTAGTGCTTAAATGTTACTCGTAGAATCGTAGTGCTTAAATGTTACTCGTAGAATCGTAGTGCTTAAATGTTACTCGTAGAATCGTAGTGCTTAAATGTTACTCGTAGAATCGTAGTGCTTAAATGTTACTCGTAGAATCGTAGTGCTTAAATGTTACTCGTAGAATCGTAGTGCTTAAATGTTACTCGTAGAATCGTAGTGCTTAAATGTTACTCGTAGAAACGTAGTGCTTAAATGTTACTCGTAGAATCGTAGTGCTTAAATGTTACTCGTAGAATCGTAGTGCTTAAATGTTACTCGTAGAATTCGCTGTTCATATGTGATAGTAGTCGCTGTTCGTATACATGCCTACTGTTTGGTTTATTAACTTAAAATCCATAATAACTATTATTATGTGTGCTTTATCTAATTATCTATTGTTCGTTACCTATATATGTAGTATTAAACATAAAAGAAAATTAAACGTTTTGTATATGTACCTACATACATATAATGATGGTTTTTTTTTGGTTTTTTTAAACCCTCCTCAACGGACAATTTTCTTGGTCTCGTGACTGTCCGTTGCAGAGGGGTTTTACTGTATATATTATTTACAATATTGACAAAGGGTCTAGTAGGACTGACCAGGAAGACATCGACAGGTGAAGGAGATGCCAGGCCCCTCAATGCAAGCTCCTCCGTTGGTACATCGGGCGTCTTCTGTCGTGTTACACACCGCCATATCTGTCTCACAATTAATACCTGAAAACATATGTTCATATTAGCAATACCATTCATTAGGAGGGCGGAAGGGGGGGGGGGGGTTGGGGGGGGGGGGGGAGGGAGCACCCTCGATGAATTACTGCCAATCTACTTCCCCAACTTGAATTAATCCACTGAGTTTTCGCTCTCCCTCTGTGGTGTCTTACTCTGTCAATTCTGAATCCTCATATAAAATTTCATGTCAATATATTCTTTAAATGGGCAGTTATTAGGGTTTTTTGCTTATTTTTGTGAATACAGTATAGTCCCGATAATCCGGACATCTGGTTAGTCCAGACGGGATTTTAAAAAACTAATTAAGATTTAGTAAACTAAAAAGTTAATTTAGTGAGCGGTAAGTACGAAAATAATTCAAAGAAAGGGTTTGACTAGTGACCTTGAGGCGCCTACAAGATCAACGTCTGGCTTCTTTAAAGCAAAAAAAAAAACAGTTTGGACATTTTTCAGTGAGTCTAAAAATATTATTCTTGTTTTCATTACGTACTGTATAATTTTATTTTTTTAATTATAACAGTACCGTGTTTTGTTTTGTACAGTAGTACTGTTCTGTACAATAAATAAATTTTGAGTTTTAATCACAATGATGTTTTGTTTTGTTAACCCTATCTCAGTTTGTAGGTCGAAAACTTAGATCTACGTATACATTATGTAGTATTGAAAATCAAATTAAGCTGAAGGAAAAGGTGTATTTATGAGAAAAAAAAAGTCGCTAAAATGTTTATCATGTGCATTTTACAGCAAATTCCGTTTAATCCGGACGGGGTCCGGTCCCATCTGGAATTGAGGTAACAATTAGAGTCTCTTCCTTTTTACAGCAATGGAGGACCATTATTGAGGTAATTTGTTCAAAAATAGACACGACAACCTGTTTAGGTAGAAAGAGAATATGGTTCGGGTAATGACTCGACTCGACTTACCTGTATACCCAGGAGCACAGATACATGTGTACCCGTTGGCCACATCGACACAGGTGCCGTTGTTCTGGCATGGACTGGAGATACACTCGTTCACATCCTCCTGACAAGTGTCACCTGAACAAAGATGGCAAAGTGAGCTAGGTTTCAGACTCGGAGTGGGGCAATAGATGGGCATGGTTTTACAAGTTTCAGACCCCAAGTCATCTGGAGTGTTGAAACACATCGAGATAGGCTGGTTCAGAAGGGTGGGGTCTATTCATCTCGGATTTTAATGGCGAACCTCTCTATAGTGTGAAATTTTTTTTTTTTTTTTTTCCGAGGGCTGATTTGTGTCACCGCGGCCAGAGTAGGCCTATTGTGTGACCTGTGTGTGTTGGTCCCTACAGCAGCCCTGTATCTTTGATAAAGTCCAGGATTCTTCTGCAGGTTCCTTCCATTACCTGCTTCGGTTCCGTTATGGCAGACCCGAAGCAGTGAAAACGTCTGCTTTCTAGCGCCCCGCACTGGCTTAGAATATGAACCGGAGTCTCATTTTCCTCGCCACATTGCCTGCACAGAGGGCTTCTAGCGATGCCCATATTGTATAGGTATTTGTTCATATGACAGTGTCCTGTAATCAGCCCTGTCATAGCTCTTAGATCCATTCTGCTCATATTCAGGAGTTCTCGACTCCTTTTCTCTCACGATTCCGCTATAAAGAGTTTTGAATGTCTTTGCTTTGGGACCCCTCTCCAGAACTGGATGTGATTCCTGGTTAGCCAACCATTTATTGCCGCCCTTGCGGTGCTCTTAGAGATCCCGCAGAAGGGTTCTGGTCCTATAGGTTTTCCATCAGCTCCTGACCGGGCCAGTTGATCAGCCCTTTCTTTCCCCTTAAACCCCCGGTGGCCTTGCACCCATCTGTGAAACCATCTTAAGAAATATCAAACAAATGTACAGATCAATCGAATCCCTTTCTTCTTTTTTTTTTCCGGGTTAAAAATGAATTATGAGGTCATATCGCCTACTATCAGAGCGCTCTTTCGTCGCTCTGGTGGACATGACCCCGACTCTACTATGAGAGTCCTAAATGTTGCCTATCCTAAATGTTTATTCACCTAGAGTAGGAGATCTTTCTACGAGTACATCACATCGTAAAGACTGGGACCATCGCTTATAGTCCCATCCGAAGGAGGGCATGCTCAAGGTCTTTTTCACCTCACAGATAAAAAAAAATGTAAGAGTTATGGTGTGTATAACTACCGATGAATCCGTCAGGGCAGGTACAGTTGAAACTGGCTACTCCATCTATACAGGTGCCTCCATGGAGACAGGGCGAGCTCCAGCACTCGTCCCAGTTGGTCTGACAGTTGGCACCAGTGAAGCCATCCATACAGTAGCAAGTGTAGGAGCTAAAAAATAAATAGGACAATCACAACAATTTACTTCCCCAGCACGACTTAATCAACTAAGTTTCGCTCTCCCTTCGGGGGACTTCTGAACCCTTAATTTCGAAACCCCAAAATTTCGTTTCGATACATTTATTTGATTTTTCGAGTTAGGCCCCTTCCCGCCTCAAATCCTCCTCTTTACTCTGACCGATTTGGCTGTAAAAACAACAAATGTCGTCCTTATGGGGTTTTGGATACACATAAAAAATTTTGTGTCGGTATATTTATTCTCTGGGGTGTAATCGTTTTCACAGACAGATCGGAATTGTTTACTTTCTCGACTCTACGTAGTTATGTAATCGGTCAGAAATTTAATTCAAATTTTCAACCAAATTTCATGTTTTTCGACCCATTGATTCCAAAAATCGAAAAAAAAAAATCTATATGTCTGTGAAAACGATAACTCCCGATAGAATGAATATATCGACACAAAATTTTATTTTTGCATTCAGAATCCTCTAAGGACTTAACCAATTGATTTTAAGCCAAATCTACCAAAGGGAAGGGGAGATGAAGGGGGGGCTTAATACAAAAACTATAATAACTGTCGATGTAATGGATGTATCGATACAAACTTTAGTATGAGGATTGAATAGCCACCATGTAAGTCAAATGTAGAGTTTTAGTCCAAACGGTCGAATGGCTTAGCAGGGAGAGCGAAAACGTAATAGATTAATTCGTTCTGGGGAAGTACAAAGCTGTTGATTCACCGAAGACTTTTTTATTTTTGGATTCAAGGGGTCGGAAAACATGAAATTTTGGTGGAAATTCAACATGGCGTAGCTGGGAAATAAAATATATATTCATTTTCTTCTATTAGAATCTAGAGAACATAAAGATAGTCTCTTTGGTAGTCAATGGCTAAAAGTTATTAATCGGGTTGTTATATTAGTATAGGAACTGCCTGTAGTCCCCCCCCCCCCCCCCCCTCCCATATTTGAAGATAAATACATTATTGTATTACTAGCAGTTGTACCCGATATTGCCCGGTAAAATCACTATCTTTCCTACCGTCTTATTACAGGGGTGGAAATTCTAAATAGACCCTTTACGATTTTATATATAGGTTAGGTTAGTTTTTATGACTCATGCCCGGGCTTTAACAACGAGGTCATATCGCCTACTACCAAAGCGCTCTTTCGTCACAAATAATAATTTTATATATTATAATATAAATATATATATAAAATGTCTACATCCCATTCATTGAGAAATTAACCTACTGCTAGAACAAACATTTACCGTTTGTGCATTATGAAAACTAAGAACTAGATATTACCCATTATATGTTTCGACACAGATGCCATAGACACAGGGGCTGGTGAGACAGGAGAGCGCAGCCCGTCCACAGATGATGTGCGCAGAGAGAACAACAAGAACTGATATGTGGAGATGGCGCAGCTCCTCCTTCATCATCATCATCAACATGTGGGGGGGTCCAGGCCATCTCAGGGTCCAGCACACCCTCTCATCTCAACATCTGCAAAAGACAGAGGAATCAGATAATTCAGAGGCACAGAAACCACAGGAGGTTATTCAGAGACGCTTGGCCTTCCCTACGCCAGCCGTTCATTCCCAAAAATTGATGCAATTATTTTGCATTCATTGAGTCAGGGAATAACAAATGTAAAAGTACAAAAATAAATATAAACAACATAGATATTAAAACTAAGAAATATTTTAACATTTATATTAGACAAAATTCACAAAAATATATACCTGTTTATGTAAGCCCAAACTGGTACAGTATATGTATATATTTTTTGTGTAATTAAATAATATAAAATTGTTTTTATTAGTTTTTCAGTGATCACAAAAAGTTATTTGGACATCACTAGATATTAGTTACATCCCTAAAAAACAACATGAATATTAAATGTTTCGAGAGCCCTCATGCGAATTAGGAGATTTATTTATATTTCGATGGGATACTGGACCTATACCTGTGTCAATGACGTCAGCTAACACTGTAGCCACTTCATAGACTTGGAGCCCCGGCCAAAAAACATGAATCAGAAGACAAGCACGCATACCACTGAGCTACCGGTGCCCTCTCCTCTACTATATTAAATACATTTAAAACACAAAATTGAGATTCATGTAGAAGGCATGAATACTTTTCATTTGAAAATATAAACAATTATAACATATTTTGAATCCACTAAGTTGACTACATAATATATGACTACAAAACAGATCCGCCGTTGGCAGGCGCCAATTCATCTAATTTTCAAAACTTAATTCTGATCCATGTTAGAGGCTTCAATTATCTTTCGTTTGATACTTTCTTGTATTAATAAAGAAGGAAGGTTACTATTTAAAAAACTAAAATAATATATAAATTTTCTTCATAACCTCTCTTTGCAGGACCTTCTGGAGTTGTGATAAAAACAGCTGTTTGTATTATAGGTAAGGTTAGTTTTTATGATTCATGCCCGGGCTTTAACTTCGAGGTCATATCGCCTACTACCAGAGCGTTCTTAAGTCACTCTGGTGAACATGAGCCCGACTCTACTGTGGGAGTTCTAAATTTTTATTCATCTAGGGCAGGTACCTGACATCGTACAGGCTCGGGACCATCGCTTAACGTCCCATCCGAAGGACGGCGTGCTCAAGTTTATATTACCTCTCAGATAAAATAAACTAAGGTCCTCGGACGGGTTTCGAACCCACGATCTTGAGCTCAGAAGACAAGCATGCATATTTTTTTAATATATGTAAAGGACATATAATATTTTTAATATATGTAACAGACACAGAGCTCAAGGTCGTGGGTTCGTAGCCCGACCGAGGCCCTTAGTTTATTTTATCTGGGAGGTAAAATAAACTTAAGCACGCCGTCCTTCGGATGGGACGTTAAGCGATGGTCCCGAGCCTGTACGATGTCAGGTACTCGTTAAAGACCCCTACCCTAGATGAATAAAAATTTAGGGTAGGCAAAATTTAGGACTCCCACAGTAGAGTCGGGCTCATGTCCACCAGAGTGACGAAAGAGCGCTCTGGTAGTAGGCGATATGACCTCGTAGTTAAAGCCCGGGCATGAGTCATAAAACCTAACCTAACCTGTAACAGACATATGTATTTAACACATGCCCATTATAATAGTCAAAATCTCAAGAAATATGATTTTGGAGGTG
Organism: Aradus depressus; assembly: GCA_963662175.1. NCBI lineage: Eukaryota > Metazoa > Arthropoda > Insecta > Hemiptera > Aradidae > Aradus > Aradus depressus. The sequence continues at coordinate 50,014,720 of OY759217.1, read as the reverse complement.
AGTAAGGGCACCATATAATTTTACATATTATTTCAATAATGTGTAAATAAATTGAAAAATACGTAATCCATGGACTCATTGATGGGCAGTTTCTAGCTCCCACACAAAAAATGGAGCAATTTGAATTTCGGGATGTTATAGTGTCAGCTACAAACCCGGGCATAGTGAGCCTTTCCGCCGCGTAAAAAAAAAAAAAAATTGAATTTGTTGAAAATTGAAACCAAACCATAAGAGGTCTTCTGAAGAAAAGATTTGCACTTCGTTTTGGGAATTTTGTAACAAACTGGGCCCGAGATGGGAACACGCAAACGTTTTCGACAACTTGGCAAAATATGTCATTCTTAACATAAACTATGTAGTCATAACGGACATAGTATTTAACACACGTAGACAAAGATCGAAGTAATTAAGTTGGGAATGAGGTGAACATTTTTTTAAAAAATAGGTCAAAAAACTATTTTTGTTTTTAGGTACGTGATGAGAGGAAGGTTGTGGAGCTAACACCGTGCCCTGAATTGCAACGATAGGATACTTAGCGGTGACCGTGAGTCACTGGTTGGCTCACTACTAAGTCAACTTTCCAGACATCCTCACTGTTGTGTCTGCTCTACCTCCAGTCGGCCCATTCCTCCAGCCATATACTGTAAGTAGCTCCTCCAGCCATATACTGTAAGTTGCTCCTCCAACCTCTAAAGGGAAGTTAAGATATGTTGACAATTTTGAGTTGAACCCCTGTTGCCTCGGGCCGATTTGACTCAAAATCAGTGGGTGTCGTCTTGTAGGGTTTTGCACCAACATATAAAATGTCACATCCATAAATTGATTACATGGGCAATTATTTGTTTTTTTTAGTTAATCCCACTCCTCCTTTTGTTTGGGTGATTTGGCTGAAAAATCAATAGTTCTTGTCCTCATGAGATTCTGTGGATGCATATATATTTATTTTTTCATTTTTGACTCAGGAGGTTGGGAAACATGAAATTCCGGTATGAAGAGGTTAAGCTCGTTTCCGAAAAATCGCTCAGGAAGCAACCTTAAGCTAACATAGCTCAGCTTAGGCTTTGATGGACACAGATCCATTCAAATGTATTAAGGCTATTTTTTTAAAACTTATCTGATGGACCCCGTCTTAATTGTAATATCTCCTACCTGTAAAAATTCAAATGATAAGATCTAAGCGTAAAATGAAAAAACAAAAAGAAACAGGGTTATAGATTTGAATTATATAATTTGCGCATTTTTCTTTACGTATGATAGAGAAATTTTTTTATAGATTAGGTAGTACCTAGTTAAAAAAATTGTATTTATCAAAAACGCGCGACTATGATTATTTGTAATCTACGGACTCAAATATCATATTATAGACAACTCAAAATCTTAACACTACCTTGCATCTTTATTTGTCAATCCCTTGAATTCTTCCATCAAGTTGTTCCTACTCATGTCTATATTCGAAATACACCACCATAACAGCAGACATAACGACAGATATATTGACAGACAATTCAGGCTAACAGCACCAATAGCTTTTATTTTATTTATTGTAAATTATTTAACAAGTTACCAAGTTCGGTGCGCCACCTGCCTTTGAAAAATGTTAAAATCAAAATTAAAATTCTTTTAATCGAAAATGCTTTTTATTCAGTTGACGAATACCTTGTCGCGGATTTTAATTGTATACTTTGAATGTGATGCTTAATTTAGTACCTATTAAATTTGTATATTATGGTTTAGGTTAGGTTAGGTTTTAATGACTCATGCCCGGGCTTCAACTACGAAGTCATATCGCCTACTACCAGAGCGCTCTTTCGTCACTCTGGTGGACATGAGCCCGACTCTACTGTGGAAGTCCTAAATTTTGCCAACCCTAAATTTTTATTCACCTAGGGCAGGGGTCTTTAACGAGTACCTAACATCGTACAGGCTCGGGACCATCGCTTAACGTCCCATCCGAAGGACGGCATGCTTAAGTTTATTTTACCTCCTACAAGAGTCCCTACAAGATATCTATTGATTTTCAACCAAATCAGCTAATTGTCTTCAGAGGAAGAGTGGATAAGTAGTTAATCAATTCGCACTGGGGTTTTTTCGGCGTTTTTTTTTTATTATTAAAAAACGTTGGTGGGGGGGGGGGGTAGTGGTTTGCTTGTTAACGCTTCAAAATGCTATTTTTTTGTTACTACGGTTATCAGCGCCCAATACACAGGGTTCAATTGACGTATTGATTTTTCAAAAAAAAAAAAAAGACTATAGAAAACATTTTGATTGTCATTAAGATAGAATTGTAATTAAAATTCATGCCTGGATATTGATTGGAATTGTTAGATTCATGCCTTCCCCCTGACATCATGATGTGAAGCTTTCTCAGCTTTTTAAGTCACGAACTTAAAAGGTTTTTAATTTCTTCTCAACTTAAAATTGGGAAACAATACGAATCATATTATTTCTGTGATTCTCTTTACTCAACAAAAATATTTATGTTAATACTTTAATATTATTGTCATTCTCCTAACTTATGTACAAGGGCGTAGCTGGTGGGGGGATATGGGGGATCAATCCTCCCAAAATTTAAAAAAAAATAGTCCTTTTTGTAAATAATAAAACTATTTTTACATGCATGGATGCCATTATTGGCATAAAACATTTTCCTACTAGAGGTCGTGCGGATCCTGGTGAAGCTTGACTTTGGGCAGAGAAAGCAGTTTGAAAACATTTTATTTCAAGCCTAAAACAATGTGACAAGAAGGTTTTCCCAACAATTCACAGGTTTTTGAAAATTGGAGCTACACTTCCAGTTTTTATAGCAACAAGTGAACGGTCTTTCTCAACCCTTAGACGTATGAAAAGCTATATCAGAAATAGTACTAGCCAAGACAGATTGAATGGATTAGCTCTGATGTCAATACACAGAGACGTTCGTCTAGACTCTGAAACAGTTTTAAACAAGCTTGCACAATCAAAAGCTAGTAGACTTGAATTAGTTTTGTAGTGACTCTAAAACAATTAACTGTACACACACACACATATATCTATTAGGGTGGCTCTTATTTTAATAAAGTTTGAATTTCTCAGATCTCCACCAGGAATTTTGTTGAGAATGTTAAAAAAATTACTCACATTATTTGGTAATTCAGTGAAGATGGCTGACACGGTCAGATTTCTAGGTTTGACTTACGACCGCACCTTAACCTGGACGCCTCATATCAAGGCTCTTCGTGCAAGCTGTCTTCGATCACTAAACTGGCTGAAAACGGTTGGTAACACTTCCTGGGGTGCTGACCGTACTAGTATGCTGATGCTATACAAAAGCCTGATACGATCCAAGTTGGACTATGAGTGCTTGGCTTATGGTTCCGCCAGCCCAAGGACATTACAGATGGTTGACAGTGTCCATCACACAGGCCTCAGAATAGCTACAGGTGCGTTTCGATCCAGTCCTACCATCAGCGTTTGTGTGGACGCGGGAGAATTACCTTTACAATATAGAAGGGATCCATTAATACTAACCTACTATGCAAAAATTCAAGCCCTACACACCCATCCACTTAACAAGCTGTTCCCCCCTATGGACTTTCCTGGTCGTCAAAAACCCTTCCCAACACGAGTTGCTTTGCTTTTGGAAGAATATAACATCGACACCCCCAGATTGCAAAGATCAGGCTTAACGCGCACTGAACCCTGGTTAATACCCGCACCAAAGATATGCCTCAACCTGACCAAATTACTAAAGAAAGACACCCCTCCTATAGTACATCAACATGAGTTTATGAAGATCAAAAATGATTTCCCCGACGCAACGTTTATATATACAGACGGGTCAAAACACCCTAACGGAGTAGGAGCTGCGGTGGTTTTCGATGAGAGGATCTACCAATTTGCCCTTCCTTCTCTGTGCAGCAACGTGACAGCGGAATTAGTAGCTATTGGCAAGAGTCTGAACGTCTCTGTCCCCAATGGAAGCCAACTGATAGTCTGCAGTGACTCCCTGTCGGCTCTATTGGCCATGGGGAATCTGTATTCAGAAGATCTCCTTGTCCAAAATATATTGATGGCCCTATGGTCATTAGGAAGAAGGAGGGATGGAATTTTTGAGAAAATTGTTTATTAATTTAAATTAATGACAGTTTTTTGACAAGTGTAACTGTCAAAACTTGATTTTTGACATCAAATTTGAATTCAGTGACCACCCAAAACGTAAGAATACGACATTTCAGAACAATCCATTCGATGCATCAAAAGTTACGCTCTATAGTCTCTCGAATCGCAAAATCCCCATTTAAACTCAATGTTAAACCTTAACACCTTACAGGCACGGGTTAATATGGTCAAAAAATCTGAAAAAATTCAGGGGTAATTTTTTCAACATTCTCAACAAAATTCCGGGTGGAGGTCTGAGAAATTTAAACTTTTCAAAATAAGGGCCACTCTAATATATATGTTATCCACCCCCCCCCCCCCTAAATAAAAACTTGGGCACGCCCCTGCTTATGTATGCTATAGAGTCTATGTTATCCGGATGGACAACATACGATCCATACAAGATTGCGTCCCCAAATGCGATGCTCTACTTGGTTGATCTGTTATTGATTCCTATCTAAACTCCCCAAGTTGAAGTATCTATTTCCATATTACCAGTTGACATTATGTCTCTGTTTATATCTCCAGTTAGTATTATATTTTTACTGTTAAGTTCAGTTAGTTCTTCCCTCAGATCCTATAAAAAATCTCTTATATCTGAGTTAGGAGACCGACAATATTGTATAGATCTTGTATAGACCATATCTTTTCCATCCGGATAGCAATAACTCTTTAGTATACACAAGTCGGATAAGTGACCATTATTACGCTATTGTACAATATGAAATGAACTGTAGGAATTAGTATGAAGCAGAATGAAGTAAACAGAGTGGTCAAAGCTATTGATGACTGTCAAACAATGATAAATTATTGAAGTTATTAGAACAAGAAAATAGGGATAAAGCATTAGTTAGTTAGTTAGTTATTGTGATGCATTCGAGGTCATATTGCCTACTGCAGAATTCTCTTTCGTCATATTGCTTACTGCAGATATCTCTTTCGTCATATTGCCTACTGCAGAATTCTCTTTCGTCGCTCCCGTGGCCATGAGCTCGACTCTACAGTGGGAGTCCTAAATTTTGCATATCCTAAATGTTTATTCACCTAGGATAGTACAGGCTTGGGACCATCGCTTAATGTCCCATCAGATGGGTTTTTTAAACTCCCAGATGAAAAAATCTAAGGGCCTCGGCGGGGTTTCGAACCCGCAATTTTGAGCTTAATAAGCAAGCACACTACCGCTCGTTTTTTTTTTTTTTTTTTTTTTTTTTTTCCATAAAACACATAATTTAAAATGATTGTAATGAAATCCAAATTTTTGTTCCTTTTCAGCGGAATTATCAAAGCAGAAGTAGTTTTCGCATCGAGCTTTTATCCATCACAAATGCAGCACCATTGCCTGTCAGTCTTTGTGATCTTTGTGAATCTGAATTTGTGATGAATCAATTGTTATGAAACTTTCATTAAATGAATCTTAATGTTCACGAGATGGTTTTATATGTACCCAGCCTGATTGTATCCGTTACATACTTTTTGAGCAATTATCTAGACTAACCCGTAGCCGATTTGAATCAAGCATTCACCCACTGAACGACTCTATATAGCAGTATACGTAAAGAGTACATTTCAGACATTCATGCCTCCATACGTCAGAGCTTCTGAACCTTTTCTTGTCATATAGAAAGGCAATTATCAAAAAAAAAATTAAATTTTATTTCCCCAGCTATACGAAGTATGGGGAAAGTTATATAATCGGTCAAAAATTCGATGCGGAGTTTTCAACGGAATTTCATGTTTTCCGATCTTCTGATTTCAAACATTTTTTTAAATACTGTCTCTGAATCTGTGAACACGATAACTTTTGATGGAATGAATTTATCGGCACGAAATATTATATGTGCATCCAGGATCCTCTAAAGATGACTCCTTTTGATTTTCAGCCAAATCGACCCAAAGGAAGGGGTATATCCAAGGGGATTAGTGGGAGGATATACACAACAACTATAATAACTGCCGTTGTAATGAATGTATCGAAACAAAATTTAGTTTGAGGATTCACAAGTCACTATGTAAGTCAAATATTGAATATTAGCCCAAATTGTTGATTTACTTTGGAGGGAGAGCGAAAACTTAATTCGTGCTGGGGAAGTACATAGCCGATGATTCACTGCATTCATTTTTAAAATAGTATTGTTATTGTGAATGGATGTAATGTCCCCCCCCTCCCCAACCTCCAATACCATCTTGATCTGCTATGATAACCAGGTATCCGTCTGTCGTGCAAGTTCGGTTCAGATGAGTGCCATTATATTCCAATTGTCCTTCTTACTGATAGACTTACTTAACTTCAATGCGCCATATATATTTTTTTAAAGTTTAAATCAGCTATGGATTTACTTGATTGGAAAAACTAAAAGTAAATGAGATGGAAAGATGGAGCCTTGGATCGATGGAGGCGCCATTATCAAGATCAACATCTTGAATAGTGGAGTAGAACCAAGTTTAAGGACGGTCTGACTGGGGGCAGCGACCTCCAGGGGGGCCTAACTTCTACCTCCTAAAGTTCACTCGTCCTCATAGAGAGTCTTTCATTTCTCCATCTCTTCTATTTCCTCTCTTTCTCCTCCTTAGGCTTAAATACACTTGAAAAATATCTTGAAAACTCTTAAAACAGACTTTTAAAAACACTTAAAACATAAATAAAAACAAAGGTAAAATTTTGTTGGTTCAAGATTTGGATGTTATATCCTATTCACAAGAATTAGAAGGATGAAGGACAAGGGGGCTAATATTTTGGCTGGTTTGACGAAGTGCATTAATTAGTAATCAATGAGCTGGAGGGGGGGGATTCTGCTTTACCCCCTGTATCCGCCACTGTCCCTTGTTACCTGAGATTACCCAGAAGTCTTTGACATCCTGTGCTCTAGTGAGGGAGGGGGGTTCGTCCTACCTTAGCATAAACATTTACAAATATTTGAGTGAGTTGTGAATAATATAATAAAATAAATAAAAAATTAAACTATAGAATGGAATTTATAGTAGAGTGTACACAATAAAAAGAAAATAAGGTCTGTATTACATATCAAATTACAAGAAAAAAATAAAAATGCGTACATACTCTTTGTAATAAAAATACACAATATATTATTATATATCGTATTAACTTAATGGCGTTAACTGGGGTGAGAATTTGAAGTGAGTTTGGTCGTTCGATATAAGATTTAAACAAGTTCTTTGTTTTCATTTATTTTATTAGCTTTCCACTATATCGACAAAGATCGCAGAAATGTATTCATATATATGCTTAAAAACACATAAAGAAACTTTTGAAAACACTTATAAAAAAACTGTTAAGACACTTCTGTTGGAGTTGTTTGAATGAAGATAGCTAATGGGTGGTTTTCCATTGGCAATGTTCCTAACAAAGACCTCTCTCTAATGTTGTTGTCTGTTTCCCGGAAACAGATGATCGGATATATATGATTGTCAAATATCCGGTTGTTGATGTTCTGTTCTATTGACAATGAGAGGAAGGCGTGAAGCATCTGTCTGCCCTGTTAGTCTGTCCGCTGGGTTCACCTCTCCCACAACACTTCCAAGTGAGTTCTTATTTTGTGTTCCGTTCGCTTCAAAACGATCCACATCATCTCACCGACTTATTTCTTACACTGGAGTGTAAACCGGAACCCTTATACAATCGCTCAGTTGTCAATCACACCTATTTAAAAAGGTATACATCAAAATATTCTTTGTTTTTTATCCGATTTCAAAATTAGTGTCTGGATTACCAAAATGTTTTTATCATTCTTCTTAATTTTTTTAAATTGGAGTATTTTATTATGCATATTTACAATTGGTACAGACCATAAGTAAATTTGTTGACAATAGGTAATGGAACAATTTATGTACAATGATAACTAAACACAAGAGAAAAAAAAATGAAATAAAAAAAATTATAATTAAAAAAATAATAATAAAAATGTCTCCGTGAAGTCATGAAGAATATGTACAAAATAATAACTATATAATATATATATTATATAATGAGAAAATAAATACAACGATAATAATGTTAAAAAATATGTATAATAATATTAAAAAATAAAATTAGGGTTTCTTTTATTTGCCCAGCTATACGAAGTAATCGATCAGAAATTTTATATTGAATTCCCACCGGATTTCCGACCCCTGATTCCAAAAATGGAAAAATAAATGTCTGTCAGTCAGTCCTCTATGTAAGGAGATTCTGAATTTATATATAATATATTTATGGGAAAAATAGGAAAACCTAGCAATTACAAACGTTTCGGGAAGCACTGCCATCATCAGTACCTATAATTCATCTGTTCATGTTAACTGTTCCTTCTGTCAATCAGAATAATTATAAATAAAATAAAATAATACTGAAGTGTTTTAAATGTCCAAAAAAAAAATTTGTCTCTTGTAGTTCAAGAGCATATTTAAAACTTTGCCAATTTTCAAGCAAATCGATCGAGTAGTTTGGCGATGAAAAATCGTCAAACCTTAAGGTGGCTTTATTTGGCCACACCTACCTTATAATTCGTATGTTCTTTACATCAACATTACTCGTCAATCAAAACAAATTCTGTAGGAGGAATATTTTTGATTGTGTCTGTATTTACTAGGTTTTAAAAGCCAAAAAATAAATGGGAGAAATGTAGCTGTGATAAATGTATTATATATATATGTGTGTAGGAATATATATAAATGCAAAGCCCCATAAGGACGGCACCATTCTCCACGAATTGGGCCGATGCGAAGAGGGGGGGATCAGCTGAGGGGCTCAACTCAAACACCCTAATAACAGCTGATGTAATTTATATATCGACACAAAATTTAGTATAAGGATTCAGAAATCCTTATGTAAAGCAACTATTGATTTTTATCCCAAACGGTCGAATTGTCTTGAAGGCGAAAATTTAATAGATTAATTGGTTCTGGGGAAATATATTCTTTTCTTTCTATCTCATTTATTTCTTTGTATAATAATTTATTTGTTTTATTGTTATTTATTTATTGTTGTCTCTTAACATATCTTAACCGATAGAGATTGTTTTAGCTGTGTCTAGATTCTGAAAACATAAGGAAGGAAAAAAATTAAAATATTAAAGTTAGAAAATGAGCATAAACATTACTTATTTTTAATTTTGTTGGATTTATTTTTCATATTATCAATTCAATGTTTATATTATAGAAAATATCGTTAATATGGATTTATTGAATATCCATGACTTTGGAGTAGACAGAATTTAAATGTATTACAAAATTACGGATTTACAAAATGTTTAGGTTAGGTTAGGTTTTATGACTCATGCCCGGGCTTTAACTACGAGGTCATATCGCCTACTACCAGAGTGCTCTTTCGTCACTCTGGTGGACATGAGCCCGACTCTACTCTGGGAGTCCTAAATTTTGCCTACCCTAAATTTTTATTCATCTAGGGTAGGGGTCTTTAACGAGTACCTGACATTGTACAGGCTCGGGACCATCGCTTAACGTCTCATCCGAAGGACGGCGTGCTTAAGTTTATTTTACCTCCTAGATAAAATAAACTAAGGGCCTCGGTCGGGTTACGAACCCACGAACTTGAGCTCAGAAGTCAAGCACGCATACCACTGAGCTACCGGCGCCCTCACAAAATGTTTATTTTATTATTATAACAAACTATTGTTAAACTACGGAGCCCTTCAGTGAGTGATCTGTTCACATAATATTCTTTTTAAATTTCCCAATATTCTGAACAACCCTGTTGTAATCATTAGTTCGAATTATCGATACCTCACATAGTATTTTTACAACGGGTAGATAGTATATTTGTATGTGTGGTGTGTAACTTACCTAGCGTTGTGATTATCCGGAACTAAAGCCGATATGTCGAGGGAAGAGGTCGTCATGACAACGAGTAAACAACAAGGTCGGATGGTGGGGAGAATGGTAGGAGGGGGTAAAACACATGCACATATTTACTGAAAAACTGTCTTCGTAGTTCAGATCGAGCTCAGTCAGACACGAACACTTCTCATTCGAAATTAAAAAAATATTTTATTGTTATCATATTGAAAATGTATTATAAAAGACAGCCTTAAGAATAATTACACATTGTACAGAATACTACGTAATAATCCATACAATATTACACAATAAACCATAATAGAGGGCGCCGGTAGCCCAGTGGTATGCATGCTTGCCTTCTGAGCTCAAGACCGAGGCTCTTAGTTTATTTTATCTGGGAGGTAAAATAAACTTGAGCACGCCGTCCTTCACATGGGGCGTAAAGCGATGGTCCCGAGCCTGTACGATGTCAGGTACTTGTTAAACACCCCTACCCTACGTGAATAAAGCTAGATAGACAACATTTAAGACTCCCACAGTAGAGTCGGGCTCATGTCCACCATAGTGACGGAAGAGCGCTCTGGTAGAAGGCGATATGACCTCGTAGTTGAAGCCCGGGCATGTGTCATAAACCATAATATTATAATACACATTTAATAGGTAGTAAATTAAGCATCACATTCAATGTATACAATTAAAATCCGCGACAAGGTATTCGTCAACTGAATATAAAGCATTTTCGATAATTTAATTTTGATTTTTAAATTTTTCAAAGGCAGGGCAGGTCGCGCACCGAACTTGGTAACTTGTTAAATAATTTACAATAAATAAAATAAAAGCTATTGGTGCTGTTAGCCTGAATTGTCTGTCAATATATCTGTCGTTATGTCTGCTGTTATGGTGGTGTATTTCGAATATAGACATGAGTAGGAACAACTTGATGGAAGAATTCAAGGGATTGACAAATAAAGATGCAAGGTAGTGTTAAGATTTTGAGTTGTCTATAATATGATATTTGAGTCCGTAGACTACATATAATCCTAATCGCGCGTTTTTGATGAATACAATTTTTTTTATTTTTTCAGTATTAAAATTTCCCACAAAATTGAGGAGTGGGGTAAAAAAATGGCGGTGAATTAATCCAGTAGTATACTTCCCCAGCGTGAAATAATCAACTACGTTTTCGCTCTCCCCCCCAAACTAATTGACTTGGGCTATATAAGTCAATAGTTGACTTATGAATCCTCATACTAAGTTTTGCGTCGAAATATTCATTACATCGGCTGTTATTACGGTTTTTGTTTTAAGTCCCCCCCTCCCTTTCCTTTCGTCGATTTCGATGAAAATGTCGATATGGGGTTCTGAATACACATATACTATAAAATAGTGTGTCAATGCATTCATTCTTTCGGGATCGTGTTCATGGACTGAGATCATTTCTTTTTTTAATTGAACTTCCGGTGAAAACTCGACATCAATTTCCAACTGATTGCAATACATCCTTCAGCCGAGGAAGAAAAGAAAAAAAAAATAATAAAAAAAAAAAATAATAAAAAAAAACATTTAAAAACAAGCCACGGAACCCTAAGAAGGAGCAAAGTGAAACTATTCCTGTTAGTTATGACGCATGCATAGGCTTCAACTTAGAGATCATATCGCCTACACCCAGAGCGCACCTTCGTCACTCTACTATGGGAGTTCTGAATTTTGCCTACCTATCCTAAATTTTTATTCACCTAGGGTTGGAGTCTTTAACGAAAATCTGACATCGTACATCGACTCGTGACCATCGCTTAACGTCCCATCCGAAGAACAGCGTGCTCAATGTTGTATCACCTCCAAGATAAGAAAATGTAAGGTCCTCGATCGGGTTTTGAATCTGCTATCTTTAACTCAGCAAGCAAGCACGCATACCAGCATACCACTGAGCTACCGGCACCCTCACTATTCCTGTTATATATTGTTATGTTTAGTTGGCAGTTTCTGGTATTTTTATCTCCATAAAACCATAGATACTCAAGGTTAGAACAGTTCAATTCCCATGTTTTGACCATTGTTCTACTAAGAGTGCCTTTTTAGAAATAATGATACATAGCGCTAGTTGTACATAGAATTAAACCTGAAAATGTGATTTTATCTAACAATCTGGTTTTTCATATAAATCTACATCATGGTTTTCAACACTATATACAATAAAATGTCTCTAAATAGGCTACCTGCATATGGTGAAAAAATACAGTCATGAGAGCTTCAAAAATTCGTTTTTCAAGTTCGTTAACCACACTAAACTAAATAGTAATAAGTAAAATAAAAAATTATGTCATTAAAGTATCGACCTGTAATATCGACGAAAAGTATCGATAGGTACTATGTGTAGGACAATGTGTACACCAGGATGATGTGAACTCAATTTCGTATGCTTTTATCCTGTCCCTGGAAGCTTTGCTCTGGGTGTCTTAGATTTTGGCTATCCAAGGTCAATTGGCGTTGGCCGGCGAGAGCGCAAAGCTGATCTTTATTATAAGGGTCACTAAACGTCGAGAGCGCAATGATTTTATATATGAGGTATAGCGGAGCCTGTAGCAGGTATAGGCAGGGTACCCCACCCTTGGACTCTCAACCAATCACTGTACTTCAAACAAAAACACGCGTAGGTGACATCACAGTAACTAGACTCAATCTTCAGCAAACACAGTTTCAAATTAATTAATTATTTATTGCATAACTATTATAAAAAATAAAAAAATAAAAATAAAATTGCATAAATATTATAAAAAACAATAATAACGTTCAAATGTATTCTCCATAATAAATAATAAAAAAATCCATGGAAATAATGATCAAAATATTGCGAGAAATAATATACATAATAATAATAAAGTTGAAATATAAAGAATAAATATGATGATAAGAATGAGAGACAAAAAAAAAAAAAAAACATTTAAATAAATTGATAATATAAAATTAATTTCAAACATCTTTGAAGAGTTTTAATGGAACGAAAATGTTTTTTTTATTTTATTATCATGACACAATATTGATGCAACAAGCCTAAGCGTCTTCACGCATGCGCCGCTCATAATCTTATATGGGGACTACACATTGCGCTCTCGTCGTATACCGTGCGTATACCTGCTATAGGCTCTGCTGTATGAAACCATTGCGCTCTCGTCGTATACCGTGCGTATACCTGCTATAGGCTCTGCTGTATGAAACCATTGCGCTCTCGACGTATAGAGGCTTCGCGCTCTCGACGTATAAAAATGGGATTAATTTTTATTATCTGCGCTCTGGCCGTAGATGGCCGGTCAATTGGGGTAGGGGTCTTGAACGTGTACCTGTCTTCCAAAGGACGGCGCTTTCAAGGTTTTATTACCCCCAACATAGAAAACCTAAAGATCTTAGCCTGGGTTCGAACCCGCGATCAGGAGCACAGGGGGCAAGCATACTACCACTTTGTCACCGGCGCCTTCTTGATGTGACACCCCGTTGCCGGTTGTGTACCGTCGCAGGCTTAACACTACGTATGAGAAAACACATAAAAAATGATTGAGAACTAGTATTTTCATAGTTGAACTTGGCAGTTAAGGTAATACGTTAGGCTTAAGGCGAAATGGGGAGGCAGTTCAGTGTGTTTCGGAGAGAGATAAGAGATGGTTTCGGAGCTAAACTTTGCCCCCCTTCTTGCCTAGTAAAAATCAACCAATTTTTATTCTGAAAACTACATGTGCCTCAGTGTGATGACCCAAACAAAGGGTAGATGGGCTTTTACTTTTTGAACTATTGGTTATACAAAAATTTCGATACACAATTTTTATCTATTACATTTTTGCAAAATCATAGCTTTTTCTATCGTTCTTATTATATTACGGGGAGCGGCAAGTTTCTTAGATGTCGCAGTTTTCTGTTACAGACGAAACTATTCATCCGATTTCTTAAGTGGAAAACGGGTTGAATTCATAATGTCTTATGTTATCTGCGCTGCACCTCGCTTTTTCGGCAAATATAATATATAACATTTTTTATTCAAAATTTTAAACAAGGGGCATCATGAAAAAAAAAAAAAAAAAAAAAAAAAACTTATCTACCCTTTTTTTTTTAATGAATTTGAAACAAACCATTTTTCTAAACCGAAATGGATCATTTGTTTGGTTTTGAGAAGGGCAATACATTTTTCTATCCTCTGTCTCTCTCGCACATTTAGCCTTAAACTGTACCGTTCAATACGATTAGTTGTACCTAATATTTGTTAATTGTTGAACAATGAATTAAATTGGAGATCAAGTGATTAAGGCGGGTTCAATAACTGGCTAGTTGGAACATACAACTCGCAGACTGTAGTCAATAAACAGGTACTGAATATTTAACGAACTGACTCAACCTTATATCAGAGCAACTGGTATAGTCCCAGGCGTGAAACTAAAACTGGTGCATGCTTTTATTACCAGACTGTTGACAGTAGAGATGTTGTCCTTTCACATTCTAGATTGACTCAATAATTAGTAATTAATATAATATGCAAAAATATATATGTGACTTCCCGGAAGTTCGACCGCCATAAATGATAGTTTTAAAGTTCTACACTGCTCAGTATCAGACAAAGTTATTTAAGTCCCGAAGGATGGACCCTATTATAAGTAAAATTTTATGATTTTATGCTAATGTCACCCAACGAACAGGCAGGCCAGGCCAGGGGCCACTCTTTCTTATAATCAGGTTATTGTGTGTACTGTGCAGGATGTCAGAGGACCCAGGGGTGGTCTGCTTCGAGCACTGCGGCCCTCGTGTCTTCTGTCTTCAGATCCCGGACTACTGTCCCGCCTGCAGAGCTCATCTCCACTCAAACACTCCCATCATACCTTTCAGGTTTAGTACTCAATTCTTTTTTTTTTTATTTAATTCCAGGTCTGCATTTTAGAGTGGACCTTATTTTGGGATATTTGTGAACTTTAACCTCGCCGCCTCTCAGGTCGAAATAAATATATATATATAATTTTATTTGCAATCTACATACACATGAATAAGTATTTATGTCACATAAAGTGATAAGTCAGCCAGCGCTGACACTCCCTCGAAAATATAACATGTTCAAATTTCACTTAAAATATCTCGAGGGCGCCCTCCTTCCCAACTCATGGAGGGTCGTCAAGATGGGATTCGGACAATAGGACTTGTGCAAATAGGTTAAAATGAAATGAAAGTTTATTGTGGAATGTTAAGAATTGGGATTGGATTAGTATCTGGACGGTTGGGGTATTTATGTCTTCATGGAGTAATTCGTGGGTCACGTCAGGGGAGCATTTACAACTTGCAGTAACTGAGACTGGAAAGCTTGGATGCGGTTTATATTGGATTGTTTGGCTGTATCCCATTATAGTTTTTTGCCAGTTTTGATTTTGGTCCAAGTAGTCTTCGTAGTAGTCCATAACGTCGGTTTAATTTTTGTCGTTAAAGTCATGTGTGTTCCATGTTCGTCTGCTGTAAAGTAGAACCAGAGAGACCTGGCTGGAGGAAGAAATTAGAACATTGTTTATGCTGAGGGGAGGGCAGGTTTGATGCCGAAATAAATAAATATATAATATGTTTTTTCAAAAGATTTCCCTTAATATTTATTATAAATGATGTATGAATGTTTTTATATATTTCTTATTGTATTAATTTATGTAAATGCCTTACATTGTTCACTAACAAATGTATGTATCATGTTTCAGAATCCCCTTTCCGTTCGTTAAGGCTTCTCAATACCCGTACTCCATTGTTATAAAACCTACAAATGGAGATTTTTTGAAGTAAGTATAAGCAATGTACAGGAGATTAATTTTTTTCATATGTATTTGTAGAATTCTATCTGAGGAAATTTGTTCCTGCTACTATCCGTAAAACATACTCAATCTTAAATCACTGTTAACAAAAAATTGAATAACCTGTCTTAAGATGTGTTTCTGTTTTTTCAGTGATTACCGTCTGAACGTTGATCTGCACATTGGAGTGACCACCAGTCGCGGCGAGGTGATGGAGTTCGACAGAGAGGGTCTGAGCCGTGGTAGAGTGTGGAGCCAGTCTCTGGTCATCTACCAAGAACAGAAGGAGGAGTGGACCTCGCTCTGGGACGCTCTGCTCCAACAGGTCTCCGCCATGGACACTTGGACTCAAGCTAGGTATGTATAAGGTATACGGATGTATACAAAGTATAGGAAATCAATGCAATCGGTCAAAAATTCGATGCGAAGTTTTCCAACTCTTAGATTGCAAATATTTTTGAAAAAGTGTCTGTCTGTCTGTGTGTGTCTGTGAACTTGAATCACTGCCGATAAAATTAAAGTATCGACACAAACATCTATACATGACACCAAACCTCCATAAGGACTTGAAAAATAAAATAAAACTTGTTTATTTAATATATTGTCTAATTTCACTAACTATATATACATGGGAGTACTTTCGGTATTTCTACCATCCTCAGCCAAAAGCATAAGAAATAAGACTCTCTCAGGAGTCTTATCTCTTATGCTTTTGGCTGAGGATGGTAGAAATACCGAAAGTACTCCCATGTAAATATAGTTAGTGAAATTAGACAATATATTAAATAAACAAGTTTTATTTTATTTTTCAAGTCCATTTGAATTATTTCACAATATCTCTGCAATAATGTCAGTTTTCATTGAAAACCTCCATAAGTTGTCTTCCTTTCAATTTTCAGCCGTCTATAGATTTTTTATATATTATATATTTTATCCTTTATTTGGAACTTGGTAAATTACGTTAACCTTGATACCATGACGACGGTAATTTTTCTGCGTTATTTATTTATTTATTTTTGTGAATATTGAGACCAACGCCTGCTTTTGGGGTTTTGTCACTTTAGAAATCTGACTTCTTTTTTAAAATATGCAATACTCCTTACTCGATGTGATTTTTTTTTTTTTTTTAATATATTCGCTTTTGATTTCTACTAAGCAAGCCTAAAACATATTATTTTGTGATGTATTAAAAACAATTTTATCTTCAATTTATATTGTTGAATGTTAATAATAAAATGATGGCCCTCCCGTCGCTCCTTTCAGGTTTTTGAATGTTTCTATCATTTTTACTAATAAAAATAAAGGAAAACTTATGTTCACAAAATATATAGTATATGGGAGTACTTCCGGTATTGCTTCCATCTTCAGCCACGGCTTAGCAAATACTGTGTGGCACACTTAGTAGAAGATGATAACAATATCGAAAGTATTCCCATATATGTATTAAATATATTTTGTGAAATAGACAATATTTTTAAAAAATATACGTTTTTCTTTATTTTTATTGTTTCACAATATCTCCGCAGGAAATGTCAAGCATCACTTTAACTAATGCCGTTCACTGATGTAAACCTGTGTCTTCTTCTCGGTGTTCATTCGTTGGTTAAAAATGAGTTATTTTCCATATTTTTTGACATGAATTAATGAATTGTTATGCTTTCTGACTAAAGTCAGTTGCCCTAATAAGCCCTAATTGGTTAGCAAGTTCCATAGTAGCAATTCAGTCCACATTTTCAAAGTTTGTATTTACTTCGTTTACCTTCATAATTGACTATAACTAAATCGAATATTCTACTCAACCAACCTTTAAAATATTACATTAAATAGTGAACATTTCAATTGTAATGATTGACAATGAGAGATGACTGTCATCTCAAAAATCAGCCAAATCACTACTTACAACTTGTACTTTGTTGAATAACCTTGATTCTCCCAAGAACTCAAATATTTTGTCTGCTGTTATGTCACTAAGAGATGCCTTTCGTATCAAAACTGCTGTTTAAACAAACTGCACTTTTCAAAGATGTCTTCTAATATCAAAAACTCATTGCAAACAAATATAAAGTTTCGCCACCCGAAGAAGGTATCGTGTGGGTTTTAAAGAAAGCGCGTAATATCATATTTATTTTTAATCTTTTAAGCAATTTAATTCAGTAGCTGAGATCTAAGTAATTTTTCAGGAGACACATACCTACAGTTTAAGTTGGATGATACAGAAATTCATTGAAAATGTCGATATTTATTTAAAAAATTAAAAAACATGACAGACAACTTTTTTTTTTCAGATACAATGAAGAAACATTCAACTGTTATACATTCGTTCTGGCATTTCTCCGATGTCTTCGAAATCATCCAATGAGTGAAATTGCTAAAAGTAAAACTTTATTTTGTGAAAAATATGTCTCTCCAAAAGCAGCCATTGCTTGGAAATATATAAGCCTTTATCGACGTTTAAACGACAGTGGTTATTTTGTTAATAGAAATGTAAATAAATAAATATTTGTTTAGTGATGTACATATAATATGTTAAGATTTTTGTAAAAAGCTAAATAAATTATAACTGATTGTATATTTATTGTATTAATATCTTTCTGTAATTTCCTCTTCTTTCTCCGAATTGAAATTTAACTCAATGGAATATTTCGCATTTTTAAATTAGCTGTCCCCTTTCCAAATCTTATGTATCTCTAGACGAAAAATCAGACGTTTTAAACTGTTCCAAAACCGAACTTTTTCCAAAATATGCCCACCATTTATTTGTTTATATTTTTAACGTAATGTTCGATTTTTTTTGTACTCACAAATGTTCTTTGATAAAAAAAATATATATATATTACAGAATAGATTTTCGATACTATGAAATCCATGTACATATACTTATGTATAATATGGAGTAGGCAGAATTTAAGTCAAATAAATAAAACAAAGGACTTGTTTAACATTTTATATTGTCTAATTCCACAAAAGTATACACATAAAAGGTACCGGATCACTTTATGTGTATATTTTGTGGAATTGGACAATATAAAAGTTATTTTATTATTTTTACAACATATCGACGGTGACCACATGCCAGTCTTACTGTCTTACTCTAATGCCACTTATCTGCAAAAATGCTGTTTAACTGAAGCCTTTTTTTAGGTTGGAGGCTGTCTATGTAACCCTGCTAATGAGTGTTTGACGTCTGTACATTGTTCGGTTTATACTAGCTGGGGAGGACTCCATTGCTCAGAACATACCAGACGTGGTGTCCAACGTTTCTTTTTAGTCAATATGACTAGGGCGAAGAAGGTTCGAAACCAAGAAATCGTCGATTTTTCATGACTCAGAACAATAAAGTTATTATTTGTGTATTAATTAACGCAATGTTCGCCTACAGAACCCTTCTGCGTGTCACCTGATCAAACTTCTTTACAATATATATATTTTACAAGTTTATGAGAGCACATTCTTCTCAATGGTATTTTAATTTCGAATGTTTTATTTTGACTTACGCAGATTCAGGGTATTTTAAATCTGTATAAAGAACTGTTTTTCCATTTGGTGCTATAACCTCAGAATTGGAATTTTTGCAGATGCGGGGTATTATTAGAGTTGTATCGTCTATCCATCACAGGGATATTTATGTATTTATTATGTGTATATTTATTACTAAGAATTGTTCACATACGGAACCCTTCTGTGTGTGACCCGTTCACACTTCCCTGGGTTCAACGTTTTTTTGTTTGTTTCCCCCTTTTTTTATTTTTAGTCAATATTGTAGACACACTTGTAAACAAACATGGAAGTGTGATATGGGTCGTAAGTTGTATGGATTCGTCTTAAGCCTCAATTAGGGATTCGAGGTTTCTCGAATATCAGCTATTTTTTTCCCCACCAGTCATTTCACCCATTTGTCTGTAAGTTATTCTTGTAAAATGTCATTAAAATCGTTTATGTAATTACATTTGTGGTGAGATCTAGTCTCAGGGCTATTTTTCAGCATCAAAATCCCTATTACAATGTAAAAATAGTTGAATCTGACTCCAGATTAATGTGAATAAGATTGTTTTACTTCGCCTTTGAAATCAAGTGAAGAAATTCGTCGAGTAAAATTGTTTCAGTAAGTATAACAAAAAATTGTCATGGATTTCAACATTTTAATTAATTTAATTATCTTTGGAACGAACAATTGTTAGGATACTACTTTCTGATTCCATAGAAATAATATATGAAGTTTTCTGTTATTTTTTGTACTTATCTCTGTTTTCAATTAACAGTTCAGTTTTACAGTTGCAAAGGTTTCATTTTGCCTTTTTTATTAAGTCGTGACACTTTTATGGTTTACATCTTTGAATAAATATATTGAAAAATGTTTTATTGACGATCTAAATAACAAAATTCTGTTGTAAAAAAAATATAAAACTATCACGGGATGAGAAAGTAAATAATTATAATAGAATAAATAATACACTTTAAAAAAATATATAATATGTTATTGCAGCATCACTTATCTAATTTATTTTTGCCTTCTCAAAAAATAGCAATTACAAACGTTTCGGGAAGCACTCCCATCATCAGTATCTATAATACATGTGTCCTTTATGCTAACTATTCTTTCTGTCAATCAGAATCTTCCTTGTATAGAACACATTTACTGATTGTATTTATATATTTAAACACCTAGTCAATGAAGATTCAGATTGACAGAAGGAATAGGCTTCCCGAAACATCTGTAATTGCTAAAAATGCTAATATAAAATGGAGAAGTGATGCTGTAATAATATAATACATAAATATTAATTTTAAGAATCTCCTTACACAACCCAAATGTAACACTAAAAACATATTTTTTATTGAAGATATGGATCTTGGTAACATAACATTTGATTGTCCCACTTGTCACAAAACATTGGAAGAACCTCGTCTTCTGCAGTGCCTGCATAGTTTTTGTACTAAATGCCTCATTACTATGAGAACTCCTGAAGGTTTGTGTTACACTTACTTATATATTATCAATTACAAAAACAAATATATATTAATGAATACATTTAGATTTAACAAATGACAGAGTATATTAAGATATGTAGTTAAATATTTACAAAAATATATTTGTAAAGATAATTAATAGGTATACGACTATTATTAAATTAATTAATATTATTATCTATTTACCTACAAAAAGAATAGAGGAAATGATAATGAATACACTTCATATTTTATAAATGATTGAGTTCATTGAGTTACTTACAAAAATATTTAAAAATATAATTATTATATTCTTATTAAATAAATTCAGACCAGAATAACGACGTTATAGAATTTTTCAGAGCTCGAGGGGGAGGGCTTCTTTACATTTTTCAATCAATTTTTTTTTTCCGATGTGAAATCACGATAATGAAAATTTCTATATTCTAGGTAAATACACAAGCAATATTTCATTGGTTGATCCAGGAGAAACGGAATTTGCCGATGAACTAAGAGATATGAAACAGGTAGGATACCAACTATTTCTATAATTTTAATGTAGGCTACGAAAATTCAGTCTAAATATGTAAGCACATAAATCAGTCAATCAATGCTTTAAGTATATAACTTGCCTACTTGTTCAACTTCTTATAATTCTGAATTTCGAAAAAAAATAACGCAATACGTTAATACAATATTACAATCAATTAAATTTGATTTTTATAGGAACAACATATTTTTTGGGAAAAGAAAGAAGTCATCGGTGAATCACTGGCTTTGTACTTCCCCAGCACAAATTAATCAGTTATGTTTTCGCTCTTCTTCCGAAGCTAATGTTGGACTAAAACTCAATATTTGACTTACAAAGTGACTTCTGAATCCTTATATTAAATTGTATGTCGATACATTCATTACATCGACAGTTATTATGGTATTTATGTCGATACATCCCCCTCTCTGTCTAATTTCGCTGAATATTAATAAGTGTCGTCCTTATAAAGTGTTGAATTTACATAAATTTATATGAAATTTTATTAATTACAAATGGCACTTATTAGAGTTTTTGTGTTAGCCTCTCCCTAATCATCTCCTTCCCTTGGGCTGATTCGCTTGAAAATCAACAGATGTCGTCCTTAGAAGGTTCTGGATTCGGGATACACTTATAAAACTTGTCGATAATTTCATTCTATCGGGAGTTAGACACACTATATATATGGAATCTAGAGGTTGAAAAACATGAAATTCCGTTCAAAACTCCGTTTCGAATTTCTGACCGATAAGATAATTTCCCCTCTACTTCTTATAGCTGGGTAAGTAAAACGTTTCAGGCGAACACTAAATTTGGAACTACCAAAAAATTGTTTGTTCTGATAGAATTACAAATGCTCCGTATTGAATGTTCCATTAAAAATGTTTTTTTGATTAATTTAGTTTTCAACCCCTATTTAAAAGACTTATTTAAATTAAAAAAGTTTCTTCTTTTAAAAAAAGGGAACATTTTGGATATACCATACTTAATTGACAATTAGTTATAAAAAATTAAACACATAAATATTGTATAATAATATAAAATTTTGGTATTCATAAATCAAATGATATCCATTATTCTCGTCTCTTGATTTGTAAACATTATATATTTTTCATTTTTATTCAAATTAATTATTTTATTTTATCTCATTCTTATATGACAAAAAGAAAAACATCATTTGGTTATCTTATACTTTATATATGTTCTTATTCCATTTCTCTAAATTATTTTTAATTCAATTTTTGATTTAATTTGGATGTTTCTTTTAGTCACTGCTTTGACCGCTTAATTTTTAATCTACGTACCTACGAACAGAAAATGCCCACATACAGAACATCTTCGTGGGTCATTCTGTCTTTATTGCAATGATTAAAAATTATATTTTTTTTTGTTTTGTAAATTAATGT
Source organism: Aradus depressus (assembly GCA_963662175.1). Taxonomy (NCBI): domain Eukaryota; kingdom Metazoa; phylum Arthropoda; class Insecta; order Hemiptera; family Aradidae; genus Aradus; species Aradus depressus. Next base: position 49,992,107 of record OY759217.1, on the reverse strand, counting down.
ATGTATGTAATTATTGTATTTAATATGTACAGAAATGTAAAAATAGAAAAATAATTTAAAAAATGAACAACTGTTTGTATGGAATGTTATATGGATTACTGTTCCCATCTTGACAATTTTCAGACTATAACATGCAGGGTATGTGACCAAGTATCCAATTTCCCGCCAGGGGGCGTCTCTCAATTGCCCTACAACTATTGGCTCCAGAACAAGATACTTCTCTCCTTTAATATACTCAACGCATGCCAGCTTTGTTCAGCTCCTGGAAAGGTAAGTCAAACGATAAAAAAGACTAATGTCCCCGCTGGGATCGCTCTGTAGACAGGCATGCTATCTCTTTTGAAAAACTCAAATTTCCCGACTCCGACTTGTTCAATATATTTAAAAACCACTGGAATAATCTTCATCTTAATGTGAAAAGAATCTTAAAATTTCATTACATTTGCATTAATAGGTTTTTTTTTAACTTCTCCATTATGGAGCTACTCCTTAAATACGGTTCTTACTCGTATCCATTTATGACTTTTTTTTTTTTTTTTTGATGATATGATCATACTATTTTTGTGATTTTAGCCTTACTGTAAATGTGTTGAATGTGAGGTCTCCATGTGCGCTGTCTGTGGGGAAACTCATAGAAAATTTAATGAACTTGCAGTTCATACCATTGTCCTCATAAATGAATCAGGACGAAAAAACGTATCCAGAGATGAGGTAAATATTACAATTTGCTCCCCAATTAAAAAAGTCTAATTGTAAAAGTACAAATAAGTCGTATTATAACATGCGCTTCAACATTCTCGTGGACGATGTAGATAATACATTCATCTTAAATCCTTTAAGTCGGGTGTTTTGATAGTAATCCTAGTGTATGTTTCTATCAAAACACTTGTAAAGAAGGGTTAAGGCTTACTCCAATTCATCTAAAAGTTGTGTACTGGCATGAGACTATCATCATTGATGTCAAGTCTGCTAATAAAGAGGCTGATATTTGTATTATTTTATTTATTTACCATGTTATTATTCTTAACAGACGCACATCCCTGAATAACGATTTTTTATGTTTATTTTCATTTCAACTACTTACAGATAAACATTCACGAACGATAGGAACCTTTCTGGTTTCAACTTATGAAATCTCTTGAAACATTCCCTATCCTTCAGCTATTTGGCAGTAGTTGCTTCTTGCTCTTTACCACTGTACTGCACCTCCCAAAGGATTATGTTAATATATTGCCACATTCGTATACTTTCCATATTTGTATAATGGAGTGGTTTGTAATTACGACATTTGGACCTAATGGCACAACGGAACGAAATAACATGCTTTAAACGATATTTACTAACCTGTCGACAGCCAGGACTGCAAAATATATGGATGAATGCCATAGGGACATGGGTTTCAAAGTAAAGAAAGGGTAGTTTGGGATAACAAAAACAGTGGAAGTAATGAGACCATCTTCAAATATAGTCTTGGTACAAATTAGTAAAGAAATCACCGTAATTATGGTTCTAAGCATAAAATATTATATCTACTTGTATGGAAATACAAGGGCTCAAATGGAAGCAATAGAGTAAGCTGGGAACTGTGAGCAGGGAGCTAAAGCAGCAAAGTACAATTTTTGAAAATGTATATACTATTTATTGCAGTGTCTTTAATAATATGAACTGAAATTCAAATAACACTTAATTTTTTTGTTTAGGGCTACTGTTTGAGCCACCTGAAGGAGACTGTGAACTACTTCTGCTGCAGCTGCAGTGAGCTGATCTGCTCGGCCTGTTGTTCAGGACTGCACTCTGGACATAGGTTTGAGACACTTGCACAGTCCGAAGTCAGTGTTCGCACTGCTCTCGGTCGTGCCATAGACACGACTAAGCCAAACTTTAAAGAGCTGACAAAACGAAGAGAACTTGCTAAGGCATTGGAAACGAAAATTGAGGTAAGAACTTATTTTTTTTCTGTAGATACTCGCAATTTTTCGACAGGATTGTCATGAGTTCAAATGTCAAGGTGCATATACATGCATCTGATCACAATTTATCATATACTGAGTATATTATTTCGAAAACACCTGAATACATTGGGGTAAGGCTTGGTAAATAGTTATCGATCTACCCTTTCTAACGACATCATGATACTAAGCCCTTCTTCAGGGGTATTAACAACAAAATTTTCAAAGGAATGATGAGCCAAGTTGTACCTCATTTTAAAGCTGTTTCCAAAATAAGTTACTTTCGTCTGCAACATTTGTTGGTATCTCTCATTGTTTCGAAATGGTGGTCTCTTGAATAGGATATTATGGAATATCGCTATTCTAAAAGGCGTTATTCATTATTAACTAAAATCAAAAGTAAAGTAATCTTTCTATTTTTAAAATCATTTTAAATAAGCTTTCTATTATTTTGTTTATAGATTTGTATGTATGAGAGAAGGTATTTAAAAGAGCAATATTGATCGAGGGTTATCAAAAAATGTTTCAGACTAAAGTTGCTTCTTTTTTGTTAAGAAGATCTTTAAATTAAGGTATACCTTGATCCTGCTTTCCATTGGAGATTTTTAAGTTAGTGTGCTTGGATCCAATGATGAAAGGAAGAGTGAATACCATGATGTAGTTAGAAAGGGAAACTTTCCAACGAACTCTTTCAAAATCCTACCAAACTTTTTAAGCATACGCACTTTTTTATTTATCTTCTATCTGTTATCATAATTGTTTCTTCTTTTTTGAATTAGGAGCGGTGCCAACGTGTAACAGAAGAGATAGACGCATTTATTCAAGCATACAAAGAAGCTTTGGAAAAACACAAAAATACATTAACTGAAGAAATACAGTCCGTAAGTAACGAATCATAATTTATAAGTTGAAAAACGCGGACACATTTTGTAAATTTGTTGTAAATAAAACAAACTTATTTTTTGAAATGTTGTATATTCCAGCAAAAAAATATAGAAAACTACCCGTTTCGGCACTACGTCATCGTCAGGTTTAGTTTGAGTCTTAGTTTATAACTAAACTTGAGGATGGTGTAGTGCCCAAACCGGTAGTTTTTTCATAAATTTTTTTGTGGGATGGATAACATTTGAAAAAAAAAAATTGTTTTATTTATCCAAACATAATTGTTGATAATAATAGAGGCAAATAGGGCGCTGGTAGCTCAGAGGTAGCATGTTAGTCTACTAAGCTCAAAGTCGCGGGTTCGAAACCCGGACGAGGCCCTTAGGTTTTTTATTCTGGGACGCCGGATTGGACGTTAAGCAATAATCCCGAGCCTATGCGATGTCAGGTACTCGTTAAAGACCCCTACCCTACGTGAATAAAGCTAGATAGACAACATTTAAGACTCCCACAGTAGAGTCTGGCTCATGTCCACCAGAGCAATGAAAGAGCGCTCTGGTAGTAGGCGATATGATCTCGTAGTTGAAGCCTGGGCATGAGTCACAGTAACTGACAAAAAACCCTTCACACTATTATATAGGCAAAACAGGAGTACCAGTGAAAACCACAATGAGTGTCAGAGATTACTCTTCTCTATTTTGTAATATTCTAAACAAGTTATTCTTGGAGAAAAATTAATGACATCGTAACATGGGAATGTTATGCGAAACATAGATCAATAAGACTATATAGAATGTGAGAAATTAATAAAAATATAATACAGAATGTTATGCATAAGGCTTTCTGTAGATGTTTGCTTCACCATTTTGTCGTCAATTTTTAAGTTACTTTTTATAGTTTTTGATTTAAAACTATAACTTTAATTTATATAATTAAATTTAAAAAATATATAAATTACACTTACTAATAGTGGCCTGATGCGAGGAAGGAACTGATCAACCTTTAGCCAGTAATGCTACAAGTTTAAAAAGTAACAATCTTGTAAGGGTTACTGGTACCATATATATATAAATAGGTTGGTCCATTGACAAGCGTAAAATCCTTAATATTGATCGCTATTATATTGGAAGTATAATTTGTTTTCAGATTAGAGAGAAAAAACAGAAAATGGTTCATGAAACATATACAGCTTTGAATCATGAATTCAATTTAGCCAACAATGCCTTTTGGATAGCTGAAGAAATGTTCTCTGATTCATCACCTTTAGAGGTATCATAAATTATATATTCTCTTAGCTTTCCAGCTACTAAACTATAATTTCTAATGGAACATTCATATTAGGTATTAATTATGCTATTTTTAACAACCTAATAACAATCATTGCACAGGGTGTTGGGTTAAGTGTCCGGAATTTGGCTATAGAGAGTACATCTCATTCTCAACAAGAAATGTCTCTTAAGCATAGTCCAATTCTCAACCATCTTGGAGTTATTTCGCATTTCATAACTGTTCAATATTTCACGTTTTTCCATGAAACCTCTTATTAATCAGAAAGTATTGAAACAAATTTGATTAGATCAATGAAACTAGAATTTTTAATAAGATAAATATATTTGAGTTTCAAGCTGGACATAATTAGTCGATTGTCTAGTAGCTTTAAATAAAAAAAAATAGCGTAACGCGATTTAAAAACACATTTTACGTGACGTTTTCTCTGGAATTCCCTATTGATTAAAGTGTTGCTTTTTACTGTAAACAACTTCTGCAATTATCAGGTTTTGGATAATTTACCATAATCCCTGATCCTCCTTTTGGAGGAATGTCATGTGGGAGTGGGGATAGTCGTTTAAAAGTGAAAAGCATTGCAAACATCCTGTGTTTCATCATGAGGTTGTTGTGGAGTGTTTGTTGCTTAGGTATTTTGGGGTTTGTGTGATGAGTTTGTGTCTTTAATGGAAAACCTGAATATTTTTTAGATTAGATGTTTTAGTCGAACCGTACATTTAAAAGCCATATATCCAGTCGTTTGATGAGAATGTGCAGCACTTTGGTTTTCGCAATTTTTTGTGTGTAATGTGTGGTTTTTACTCACAGACTTACTCATTATTTTCTGTTTCAGCTGTTGAGTGTAGCTCGGCCAATGATCTCTAAGCTAGAATCTTGGGCCACTCCTGTCAACTTACACTATAACAAAGTTTCTGATTGGGTACAGTTTTTACCAGAAGAGAAGGCATCTAGTATTGACAATTTTCAAGTGTTTGGAATTATTTCGACACAGTCCATTTCTCCAGAACATTGTTCTCTAAACGTTCCAGGTAAAGTTATTATTAAATTCCTAGAATTTTTTAGGTCAAAGAAAAAAAAACATATCGTTTGGGTTGTGTGTCTGTCTATGAGTGCTACTAGCTCCTCCAAACAAAACATAGCAACTTACAATATTATTAACCATACCATAGCTGTTAGTTTAATTAAACTACGATGAACTCGACGTTGAACTACAGAACTACCTAAGATGTGGCCATCGAGCCCACTTGACTGTTATTATACTCTTTATTTTGATAAAGTGAATTTATCGTTTAATGAGATCAATGTTATTATTTCTTACCATTGTCAAGTTTTCCTTCATACATTCATACCAACTTTGATAATAAAGAGAGCAATAATTAATTATTTCTTAAATTAGCTAAAAACATGAGAAGTAGTAGAATATTATTAAACATTTTATTATTATTGAAGGTTTGCTCAGCTGTCGCCAGCACAAAAAAGCCAGTTTCCTTCTGATTACCAGAGACTCAGAAGGTAAAGCATTGAGTCATGGTGGGGAGAAAATAATGGCGGAGCTTGTATACAAGGATGCATCTCAAAGGTATCTTATTTTGTTCTTCATTTATTCATTTTTCATATTCTTTATTACATAAATGCATTTTTTCCTTTAGGTATGGTTGATAGAAAAAGAAGAAATAGTAGAACAATTATGGGAACTAAAAGAAAAAAAAAATACAATACTTATGTTATTATCAGTTATTTTATAATAATTGGTCCTATTTTCTTATCTATCTTTCCATTTTTTTTATTTTCAACAGTTCTTAAAGAAAAAGAAAAAACTTATGGACTATTCAATAATTATTTTTTGTTGCAACGCAAATTTTTCAACTATTTTTTTTTTATTTTTATAATTATTGTAAACTTTATTATTCTATACATGAATATTATAGTTGGGCTGTCTATAACAATAATACCTGGCCAATGGCCTAATTAACATGAGATATGAACTCAGGTACAATTCATTAATTTTTCAACTATTGATTTTATAAATAAAACAAACTTATTTTTTTAAATATTGTCTATTCCACTAAAGATATTTATAAAACTACCGGTTTCGGCCTCACACCATCGTCAGGTCTAGTTATGGAACTAGACCTGACGATGGTGTGAAGCGGCAGAAACCGGTAGTTTTATAAATATCTTTAATGGAATTGACAATATTTCAAAAAATAAGTTTGTTTTATTTATTTATTACAAATTCCACAATATGTCCGCGTTCCTCAACTTAGAAGTTATTGATTTTATGCTTATTGATGAAACAATTTCTGCGAATGGCTAGAGAAATTGGTAAATCGCTCCTGTGCGATTTTTCGAAATTCGTACCGCATTACGAGTCGCTGAGAACTGACAATTAGCTCACAATAATTTTGATCGTATTCATGACCGTTCCTGTGATAATAAAATAACGAGAAACCTGGTAAGTATTTACCTCTTCCATCGGTGTGAAGGAATTTTTTTTGAGAACTAACACTAAAAAACAAATATTTTTCAATAATACTCCGTAAACAGACAGTGACGCCTTACAGATTTATATATAAATATTGTATTTAGGGAGTTAACGGTGACGATCAGCGATGAAGGGGATGGGACCTATCTTGTATCCTTCCTGCCTGACACATCCGGCAATCTGAGACTGTCTGTCTGGGCCCATGGTCACCATGTTCAGGTATAATTATATATTTTAATTTGGTTAAACCTTTGTTAAAGAAACTATTAACAACGATAATGTTCTGATAATTCTGTAGTACTATTACTTTTTTTGATAATCAAAACATTTAAAAAACCTTTTCAAAAACTAAAAATGCTAGTGAATCAAAATTAAATAGTTCTGCGAGCAAATAATGAACCCTGAGGTCAAATATTTATTTTAAAATTTAGTTTCCTCGATATGGCGATGTAACTCGCAACATCCACGAATACACCTGTGTAGAATGTCCTTCATGCGGAGTACGCGAGGCTCCAAGCCGCGCGGCGTGTGTCGCCCTTGTCAAAAGAAACTAAAGCTCGGGTTTTGTTTTCAATCCCAAGGTTGTCAATGAGTTCTTAAAAAAATAACATTAAACTGACTTTTTTGTTTTCTCTAATTAATCTAGAGCACATTCTCCTTTTTTTTAAGTATCAAATGAATGCCATCAGAGTTCATTCGTTATAAATTCACGCAGATATTCGATTTCGGAATGGAAATGTATGTTGTAAAAAATAAAATAAAAATAAAACACAGTTAGGGAAGATGTGTAATTGTAAAAGTTCATCATTGGATATCTCAGCGAGTGCCCAACAGACTGTTCTCGGTCAAAGTTCATTTTTCATGAAAAATTATCTTTGTTTGTCAAAAAAAATACGAAATAAAGTTCAGTTTGAGATCTCAGGTATAATTGAAAGAAAAAGGTGTGGTAAATTTAAATTCCCTTCTACCTTTAAAAAAATGTTTTGATGGTAAATTTAGATTCCTTTCTAGATATTGTTGATATTTCAAAAACTATTTTTGTGGTGAATTTAGATTAGTTGGCAAACATTAAGGTTTTTTTTTTCATAATTCGGATATATTCAGAGAGAACCCTCTGATTGTATAAAGTTGTATCACCATGTACACTTAAGAATAAAATACACCTTATAACAAAAATCGACTGTCCAATTCTAATAATTCCCTATCAAGAAAAAAAAAAAATGTTTCAGAGTTTTGTTCTTTAGTTTTTGAGAACTTACTGAATGATAATTGAATTTTATATGTGCCTTTGTTCAATAGAATTAATAGAAGGAACCCTGTTTTTTTCTTTTGTTTTTTGTTCATTCAGCATGAGAACCTCATTATTTGATGGTTGAACTATTATTTTAAGTGTCCTCATCCCAGTTAAATGTCTTGAGCGAGAGAAGCAAAGTGCGGTTTGTTCGCCAGCTCTCCTGTAATGCATCATTATTTTATTTATTGTTCCTGTAAACTACTTAATAAGTTGATTTCAGGGAAGCCCTTACACTGTGTCTGTGTCAACGTTGAGGCAACATAAAGGCATCTTCCACTGTTGTTCCTTCTGTTCCAGTGGCGGCGGTAAGACAGCAACTTGTGGATGTGGATCCAAAATGCCAGGTGATATTTTATTTATCCCCCCCCCCCCCCCCCCCCCCAAAAAAAAAATCGTGATTGAATCACCGGCAATGTACTTCCCCAGAAAGAATTAATCAAATAATAGATTGATTTTTTTTTTCTCACTTTTATAAATATTTAATGATACTTTTTTTTTTTCAATTTTTTACATTTGTGACTAGTATCAACATTTGGTTTCTTAGGATTCTTCTGGCTCCTAGTTAGTTCCCGGAGGTGTCATTTGTTCTGGGTGATATTTCGGTCACAAGCTCCTTTTTCAGGTCTTATAACAACTCATTATTTCAAGAAGACTTGAACAAGAGGCGCATAATGGTCAAGTGATGACCCCTCTGAGATACTCAGAAAGACAAAGGTACACAAACAGGTAGCCCGGTAGATTGGCACCAGTTTTCATTATACACACTTTCCGTTGTTTCCGATAGGATGGAAGTTTGTAGTAAAAGGTTAATCATCGATAATGTCCTTCCCCAGTTCGAATTAATTGTAACGAATTAAGGTTTCTTACTAATGGTCTACTGAACCCACATATAGAATTTCGTATCGATCCTATCGAGTCATTGGTTTTAAAGTTAAGGCTCCTCCCCCTCTTATAATCCTCTTTCCCTTAGGCTAAAAATCAATAAATGTCCTAGTTGTGAACTTCAGAAACCAATAGTAAAATTTGATATCGATATATTTATTCTATAGCTAATTATTACAATTGTGCTGAGCAAAATAAAGAAAATGTTTCTTCTAAGAATATATAAATAATTGCTTTAAATTATTTTTATAATTCTAACCTTCAAGTGCAGAACGTCAATTAAAGGTAGATTTACATACAAGGAAGCTTTCTGCAATTACTTGACAGATGTTTTTCCACTTTTACTAATTGTTAACTTCTTTTTATAATAAGAAATTATTCTAAAACTCAAGCTACATGATATACTTTTGTTTTTTTAAGGTGGCTATAAAGGTTGCGGACATGGTCATGTTGGCCACCCTGGCCGAAGACATTGGTCCTGCTGTGGCAACATTCTACAGAACTCCGAGTGTAGTCCGCCATTACTTCATCAGTGTTCTTTTTAAATTTATATGTAATTTAATTTATTTATAATTTAAAAACTAATATAACCCCAAATTCGTAGAGAGCTACACGCTAATCAGCATACTTCGTTAAAATATTGAAGAAAACAATTAAGAGGCGGTTCCTATTTGTATTCTACACCAGATGTTCAATTCGGATTCGTTGACAAGTATGGCGCGATTCATCAACTAACGAAGATTTCCGAAGGGATCGGTGGTGGATTCATGAAGAAGAAGGCCTTCGACAAAGTGTATTATTTGAGCCTAAAATACAGAGCGCGCCGGTAGCTGAGACGTAGCGTGCTAGCCTTCTGAGCTCGATATCGCGAGTTCGAAACCCGGCCGAGGCCTTAACAACTACTACCATTCGCCAACCAATAACATTTGGCACTCCACAAGAAACTGTTCTATACACATCTCCACTATTATTTAAAATTTTCCTCCATTACATGACAACGCTGATTTACGCTTCCTCACTTGGTAATGACAGTGCTGTATATGTTCACCATGAAGTCGATAGCCCGAGATTTAGAGCAAGAAGCACGTGATGATTTGGCCGCTTTCCTAGGTTATAGAAACAAAAAGAAACGTAGGAGAAATGTAGCTATGATAAAAATATTATGTAACCTAGGCCTTATAATTCCATAAAAGTGGGGACACTCATTTGAGGCCTTAACCTCAGTGTTACTTGTACATTGTTATTACTTCTATGTGTAACATTATTTGTTGACCTGAAAAATAAAGAAATTTAAAAATATATATTACATACATATAATAACTTCTAAGTTGAGAAACGCGGACATATTGTGGAAACTTGTAATAAATAAATAAAACAAACTTATTTTTGAAATATTGTCTATTCCACTAAAGATCTTTAGTGGAATAGACAATATTTCAAAAATAAGTTTGTTTTATTTATTTATACATATAATAATATCCCCAATGTAACTGTCTGAAAATTTCTTAGTTTTTATTCGTATCGAATCCGAACAAACCCAAAATATTACAGTCAATGGCCACTCTTTGAAGGGTTTCGTAAGCCAATCCGGTTTTATCTTTTCTTTTTTTTTACTGTTTTGACCAATAACGACGAACTACCTACAGGTTGTGAACTTTGGTCATTCTCAATACTTGCATCTCATTTGTTTGATTTTTTTTTTTTTTTTTTCGTGGGCAACGGTTTGCCGAAATTAATACACCACTCGACTAAGTAAAAAAAACTTGTTTCATTTTTGACGCAGCGCGAAAGCAAAGAATTGTTTTCAGATTTCGTCAAAATATCTTTATTAACGTGTGTAAAATTCAATTCCGTTAATGCATTTAGTATACGTATGGAGCATGCAGTTAAATAAATTCCCTTCCAGTAGAGATACTTCTAGATGGAAAAAAAAAAAAAAAAGTCTATGTGACGTCAAATAGTGCAAAATGTCTACCGACTGAATGCAAAATGTCTACTGACTACTTAGTCACGCTATCTGAGTGGCACTGAATTCTCGAACCTGATAGGAAATAAGGAAATTACCAATACAACCCACTCTTTCTTTACAACAGACATGGGAAAAGGGAAAATTAATGAAAACTAGTTTTAAAAATTATTCATATATTTACAAAAATTACGTATCACCAACAGAAGTTATTTGCTTTTTTACTTTTAATAACTCTATTCTTTCGGTTTTCCGCTTAAGATATGCAGATTCATCATCAAATTTCTTTTTATACAAAGCGTTAACAAACTTCTCTTTTAGGTCAATTAAATTCAATTGTAATAAATCACAATGTTTGTTAATACATTTATTTACACCATGATATTTATCACTTTTTTTAAACACATTTAAAGAATGTTCAAAAAACAAAATTGGTTCTTCACAATCTGGTACCAAAACCCACAGTTGTCTATCAGAAGTTACTGTGAACCAGAGCGGTTCAATGGAGGTATTCAAACATTGAATTAGTTCACACTGTAAATTTGATATGTCACCTGTTATCGAGTGAACTAAAACTCCTTTTAATGAATGAATTAAGGAAAAAATTAGTGATATGTTTGGATTCAACTTTGTCACACAAGTTTTGAGAATGATAATGGCTCTTCCATCGAACCCGACTTTTAAGGCTTCTTCTTTTTGATTATCAATATTTACAGTGTAATTTTGAAGTTCTTTACCACAAACATAGTTCCAAAATCGCAATGTTCCGTCACCACTGCTTGAAAGAAGAACTGAAGATTCATGGGGTAAAAAATTAAGAGACGTTACAAACTCTACATGACCCAAACAATAACTTTCAATATTGTAAGCGTTAGGGTAATGTGAAACTCTTATTTTTTCATCTCGGTCACATGTTACAATATATTTCCCATCGGAGCTTATTAAAATATCAAGAAGCATTGAAACATGGCCCAAAATTAAAAGTCCTGGTTCATCAAAGTTACTCACCGAATGTAAATAAACATCACCACTTTTATCAGCAACCACAATGTTATCATTTTTAGGTGAAAAAATAATCTTACTCACACTTCTGGTAATCACTTTACGATGAATTATCGACCAATCATTAACATTCCAAATGGAAAGAGATTTATGAGAACAACAAGCAAATAAAGTTCCACAGGAAGAAAATGTTGATGAGATAACTGGTATTCCTCCATCATCCGATGTACTTTTATTCTTTGGTGGAGGAACGTCGAAATTATCTAGAAGACGTTCTTTGCATAATACATCATCAATAGTGACAACAACTGTACTTGGGAAACATGAAATTGTCAAATTATAAGAACTAACACTCAAGTCAATCATGATGAATCCTGAAGAGGAACATGAGCACTTATCAAAAATTCAAATGTTGATAAAATAAGATAAAATTACAGGTAGTATGAGTACAAATAAAATAGCATAAACAAATATTTAGGACCGTTTGCTTGAATAACCTTCCTCCCAATCACGGTTATCCACATGGCAAATCTTCCTAGGGGTGACTAAATTCAAAATATTAGCAAAAAATAATGAAAATTAATCAATATATATAAATCGTAGTTGTAGAACTAAATAGGAGTTAGGAATTTTAATCGTTTTTATTCTGTGCTTCGATTAATTAACGTCTATAGAATACAGCAAAATGTTAACGGGAGAACCTATTGAAACCTCTATCGTTGCAGGTTATAGGAAGGTTACATCTTTATTATGACAAGTTGAACGGTGACTTAGATATCTGTATTATTCTATGTTGGATGACAGATCGTATGTAATATGGCTTGGTTTGGTGAAGGACTTTCTTCTTTAAAGGGCCAACTTTCGAATTTGGCAAAAAATGTTCTTGTTGAAGAGCTGGAAGATACTCAACATGCTGATGGTAAATTTGAACTTCGGTTTATCTGTTTTGCAATTTAATATGTCCACATTTTATTGACAATCTTAATAGAACATTTTAATTATAATACTAACTAAATGACATTTCTTTTTATAGAGGCCAAGAAAGAACAATTAGCTGGATCTTCATCTCAGGTAAGTTTATTTGTATTTTATCTTATCGGTTTGTACGAAATCGTTTGAATAATTGCTTAAAATCATATTTAATATTCATGGGAATTGTTCACATAACATATCAATAGCCTGAACATGAGATGTGTATAATTTTTATAGTTTGTCTTATTAATTTTTAATTTTTACTCAATTCAGTATAGTTTATTTTTTCATCAGAACAGAGAGCTCATTGTTAGTGTTGCACTGATTAAATCAGCCCAAATTGTCACCTTATTAAGCACAATCCGCCTATAAAATAAGAATGAAAGAGGACATTTAACCCTCAGCTAAAACGAATGTATAATCAATGTTTATGTACAGTTTTAGTTAACCATTGGTCTTGTGTTATTACTTGTTAAAATCGTTAATGTAATTATTGTTTGTTAATAATTAAGATTTACTTAGCTCAGATAATAACAGGGTCGAAGTCCGGCCGAGGCCCTTAGGTTTTTTTATCTAGGATGTAAAAACCTTGAGCACGCCGTCCTTCGGGTGGGATGATAATCGATGAGCCCGAGCCTGTGTCTTTGCCCAACGATAGTTTCTGCACACCAATTTGGAATCAACAGTGTTTCTATGAGTTGTTATGCATTTCGTAAACTATATGCCTAATACAATCGGTATGGAAAATCATAAACGATTTCCACGCTCCAAAATAATTGTTATCCGGAAGAATCTCAGTGGACTTAGCCTAAGATCCCTTTAACTGATATACGCAGGGACCATTCAAATTAGACCATTCTCGTTATCGTGAACGAAAGAATATTGTAAAGAAAGACACAGAGGGCCAGCCGCCAAGCGGAAAATCACTTCTATTCGTTTGGAGAATTGGACAATCAGAATCTGACCTTATCACGAACTCGATTTTTCGGTCTCTTCTCGAGCCCTCCATTTCCTCATGAAAGTATGGATGTGATAGCAAACAACCAAAATTTCTCATTCAGACGTGCATTTCTCTCTCTCTCTCTCTCTCTCTCTCTCCCCCCCCCCCCCCCTTCCCCCATCTATGTACAATTTTTCAAAACGTTTCATTCATTATTATTATCTTTGCATTTATTTTTTCCATGCTATTTTGAGTTGACCCAACAAACAGGACAAGGCTGTGTCCAGTGGTCCTTCAATTTTTTCAACCTTTGAGTCAGTAATTAGGAACTAATGAATAATGATTATATTAGATACAGTTTGAGTTATTTTTTTATTTTTTTACTCTCACCAACAACACGAGTTGTGTAATGAAATAGAGTGATTGTGTGTGAGTGTGATTGAAATTGAAATTTGTCAGCGCTCAAAAACTATTGTAGAACTTGAAATTTGGATTGAAGAGCTCCCATGTGCTAAATTGTGTCTGACCAGATTTTGATCGAAATCTAACGGAAGTTGAGACCACTTTACAACGAGGCCTAAGTATATTTTACAAGATGCGCTTGTGGTATGATGTCAGGTACTCGTTAAAGACCCCTGCCCTAGGTGAATAAAAATATAAGATAGGAAAAATTTAGGACTCCCATAGTAGATTCGGGTAGTAGGCGATATGACCTCATATTTAAAGCCCGGGCATGAGTCATAATAACTAATTTACGCTTATATTTATTACCCAATCAAAAATCGCTTCAAGTAAAAGTTGTAGAGAAAACTGAGAGGCACCTTTTATATAAAATACGATTTTTCACAGGTTGTCCGGTTTTCGAGTTACGAGTACATGCCGAAAACTGTCCTGGTGTCATTTTGAAACACGTATTTTTAGACGTTTCCTTGTTTACCCGAAAACGGTTAGTTCTATCGAAAAATTGTTTTTTACCACAAATGTTCCTCATTAAATTTCCAATCTGTAGTAATTCCTCAGATTTGGGATGGAATCAATATGGCCAAAGTAATAGCGTATCAATGAATGAAAAATAAATGTCCATAGGAAATATTTCAAAATAATGTTTAATTTGTATCGCTTAGCAAGAATTATAATATATTTTTTTATTATTGGTAATTTTCATAAAAAATAAGAAAGAAGTGAAATATATGTGATGTAGCCATTATAGGACTTTCTTATACCAACCACGCTTACAGATCACTCTCCCCCCTCACAAAATCATTTCATACTGGTATTACTATGTATAAGAAAGTCACTCTCAGAATTAATATATACAATGACACAAAATATACCGCTGATGCCCTGTAAGGACGATACCTATTAATTTTAAATAGAATCAACCAAAAAGGGAAGGGGCTTCACTAAAAATTCTCAATAACTGCCGATAAATATATTTTATATTAAATTCGTAACCTCATAAGGATGGCAACTATTAATTTTCCGCAAAATCGCCCTAAGGGAAGAAGGGCTCAATTCAAAAAACTAACTGCAGATGTAATGAATTTATCGACACAAAATTTAGTATAAGGATTTAGGAATCCTTATATAAAGTGAACTATATTAGCGCGAACGGTCGACTGGTTTTGGAGGGGGGACGTTATTTGATTAATTCGTTCTGGGGAAGTACAGTGCATCGTTATTCACCGACAACTTGTTTTTCTATCCAATTGTTTTTTTTAATCCTGTAAATTTTCTCTTTATAAATAATATATAGAAGATAATTCTACTCCCAATAAGAGACGGTCAGACTATCTCTTGTACATTAACACATTTTTTTTTCATTTGAACAAAGAGTGCCATTGAAAAACCGCAACATCGGAAGTTTGTAACCATATGCAAATTACTTCATACATATGCTAACGTAGATTATAATATTTTTGAATTGAAATTCATTAAATTAAATTTGTATATCTTCTATATACTCTTCGTAATAGAGACCTGACTTAGTGTTCAGTCTTAGTGCCACTTGTCACTATATTACATATTATTTTAGTATTCGATTATTTTCTATAGTGTATATTATTATGTATGTTGCGGAAGTCAAAATAAAATATTACCTATTTTTATTTTTTGGAGGCACTAGAAGCGTTGTATGTTCGAATCGAACCTGACTCCATAAAGGTTACTTCTCTGTGACACTGTTTCACGATGGACTCTTCTTATATGGGTGATGTTTCACTAAGTATAGTCCGAAGGGAGGTAAAGTGATATTCAATCCAGTTCCATAGAAAAATATTATTTTCAATTAGTTATTATGACTTATTCCCGGGCCTTAACTACCTCATATCGCCTACTACCAGAGCGTTCTTTCGTCACTCTGGTAGACATGAGCCCGACTCTACTGTGGTAGTCCTAAATTTTCATTCACCTAGGGTGGGGATATTGTTGAGCGAGCCCCCTCTGATCCCGACATACAGGCAGAAAGAATTTATTTTTTTCATTTTTGAATCAAGAGGTCTTACATGAAATTTCGTTGAAAACACTGTAAAATGAAAAAAGTATTTACTTTAACAATAAATGACGTCAAAATACAAATGTGAAAATAATACTTAACATTTTTGCTGAGATATTGTGAAACACTTGATAAAAAATATAAAGAAAGTATTTGTTAAGTCGTGGCTGAAGATGTTAGCAATACCGGAAGTACTCCCATATATTTCATATATTTTGTAGAATAGACAATATTTTTAAAAACATAAGTTTTTCTCCGAGTTATAATGTATCTTTATTTCTATAGTTGGTGTGCTTCAAAACATAAAATACAACTTTTTTTAATCTAGCTAGGTTGTAACGTATCTTTATTTCTATAGTTGGTGCGCCTCAAAACATTAAATACAACTTTTTCTTGTGATAATGAAACAAACAAACACAAACAGCCCCAAAACTATTTGTTTGGTCTTTGTTTAATCTGAAATGGATAAATACCATACATTTTTATTTATAAAGATAATTATGATTACGTTTATATGCCAGCCCCCTCGGGCAGTGTTTGCCCAGTTTTACCCCTATCGCCTCATCAGTTATCTTGGTCACATACAGACAGGTGGTGTTGTGTTGATGTCACATCAGACTCAGATCATCTCACCTGTCCCACAGCACTATCTACGTTAACATAACACATGTGATGTTAATAACACCACACACCCCCCGCCCTCTGTTTACATTCCTCTTCACATCTTCCCCCTCCACTGCCTAGCTAATATTGGACAAACTGATAACAGCCCATTTCCAGGATTTCCTAACTCAACTTCATCCTCTCTTGCTTTTTCCCTCTGTTTAAACTTTATTATCACGAGATATGATACATTTTATCAAATCATTGCGGCTGGGCCAGATTGTTGGCTTATAATTGTTTACAAAAATTGACTAGGTTTGTCCATTGACTTTGGTGGGACTCTTCAGAGCCAGTACTTGAGTAACTCTTGACGTCCGCCATTTCGGTAATGTCTGTGAACTGAATCCAGATTCATGTTAAGTACTTCAGTGCCTTCTGATTTGATACCCCACTTTCATCTTTTGGACAATATTGTTTTTGGGCATATTTCTGGCTCTGGGTTTTTCATGAACTTGTACTTACTATTTGGGGTGAGAAAGCTACAATTATATCTCATATTTGATCATTTTTGAGTAAATAAATGAAAAAAGGTCGTCGGTAAATCCTCATTGGATTTGACTTCAAATATAATCCCCTGTTTCTGAGTTAATCCTCTCCCCTAATCCCCTCTTTCATTTGGCCAATTAGGCTGAAAAACAATCGATACATTCTTTCTATGGGAGTTATCATGTTTACAGACACACAGGCAGATAGACATTTTTTTTCATATTTGTAGTCTGGAGGTCGGATAGCATGAAATTCCATTGAAAACTCCACATCGAAATTTTAACCGATTACGTAACTTCGATTAGCAGGGGGAATAACAGGCGTAGGCGCTATAGGGCTTATGAAAGACTTTTATCGTCACTGACTTTGAAAGTCAGTAAATTTAATTCATGCTAGATGTTTTGATACTCTGTATTTTTGTATTTAATACATACTACATATTAATTATAACGAACTACTCGATTCAATGCATACTTTGTGGTAACTATTGAGCCCTACCCCTCATGCCGTTTGTATAAATAGAGAAAGAACAGGAAATTTATTCCGATGTTATTATGTATTGCCTTTCGTTTGGTTCTCCATTCATATCCATCAAGATACGCCCTCTCTACTGGCCTCATATACTAATCACATGTTCTTTGATCACTGTCTTACATTGCTCGAACCGTTCTCCTATTTCTAAATTAGTTGTCTTCAAGATCCGAAAAAGTGAACAGCCGAAGGCCCATGTTTTTTTGGACTCTGTAACTGGAACTCGCGGACTGGGTTTTTCGGAGCTAAATTCAAGGAGGGGATACATCTGGGTAGGCAAAATTTAGGACTCCCACAGTAGAGTCGGGCTCATGTTCACCAGAGTGATATTTTTAATAATTTTCAATTTTGAAAAGACTATCTCACTATTTACATATACAGGGTGTATCGCAAGCAGATGACAATACTCGGGGGGGGGGGGGGGGGGGGGGGGGGGGGGGGTGAATGCCCCACTCAAGTAAACTAAGAAACTGGGGTAATAAAATTCCGTTTCAACTTAGTGTAGAAAATAATTAGACTTTTAATTTTTTTGACGATAACCACGTTTTTTTAGCAAAATGTCCGTAAATATCACTTTTTGGTTAAGGTAAAGTGAAATCTGACTACACTGTCGTAATCTACGTTAAATTTCCTAATAGGTGACCATGTTTTTTGACATGAAAATCGAAAAGATTGTTATAGGAGGCTAACGTTTTTTTTTCAAAATGAACGCCTGTTTAAATTGTTTGGCAAATTTTCAGTTTACCGTAATTTGTTTTCTTTATTCGCTAGGATGTCCCAAATTCACCAAAAGTTAGCAAAAATATGGCCCTTTAAAAATACCTAATGTTGTCCTTCATTGTCGACCATTGCCGGAATGAGACAGCAGAAGATATGAAAAACATGGGTAAACCTAACTTACACAAGGCGAGACTTTTTATAAAATTAACTAATTCTTTATTTTAAAAAAAATTGAAATTATTACGTTATTAATTTTCAGAGATAAAAAAATGTTTTGTACTGTACATTGTTTTGGAAAAATTATAACAATTGCTGAAACAGACCTCCATATTCTCACAATTGACTCCTTGTTTAGAACGGATGTGGTGGCCCGTTGAATCTCAAGCCTGTTTGTTCCCATCTCCTCACAAACCTCTTGAATTCTGGCGAAAAATTAGTCCCTATCACTAATAGGTACGCTGTACACAAGGGATGGACTTTAGAGTGCCCCACACATAAAAATCTAAAGGCGCCAGGTCAGGACTCCAAGCTGGCCGTCTCACAGGTTCATACCGTCCAATCCAACTTCCAGCAACGCGCCGGGTGCTCGTGGACGGATCATTGTAAAAGCGCTCAAAAAAAATATCATCGACATCCTTTCGTCGTCGACCGGCATAATTAGCAGGTTATCTTGAAATCGAACCAGGTTCTCCCATAATCCGATAGGCATTTCCTACGGTTCGGGGATCCAGCCATCTTTGTCGATTTGGGAATAGATTTCGGTAAATTTGTTCTGCTAGCAGACTGTTGCCTTCATCAGCCCCGTAAGCATAAATCATGTTTACGTATTCCCGCGTAACTGTTTATTGGATCTAATAATGTTTACATTAGATAATACGTCTGGTTTTCAGTTTCAAAATCCATTGTACAGATTAGAATTTTTTTTTTTTTACTCTCTAATCCTCAACAGAAGCCAACATTGGGGAAAACAAAAATAAGTTTATTTATTCAGAGGAAGTAATTAATTAATTATTATTTCAGAGAATAATAGTAATTTGGTAAATTTAGCACATCCTAGCGAATGGAGAAAACAAATTACGGTAAATTGGAAATTTCCCAAAAAATATTGTTATAATTTTTTCAACACAATGTTCAGTACAAAACTTTTTTTATCTCTGAAAATTAATAACGTAATAATTTCAGTTTTTTAAAAATAATGAATTAGTTAATTTTACAAAAAGTCTGGCTTTGTGTAAGTTAGGTTTACCCATGTTTTTCATATTTTCTGCTGTCTCATTCCGGCAATGGTCGACAAAGAAGGACAACATTAGGTATTTTTAAAGAGTCATGTTTTTGCTAACTTTTGGTGAATTTGGGACATCCTAGCGAATAAAGAAAACAAATTACGGTAAACTGAAAATTTGCCAACAATTTAAACAGGTGTTCGTTTTGAAATAAACGTTAGCCTCCTATTTCTATCTTTTCGATTTTCATGTCAAAAAACATGTCACCTATTAGGAATTTTAACGTAGATTACGACAGTGTAGTCAGATTTCACTTCACCTTAACCAAAAAATGATATTTACGGACATTTTGCTAAAAAAACGTGGTTATCGTAAAAAAATTTAAAATCTCATTTATTTCTACACTAAGTTGAAAGGGATTTTTATTACCCCGGTTTCTTAGTGCACTTGAATGGGGCATTCACTCCCCGAGTATTGTCATCTGCTTGCGATACACCCTGTATATAACTTTGGAAATGTAGCGGTAAAGTATTTCCATGATAGATGGGAGGCCACTGTTAGCATTCGAAACCCGGCGGAGGGAGACTCTCAGATTTTTATCTGGTAGGTGAAAAACCTTGAGCACGCCGTCCTTCGGATGGGACATTAAGCGATGGTCCCGAGCCTGTGCGATGTCAAGTACTCGTTAAAGACCCCTTACCCTAGGTGAATAAACCTAGCTATGCAAAATGAAAGACTCCCACCGTAGAGTCAGACTCAAGAGCGCTCTGGTAGTAGGCGATATAGAGTCACAATAACTAACTACAATTGAACCAGGTTGCATTTGTTTACACATGATACATTGATAAGGCTATTCATAGAACTATTCCCAGGTCAATCAATAAATGAGTCCTTTTTACCTGAGATTTGTTTGTTTCATTCTTTGATCAGCTCCTTGATTACTATAAATAATATTTTTTGATTAACCTTTAGTAATGTATTTTCATTACTTAATTCTTCGAATTAAACTTTGGTGAATGAGAAATCAATGTTTGAGCGAACTTTATGCTAGAAAGTTATTAGATAAATTGTATTATATAATAAAATATTATCTCCTATTTATTCTCTGTGACTCCAACATATTTCATACACAGAATAGTTATTCCCAATAGTTTCAATTATTATTATTATTATTTTATAATATTCAATTAGTAATTGTCATTAATTTAATATAAATAATATTTTTAAAGACAAAAATGTTAACTCATTCATTGTTGTTTCCGGTATTCCCTGGTTATTTTATTTTTGAATTAAAAAATGCCAATATTCTGAATAGTAGGAATACAAATATATCTAGTAGAATGATTGAATGGTAATCATCATAAACAAAAATATCCTAAATGCAGTTAATTTTAAGACAGATGCAAGTAAAGTTGTTAATTATTATGCAGTAATAATTAATATGAAATTAAAACATAATAAGTACTAACGATATTATTAATAAAAAAATAAATGCATTTTATAATAACATTTTAAAGTATAATAAATAGAAATCGGGTTTACCAACTATAAAAGTTGAAATTTAATACAAATTTATAAAAATAATACATGTTTCAAAAAATTTTCGCTGCAAAAAATGCGACTAATCTTTTTTGCAGCGAATACCTTAGGTAACTAAACTTGGGTAGACAGGGACTTTCATTGTAGTGTCTCATGTCCATCAGCGCTCTGGTAGTAGGCAATATGAGCCCGCATATTAATTTAATGATACTTAACATTTTTTGCAGAGATATTGTGAAACAGTAAAAAATAAATGTTAAAAAAAAAAAAATTAAAGTATTTGGCTGAGGATGGCAGCAATAGTACTTTCGGTATTGCTGCCATATATATTATATATTTTGTGAAATAAACAATATTTTTTAAAAAACACATTTTTTCTTTATTTTTTATTAAATTAATGACCAACATAATAATAATGGTTACAAATTAAATGTTATAAAAAATTATAATAATTTGAAATCTGATGTTTGTATACAGCATTATCCAAATATTCTGCTAAAATAAATAATATCCTTGTTTTTAATATTGCTGGCTTAAACAACAAAAATTATATTCGAAACTACATATATTTATTTATTTTTTCAAAAATGTATTTGCTATTTATTTACAAAATGCGTAAACTATTTACATCTATAAGTGTCAACGTCACATGATGGGACAAGTTAGCTATGTAGTTTTATTTTTTTAAACAATTCCGTTTCCTAATAGAGGGTTTCCTCTAAGATAAACATTTTTAGTTGAAGTTTAAATGTTGTTATTGTCTATAAACTATAGTCTTCAGTTAAGTAGAAGTCCGCTTCCCTTCTCAAACCGATCTCTTTCTACTGAAAGTTCTGAGTATCTGTAAAAAGAGATCTTCTCTTTTCAAACAAAGAATTTTATGGAATTTTAATATATATTTTTTTTAAATTGACAAATAATTTTGAAAACAGAAAGATTTATAGAAGAGATGATGTCAAGTTTGAGTACCTCAACGTGATGTGTTTATCACTGAGAAGTAGGTATTTCTGTGATAAGAAGTGAGCACGTTATGTTTAGTTATGGCCGCTTTGTCTATCCTTGTCATCTCGTTAGTTTCCAATGGAGGTGCTTCTATCCTACTAACTGTCAACTCCTTGGTCAGACTCGTCTTCACAAGGGTTTCAAGACAGGTAGGATTCATCTTGTCTTTCTCCTTTTTATTTACTTAAATCTCGGTACGCGGGTGATGTTACTTCTCCCTGCTACACATAGTATGGAGTAAGTTATGTCATCAGTCATACATTTGACGAAATTTCAATTTGTGTGCAGGTCGGAGCAGTATGGTACTTTCCCATAGGGCAGTTTGCGGGCTTGGGAAAATTAGAATAATGCTAATGATATGTGACGAAAGAGCACTCTGGTGGACATGAGCCCGACTCTACTGTGAGAGTCCTAAATTTTTATTCACCTAGTGTAGGGGTCTTTAACTAGTATCTGACCATCGTACAGACTCGGAATCAACGCCTAGCGTCCCATCCGAAGGACGGCGTGCTTAAGTTTATTTTACCTCTTAGATAAGATATACAAAGGGCCATGACCAGGTTTCGAACCCGTGAGCTTGAGCTCAGTAAGCAAGCACACATACCACTGAGCTACCGGCGTCTACATATATATAAATAAATACTGTTTTGTTCGAAGGGCGTTAGCCCAGAAAAGGTCAAACCCTAGTCTATTACAGGACAAGGGCGAATCCAGGATGTTCAACGGGAGGGGGGAGAATTTCGTTGACAGGTTGAGTAACAGTCAAAGTCTGTGCGCAAGACCGCAACAAAAGGTACTTCGCTCATCACCAGGACGTATTTCCCAATTTAACGTGCCTTTATCCTTAACGAAACTGAATTACGAGCCTCTGCGCTATTGGGAGGGGGGGGTGGTATTCTGCTTTACCCCCCCCCCCCCTCCCCCCCCCCCCCCTTGTAACCGCCAGCCACTGATACAGGATTCCAATTTTGCTCGAAATCCATCAATTAGTTTCAGAGGTATTAAGAACAATGGACATACACAAATACGTATATACAGCCATTTTGAAAAGCCCGAAACTCAATAACTAATTTTATCTCAACTTTTTTATGGTAGAGTAAACAGTTGTCGGTAGATTATCCTAAGGAAAACATCTATTAATTTTCAACCAAAGTGGCTGAAGAGGGAGAGTGGAAACTTAGTTGATTGCAAGTAGATGATGGACGGACAAGTTTATTTTTTTATATTCCGTTGTTCCTTCAGAGACAAGCAGACCGAAGAGAGGTAAGGATGTGTAGCGACCCCTATGTTTCATGTCTGCGGGTACAGGTGCTCGGGGGCTTAACTCCCATCTGTAGCGCTTATAAATGGGGTAGCACCCTCCCACCCTATTTATTTCGCCATATTCAAATATATATTTTTTTAAGTGTACCTTACACTGATCAATTGATTTATTTAGTTATTATGACTCACGCCCGGGCTTTAACTACAAGATCATATCGCTTACTACCAGAGCGGTCTTTCGTCACTCTGGTAGACATGAGCCCGACTCTACTGTGGGAGTCCTAAATTTTGCCTACCCTAAATTTCACCTAGGACAGGGGTCTTAAACGAGTACCTGACATCGTACAGGCTCGGGACCATCGCTTAACGTCCCATCCGAAGGACGGCGTACTTAAGTTTATTTTACCTCCCAGATAAAATAAACTGAGAACCTCGGCCATGTTTCGAACCACTGGGTTACCTGCGCCCTCTTGATTTATTTATATTGAATAAATAGGTACTTGATAACGGCGAAATAAATATTTCCTTGTTTCAAATATATTTTATTCGAAACAAAAACTTCAATACTTATCAATATCCATTGATAACAAATCTAAAATAGAATCAAAAAATATTTTTCTTTAAAGATTTTTCAGTGTATATATTAATAGAATAAAATAAAATTTTAAACATATGTTATTAATTTTTCTGGTAAGTTGTAAGGCTGTATTTAACAGAGAGTAAACAACTACACCACAATGGGGGAAAAAAGAAAGAAAAGTTATCTATTTGTTTTGTTAAGAATATTTTTCTTCGAAAGCTCAATCATCATCATCATCATCATCAGAGGCGCTACAGCCCATCATGAGCCTTGGCGTCCTCCAGGAAATGTCCCCTTGTAGCTCAGTCCTGGGCCGTTTCCACCAGCCCACCGCACCAAACCGTATTGCATCTCTATTCAATGTCTCCAGCCATCTTCTTCTGGGTCGTTCCACTCTTCTCCTACCCTCCGATGTCACATTAACGAGTTTCCTTGGTATAAGAGGTCCTCGTCCATCCGTTTTACGTGTCCAGCCCAACGGAGTCTGGCAACTCTAATCCAGTGCGAAACTTTTGGTTCGGTACAGAGTGCATACAACTCCTGGTTTTATCTGATGCGCCAAACGCCTTCCTCCTGGGTGGAGCAGTAGATCCTGCGGAGTATTCTCCTCTCGAAGATGTCAAGACAGCTATCTTCCGCCTATGTCAGCACTGGCCTCACAATCGTCTTGTACAGCAGGACCTTCGTGTTCCTGGGGAGCAGCCGGAATTTAAATCTTCGAAAGCTCAAGATAAAATATCAGGATAGATTAGAAATCAAATTCTATGTTTTCTTGGAAAATATGAGGGTGTGGATTTGTCCATTAGTAATTCGTATTGGTGGAAATATGTAGAAGTGGGATAATTACTAATTGTTGAAAAGTAGGGATACTTTTGGCAGAGGGAGGGAGGATGTGTCTCGAGTGTAATGGCATTTATGACTGTAGAGTCATACACAAAAATAAAGAAGGTAAATTTTTCTATAAGGCGAAAGTTGTTTATGATTTATAGAACTGTTCTAATTCAAGATATTCAGTACTTTTTAGAGGTAAAAACTTGGAAAAATATTATTTTTGTAACGTGTAGCTAAATAAAAAAAAACATATTTTGGGTTAACACAAAAATTAGATTTCATGAATTTTTTTGAGTTTTTTTTTTATTACCTTGTGGAAAAGGGATGGAGGAAGTGTCTCGAGCGTAATGGCGTTTATGACTCTAGAGTCATACACAAAATATATATAGTCTAATAATAAAATAAAATATATTTAATATATATAGTGTATAGAGTCATCTATGTAGATGCATGTCGCTATGGCGAGATTTCCAGGGAATAATAGAACAGACGAGGAATTTTCCTCAAAGGTAATATAAAAAAACTCAAAAAAGTTCATGAAATCTAATTTCTGTGTTACCCCATAATATGTTTTATTATTTAGTATATACGTTACAAAAGTAATATTTTTCCAAGTTTTACCTCCAAAAGGTACTGAATATCTTGAATTAGAACAGTTCTATTAATCATTGACAACTTTCGCCTTATAGAAAAATTTACCATCTTCATTTTTGTGTATTTAATTTTTTAATGTAGATTTTTTAGCGAAAATTGCGCGTCTGGTTTTTTCAAAATTCCTTCTTCGCTTTTATTTCACTTTTTTTTTTTAGTTATAAAATCATTGAAAAGAATCACAATCGATGGAAAACTTTCATACTCTACCCTTAAAAGGCTATAATGAAATTTTGTAACTCGTTGGTAAAAGTGATTGGATTGTCTGGAGGGTGGTGTGGATAGCCGTTAAGTTTCCGCCCCACGCCTTATCATAGGATGTCCCTATCTCCAGTCAGCTAATTGTCAGATAACCTATGTAAGTGCAGGTTTAACAAACTCTACCATGGACTCGTCACGCAGGATAATGTCACTCACTTCCCACAGGCCAATATTTCAATGTGCTTCTTCTTTGACTTATTGTAGGCACAATATTTAAAAAAATAATAATAATAAAATAATGTCGTCTGTAAATCACCGGCAGTGTACTTCCCCAGCCCGAATTATTTGATTAAGTTTTCACTCTCCCTCCAAAACGAGTGTTGCAGCTAAAAATCAATAGCTGACTTACATAGTTGCTTCTGAATCCTCATACTACATTTTCTGTTGATACAATCATTACATCGGCAGTTATTAGAGTTTTTCTGGTCGATTTAGCCTGATCAATAGATGTTCTCGTGGGGTTCTGGATGAACATATTAAATTTCGTGTCGATGCATTCATTCTATCGTGAGTTATCGTCTTCAGACAGACAGGACATGTTTTTTTTTTTCATTTTTGGAATCAGGAGGTCGGAATCATAAAATTCCGGTGAATTTATGACGAATTACATAACTTGCTCTATACCTACTTCATAAAGCTGGGAAGTGACAATAAAACTATTCTTATATTTAGTATTTCTAATATCTGAGTTTTGAATAACTGACACTACTACTACTCCATTCGCTAATAAATCTTCTCGTTTCGGGAAACGGCGCTACTATTCTGAACGATATATCTCGGCTTCTAATGGATGTTGACGAACATTTTATGGATCAAATGTACCTTTGTGTATTCTTAGATTTCACTGTTTCTGTCTCCAAGTAACCCCTCAGTTCACTGATTCTGGAATCGTATATATAGTAATACATAGTTTTAAATCGGCAGGTTCAAAATATGAAGTTTGGTTGGAATATGTTCAACCATTTCCCCGGTGATGATGAGACAAACAGACACGAAACCTAAATACCACCTAAGTGTTATACCACAGCGCCTTACCACGAATATTCGTTCGTTTGTTCTGAAACGTATAAAAGCCAAATAGTTTTCAGAAATCTGTGGTCACAGGGAATACATTGGTAAGTCTAAATTCGTAACTTTTTAGGGCAGCACTTTTTTACTTTTGCATTAATCGTGTAAATTCAGTTTTTGGAATAAATAAATTATGTTTGCATCATTATTAATCTATACCTTCTAAATCTATAGCAGTGAATGAAAATGAATATTGTTAACCTTTTTTTGGATTTTTCCTTAGTTACCTAATCATTCCCCATCACTTACCTAATTATTGACCGCACTTACCTAATTTTTATTCACACTTACCTAATTATTAACCATACTTTTTGAAATACTCGTGGATGATGCCTCTCTAAAGTTGATTTAACCAAAAACGCCCTCTTCACTTGGAATAGTCTGCCGTTGTGAATAAATGGTTAAAAGCAGTTATCTCGTGAATGATTCCTCAAAGAAGTTGATTAAGTAGATTTAACCGAGAACATACACAGTTTTACGAGATACCAAGAAACCCACATCTTTATAATTCCGAAAGTATTAGAGTCCTGAGCTCCCAACTTCTTCACAGTGCGCAGATTGCTTGGCAGATGATCACAGTACACTTAACTCATTTTGGCCATTTTACAACTTATTCCCTGTCACCATAGAAATATCCAATGTATTGACAATGTATATTATTATTTTCTTACACCTTTAATATCAGAAAGATTGTAATAGTGCAAAAATCCGAGACTGAGTTTTCGAAGGAACGTTTCAAGGTCCCCTCGAACTGACAATTTTCGTGATAATGACTGTCTGTGCGTCTGCCTGTGTGTGTGTACATGATTTGAACTGTTGTTACTACGGTTATAGTAATGCACTTTAAATTTGAGATAATGGTGTCCCAATAGAGATCTGATTAGATTTTGGACGAACTCGGACAAAAATTCACACTCCTTTAATTTTGGAAGGGAATTGGATACATGTATTAAACACATGTAAGTATTCGAAGGACCCTCTAAAGGGAGCATGTATGATAGTTGCGTTGGTCTTGCGTGCTTGCTTACTGAGCTCAAGATCGCGGGTTCGAAACCCGGCCAAGGCCCTTTATATTGTTCAATTTATCCGTGAAGGAAAATAAACTTGAGCATACCGCCCTCCGAATGGGACGAATGTAGGACTCCCATAGTAGAGTCGGGCTCATGTCCACCAGAGTGACGAATGAGCGTTCTGGTAGTAGGCGATATGACCTCGTAGTTAATAACTCCGGGGGTGAGTGCTTTGTGGGGAGTCCTACAGAGGTCCAATCAAACGGACATTTCATTTGTTAAAAAATTTGTTTCACCACTTATTTTGCTTGGACATTAGTTTTTTAAAGTATAAAAGATAATAAGATAATCCCTCCCTCAGTGAAATCTACCATAGACCCCCCCCCCCCCCCCCCCCCCAAATTGCCTTTTCTCACTTTTCGACGTGGGGCGGGGTTGGATGGGCGTGGCACGCTCCTGTCTTTCTCTCTCCTCATTGGTCCTCCTATATCCCCTCCCATCACCACTGCCACTATCCCAATCGCCCAGTCAGTTCCATGCCAGCAGTTCTTCGGTTTCTTCGTACCTTATCCTGTCATTACAGGTAAAATATAGTTTTTTTTTTTTTGTTTAATATAATTCTTAATATAATTTCTTAGAAGAAGTGACCTCATGAAATCAGCTTGCTGTCTTTTCTTCAGAGTTTTCTTGAGATTGTATATTTAAGATTTGTATTAAAATTTTACCAAGCTATTTGCATATCAGCTCGAATATCACTCATTAAGATCGCTATAATTTCAGTTATACTTAAGCGATTTCAAAGACTCATCATCATGAACGTCTAGTTGAACAATTATGTACCGTTCTCTGTAATCCTTATACTGTAGGGGGAAAAAAGGCCTCAGAGATTTTTCCACGCGAAAGATGCATAACATAAATTATCTTCTGAGTACTAAGTATAATATACCATGATACTCTCTCGAAAAATATTATTGTGAATATTACAATGCAAGAGTGTATATCGTCGGTCTAAACGTGGTACCTCATGTGTGCAAAAAGCCAACTTTACAGGAGACAAAAAACTGATAAAAGAAAATTCTTTATAGGTAACCTCAATTTTTTCGACATTTGTATTAAGTGAGATGCATATGCATGCCATCAATTGTTTTTAAGTTAGTTTTCAAATCCAAGTGAAGAATTTACGTACTTACGAGGTTTCATCACAATTTCGTTCTCAGTTCTTTTGCAAGGTATCACTTCAAACCGTATTTCATGTTTTTTTTCTTTTTATGTCGTACAGTGAAACCTCTCTTAGACGGACACCCATGGGGCCGTGGAAGTTGTCCGCCCAGCTGAGGTGTCCTCCTAACAGAGGGAAAAGGAAAATAGAAGGCAAATTGATAAGGATGAAAGATATCTTTTCTAAACACGTGTATCGTATGTAAAAAATGTTGTTTATTGAACAACTGAATACAGTTTTAAAAAATAGGAAATTTGTAATAAAATCAGAAATTTGTACTAGAATTCGAACGTAAACAATGGTATAACGTCTAAGTTCTAAAAAAATCGGACATTTTCTTTTGTTTCAAATTGTTTTTCCCATTCAGTTTTCTATATTGTCCTCTACCTGAGAAATTAAAATTAATGACGTAGCATCGTTTGCTTGGAGGGAATAACGCTTGATTATGTTCGCGTTGGTTTTGGTAACTGGCAGTATGGAACATTACAAACTTGTTGGAATTACGAGTCTCTTTGTAAACACAGGTGCACTACATGGAAAGTTTGGTAGGTTGGTAGTACAATGTACAACGAGAAGTCAAAGAACATATTAAAATTCAACCCTTTCAAACGAGAATTCACAGAATAAACATCAACCTTCCCTCTAGAAGAGAATTCTAAGGACATATTAAGTGTAACCCGAATTAGAGGCCTGCCTGTCCGTCCAACGGAGGTAGTCTGCTCTTCTCGGTACTCGTCCGCGTCCGTCCAAGAGAGGGTCCATCTAAGAGAGAGGCAAATGTGTTGAAATCCCTATATATTCTGCCGGTACCGTAAAAATTGTCCGTCCACCAGGGGTGTCCGGCTATCTGAGGTGACCGCCAAGAGGAGGTTTCACTGTACATGAGGTCCCACTAGATCAATAGTTTTATTTTCTTTTTTTTTTTTTTTATTAAAAAGAACGATTTTCGGAACAATGTCGCTTACGAGGTATCACGTTTTGGCCGACGATATATTTGAAATTTATATATGAATATTTTATTTAGAGAGCGCCGGTAGCTCAAAGGCAGCCTGTTAAAAAAACTTTGAGCACGCTATCCTTCGGATTGGACGTTAAGCGATGATCCCGAGCCCGTACGAAATCAGGTACTTGTTAAAGGACCCTACCCTTGGTGGATAAACCTGGGTAGGTAAAGGACTCGGAGCTCCAGGGCGACGAAAGAGCGCTCTGGTAGTAGGCGATACGACCTCGTAGTTAAAGCCCGGGCATAAGTCACAATTACTAACTATATTTTATTTTAGCTTATTTCTATATAAGATCATCTTATGCGCTCAGCCATGGCTGAGGTCGGTAAGACCTGTGGAAGCTATCTCCACGTTTTATTAAATTCCAGTGAAAACTCAATATAGAATTTCTGACTCATTACATAACTTCCCTTATACCTGGTAGAGCTGGGGAAGTTGGACATCTCGAGTGTCCATCGTAGCACTTTCTTATACCCCATATCTCATCATTTTTCTTAAGTTTGTGGTTTCCTTAAGAAGTCATCGACTGCCGATGTGTGGCCCGGGGCGAGTGACTTACGGATAACATTTTGTACCCAATTTATTCACTATAGCAATATACATACATTATGTACTCTGGATACCCTCCCCAGGGTAAAGTTCAAGCGGTGGGCAGTCCAATATTGAAGTGGATAGCTCCAGGGCTGAGGAACTATAAAGAGAATCACATTCATTATATAGAGAAATACTGATGTTTATAGGCGCACAATATCTGAGGTTATTAGCATCCTAAAGTGAAACTGTATTAATTATGAATGGGGCCTTTCTTGAGGGAAGCCACGAGAGAGCATAAAGGGGGGGGCACCCAGTTGGCGTCCCAACAAGTCTCTTTAATTTTATATATCCTAAGTTAAGCCATCTCCATAGCCTTGAAGTTTCTAGGATTATACTATTAATTGTCAAAGAGCTTGCAGTAATCGAAGCGGGCTTATAAGGGTGCTACTTGTGAAATTTCATGAAAGTCCCCCCCAACCCGCTCTCCCGTTCCGGGGGTCCAAGTGCATTTTACATGATACTTCTTATATTTATGACCTAATGAAAAATATTTTCAAGTAAAAATTGTAGAGGAAACTGAAAATCGCATTTTATATGAAATACTATTTTTCACAGGTCGTCCGATTTTCGAAATAAATGCCGAAAACTGTCCTGATGTCAATTTGAAACACGTATTTTTAGATGTTTCCTTGATTTACCCGAAAACGGTTTTGCTGATCCCAAAATTGATTTTTACCAAAAATGTTCTTTATTAAATTACCAATAACTAATGTGTCTTGAGATTTGAGATAGGACCAGTACCATGAAAGTTATAGCGCCTCAAATAATGGAAAATATAATTCCATATGAAATATTTCAAAGTAATGTTTAAATTGTAATCGCTTAGTAACGAAATATAAAATATTTTTTTATTATTGGTAGTTAAGCACGCTGTCCTTCGGAAGGGACGTTAAGCGATGGTCCCGAGCCTGTACGATGTCAGGTACTCGTTAAAGACCCCTACGCTAGGAGAATAAAAATTTAGGGTAGGCAAAATTTAGGATTTCCACAGTAGAGTCGGGCTCATGTCCACCAGAGTGACGAATGAGCGCTCTGGTAGTAGGCGATATGACCTTCCAAGAACCTCCCCATCTTCGCAATATGTTAAAAAGTTTTGTTAACTATACTTGTAACGAATGTATGAATACAGAGTTTAGTATGATAATTCAGAAGTCCCCCGAGCAAGACACCCTAAGATCATTTTCAACCAAATCGATAAATTGGTTTCACAGGGAAAAATAAAACTTGAGGTTCCATTTTGAAGTTTACCCGACGGAACTCTACAAGGGAGTGGTTTTGGCGGGATTTTCTGATATATCCGGTACAGAAGCTGTTTTGTCTTTAGGTCACAAAACGATACATTATTCTATACCTAAGGTAGATATTTTTTCCCAGCTATTGGCAGCTGATGTCATGGTTGTTATTGAGACACCTCTCTGTGTGTTAGCTCAGGTGTATATAGCCACATGTCTCTATTCATCGGCTAATTAGCATATGTATTATATATTGTATTCTCTGTAGGTACACGTTGTCTCTAGAGCACAAGAACAAAAAATCAAAAAGTTGTCGTTGAATCACGGGACAATCTACTTCCCCAGATCGAATTGATCAATGTTTTTGGTCTATCTCTTCAAAACCAATCGACCGTTAGGTTTAAAAATCAATAGTTGATTTACATAGGGGCTTATGAGTCCTTATACTAAATTTCTTGTAGATATATTCATTATATGGGCAGTTATTACAGTTTTTGGGTTGAGCCCCCCTCTAAACCGCCATTTTCTTTCAGCCAATTCCGGTTTTGAAATTACAATATGAAATTTCATTCATTACATCGAAGTTATTAGAATTTTTGTGTTAAGCCCCCTCCTGAATCCCCTTTTCCCCTTGGCCGATTTGGCCCAAAATTAATTGGTGTAGTCCTTAGAGGATTCTGGGTACACCTGTTAAATTTCGTGTCGATACATTCATTCTTTTGGGAGTTATCGTGTTCACAGACATACAGACTTTTTTTTTTCATTTTTAAATCAGATGGAAAACATGAAATTCTGCGCATCGAATTTCTGACCTATTGCGTAATTACCCCTACACTTCGAATACTGGAGAAGTAAACAAAAAAATTGTACACAAACCATTGCATTAAAAATGTCTCTCATTCTTCATGAATACGTCTGGAAGAGGAGATACTGTTCATAACAACCATACTACGTCTGGAAGAGGAGATACTGTTCATAACAACCATACTACGTCTGGAAGAGGAGATACTGTTCATAACAACCATACTACGTCTGGAAGAGGAGATACTGTTCATAACAACCATACTACGTCTGGAAGAGGAGATACTGTTCATAACAACCATACTACGTCTGGAAGAGGAGATACTGTTCAGAACAACCATACTGAGTGGCGAACATACTAAAGGTCCCGACGAGGTGATTTCAAAAATTACTAAAAAATTTAAAAAAATATATATATATATAACATACACTTTTTTTTCACGGATACATGGAATAATTAGAATAATTGCCGAAGAACATGCGAGAGCCTTCGATAGTTAGGTATGTGATCAGAGTTGCTATTTTGAGATGGAGCTTTGATGGCTCGATAGTTACTACGATATTTTGGAGTCCCAATTTGATGTTAAGACCAACTTAGGTATTTGACCTGAGATTGCTCCCGGGTATCGCTGAATGCACCTTAAGCCGAGTGCACAGTGTAAGCAAAACATGTCGCATGGCATCAAGTCACATCTTATCAAGTGTTGATAAAGATCAAAGAATGAAATGAAATATGTCGCGCGACTTGTTTTACTCTTAGTGTGAACCTGGTGACATGTTGATCAACAAGTTACAAGTTTCTTATCAAGAGTTGATAAAGATCAAAGAATAAAATGAAATATGTCGCGGGACTTGTTTTACTCTTAGTGTGAACCTGGTGACATGTTGATCAACAAGTTACAAGTTTCTTATCAAGTGTTGATAAAGATCAAAAGATGAAATGAAATATGTCGCGCGACTTGTTTTACTCTTAGTGTAAACCTGGTGACATATTGATCAACAGGTCACACGTTTCCTACCCTACCTAGTGTCAAAACATTTACTGGCATCAGGTCATTTCAACTTGACGGAAACCCAGAAGACTCACCACTTGAACATCGAAAGTTTGAATGGGTCCAGACTTTTTGTGGGTGGACTCAACTAAAATTGATGAAGAAATATTGAAATGTAGGGTCATTGCCATTCAATTTAAGTTGTTCAACTGAACTGGAATTGTGAGAAGGCGCACCTCAGTTTGTCTCCGTTCCTTATCGTTCCTCTGACTCAATTGTGACGATAAACATTGACTCATGTCCAACCTGTATTTATAATGCTTCTATGTCCGACTGACAAAAATCGATAAGGATAACTGATAAGGTGAAAATGTTTATTGATAAAATGGGTTTAATTTAATATTTAACTTTCCCTGTTTTACATATTGTATGAGAACAAGTGGTCGGTAAATCACCGGCTATGGACTTCCCCAGACTCAAACTCAATATTTGACTTACATGGCTTCTGAATCCTCATAGTTAATTTTGTGTCCATATCGGCGTTTATTAGGGTATTTGAGTCGAGCCCCCTTCCATAAAATTTCATGTGGATACATTCATGGGCAGTTATTGGGATTTTTGAAGTGAGCCCCCCCTCTGATCCCCCACCCCCTCACCTTCTGCTGATTCTGCATGAACATTAATAATAAGTGGTGTCCTTATAAGACCTTGGATATACATATGAAATTTCGTGTCAATACATTCCTTATAACGGTAGTTATTAGAGGTTTTATGTTATGCCTCCCACCCTAATCTCCTCTTCCCTTTGCCCGATTTGGCTGAAAATTAAAAAAGAAAAAAATATATTAAAGTATATGCCATTTTTTTTTTTTTATTGTCCACATAATGCATATTGTACTTAATTTTTATAATATTTCATATTTGGTGGCACTAGAACTAACTGTAAGCTGAGGTCCGTAATGGCGCGAGGGTTTCTGCATGGACAAGGAACACGAACATTGTCCGAACTGTTTACATGTTGGTTCTGAATCTATGATACTCTAAAAAGATCTTAGTTGATGGAAGACTGAGGACGGAAGACTGAAACCACCCAGTCTGATAGGTTTTTTTTTATTATTTTTTTTTTTATTTTTTTATTTAATGCCTTTAGATAATTGCAGAATAAAAGATAAACATTACAAGATAAATAGGCTACCTCCTCCCAGAAGACGGAGTCTGAGTGTGGGAGGGGAGCAGTCGGCTAGGACTGTACAAATACAGTTAAAAATTATTTAACATAGTATAGAGAGAAGAAATACAAAAAAAAAGAAAAATACAAAAATAAATAATAGTATCTTTAGTAAAAAATAAAAAAAATACAATAATAATAATTTTAAAAAAAAAAGAATGAGAAAAAGAAAAAGTGACTAAAATAAGAAATATTCTCGTAATATAGAAGAAAAGTAAAATAAAAATTGATGAATAATGAAGTGCTGATGGAATGAACCTGACAACCCGGAGACCTGGCATTGAATTTTAATGGAGTGAGAGACAAGACAGTGAACATGAAGTTGGCAGAGTACAACAGCATACATGGGGCGGACTGTGGCAGGGCTGGGCAGGGAGAGAAGAGAGCAGAACAGAGCGTCGTGCTAGTCTGAGTAGAGAGAACTTAACAAGGACTCAACCTGATCAGAGCTCAGTCCGGTGACCCACTCCATGACCCTAGTCATACGAGTATACCTCCTCAGAGAGAAGAGAGCAGAACAGAGCGTCGTGCTAGTCAGAGTAGAGAGAACTTAACAAGGACTCAACCTGATCCGAGCTCAGTCCTGTGACCCTCTCCATGACCCTAGTCATACGAGTATACCTCCTCAGAGAGAAGAGAGCAGAACAGAGCGTCGTGCTAGTCAGAGTAGAGAGAACTTAACAAGGACTCAACCTGATCAGAGCTCAGTCCGGTGACCCACTCCATGTGCCAGGTAGTTTTGTTCTATTGAAATCCATTTTATATTTTCGTTAACAATACAGTTCGTTAGGAGTTTATCAAAAGGCTTTCTATCGTCTGTACGTTGTCTAGTATTAAAGAGGCATATAAAAAATTGAATCCCTACAAACACAGAGAGACGGTAGCAAAACCAATTTTTGCCTGGCCATGATTTTGAAATTTCTATCCAGTAAAAATGAATATTTTAAGTTTCGGAAAAAACCCATCTGGACTTACTGCATCGAGATATGGGGATCAACCAAAAAATCAAAGATGCAACGTCTTCAGTCACTACAATCCATTATACTACGGCACATTGCAGACAAACTCCATCATCACGCCAATCTACTTATTCTGCAATTATCCACGAACACTCTCCCCACAAATCCGACAAGACGTCTCAAGCGGGCATGGCAGAGGGACCTGCTCCAGGACTAGCCTGCACTCCTCTTCGGTCACGTACCTCAGCTGTACAGCGACACACTTGCCACCGCACATCATCACAATCACTAGTGACAAATGTTGTTGTAAATTTGTTGTGATGTACACTACGGAACATTTTTTTAATGAATATTTCAATGAAAAGAGGTAATTTTTTTTATTATAATCTAATATCATATATATATTAGATATATATCAAGGTGTTTGAGAAACAAAACAAGAAAACATATAAAAAACAGCTGTGATATAGTGTTAAATGTAATGGAGTCGTGAGCTAGCTCTTAAACGGTGCATGTGGTTTGATATGTTTTAAATAAAAAATGAAGTTGAACAATTAGATGAAAGTTGACTGGGGTGGAATTAAAGTGCGAAGAGTTGACGGGGTCTGGTTTTTGTGGTAGAGGCGTCGAGAAGGTACAATTAATAATATATATTTTTCAATATGCCCAAATAAAAAAAGAAATAGTTTTTTAAGTATTAATTTAATGTTTTTGTGCCATTGTAAATTTTTGTTTTGTTTGTTCAAATAAGTTTTTTTTTAATTTAAATATGTAAATATAGATAATAACCCAAATATTTGTCCTCTTCAAATTCTATCCTATTCATCTTCCCTGTTGTCCCAGTAGTATCATTTAAAAAACCTTTGGATTAGAAATTAATATTATTTAAAATTATTTAAAAATTGGTATCTCTTTGTGAATCCAAGTGTAAAGTTCGTTTAATTGAATTTTTTTTTGTTGTATACGTGTACTTTCTTAAAAATTGCACGTCTTAAATTATTGATAATATTTTTTTAGGGCAATTTTCGACAAACTACTGTAGAAATCAAAATTCAAATAAACAAAAGAGATCAAATTTCTACAGGAAATGTGGTAGCAAACAAGTTTTTATCACATTTTAAATAAATAAATAAATAAGTTTCGGAAAAAGAAAAATATATATTTTATCTATGTATCCATATATTTATAAAATTTGATGATTTATTGTCTGTTTGTTCCATCATCAGGCCAATGTTTCCCCCCTCCCCTTTGAAGAATTTGGCTGAAAATCAATAGGTGTCATCCTTTTGGGATTCTGGATACACATATACAATATCGTGCCTTTATGTTAATTGTATCGAGAGTTATTGTATTTACGGACTTAAACTCAAAAACCCTTGTAACTGCCAATGTAATGAATATATCGACCAGAAATCTTATTTTTTGATCCAAAACATTCATACTTTTGAATAAATCCACGGCTGTTTGTGTTGCAGTGAATTTTTCCAAGAGGCCTCTCGAATTTGGTGTTTTGTTACCTTGACAACATATCCTATTAAAGATTATTACTTCACCAGCTGTACGAAGTATAGGGGAAGTTATGCAATCAGCCCCCAATTTGATTCGGACTTTTCAACGGAATTTCATGTTTTTCAACTTCCAAATATGAAAAAAAAAAAATGTCTGCGTCATGTGTGTCTGCGAGCACGATAACTCTCGATAGAATGAATGTATCGACGCGAAATTTTATATGTGAATCCAGAACCCACTAACGACGGCACTTATTGATTTTCAGCCAAATCGACCAAAGGGAAGGAGGTCATTATGGGGGAGGCTTAACACAAAAACACCAATAACTGTCGATAGCGATAGAATGAATGTATCGACATGACATTGTGTATGTGTGACTTGAACCCTTTAAGGACAACACATCGATTTTTAGCCAAATCGGCCAAGGGGAAGGGGGGTTTAGGGGAGAGGCTTATTATTATACTCAAACATTATAATAAATGCTGTTGTAATGAATGTATCGACACAAAATTTCATATATGGACTTTAAACCCCAAAAGGACGACACTTATAAATTTTTAGCGGAATCGACAGAAGGGAAGGGGCGAATCAGAGGGGGCTCAACTCAAAAACTTAGTGACCCAACATCTAATTAGTCAATTAGTGAATATTAGCGCAAACGGTCGACTGGTTTTGGAGGGGAAGCGAGGGGAAACACATTGCCGGTGTTTCACCGACAACTTTTTTTTCCACTTTTTACTACTTTTTGTGTTATATTTGACTTTTTTTGTCTTCCAGCTTTTTTTTTTTTTTTTTTATGAATTTTCGTCTTAATTACCTATAATTGTATTAATTGTGTGCATGAGGGTAAATATAAACAAATGAATGAGGTAAATGTGAGGTTTTATAAAAGTGATGTTTTGACTGAGATTGGAGTGAGGTGAGGTGGAGTGGGTATTGTCTGTATCTGTGAGACTGTGAGTGGTTAGCTGCACTGGGCTGGTTCTCTTCACTTTCCAGGAATGCCACCTCAGCAGACAGACAGTCGCTATCCTTCTCTCTCTCTCCTTGGCTTCTGTTACACGACATAACACGACATCATTTTCAGTCCTCACAACTTAGATATAAGATACGTTTGTATTATTGTCATAGCCACAGATGGAGAAAAAAGTTTGAAGATAGGAAGAAGGTGCTTCCAATTTTTGTAAACCACTGATTTTCCGAGTCAGTTACAGCGCTTCTGACTCATATATACAGCATTATTGTTTGTAAAGGATTATTATAAAATCAAATTATTTGAGAAAACCGCTTTTTAGTTTCTTTGGCATTTCTTGCTAAGAAGGCCATTTTTTATGTTTGATGTTAATCTTGTAATTTCAAATCATATTTCAGCCTTTTTACTTCATATTATATGCCATATTTTGTCCGGGTTGTTAGTATACTACTAGATACATTTCTGTGGGCGATTCTAAACTCGGCGAAGATAGGCTCTAGCTAAACTTTATCTCGAATCGTAAATGTAAACTTTGCGAACGGTTTTTCAGGACAAATACCTCAAGTCCACGACCGACCTCAAAAGTAATTCTCCATGTAAACATTCAATATTGTTATAATACACTGAGTTAATAATATAACTATAGTCTAGGTAATTATTGTGACTCATGCCCAGGCTTTAACTACGAGAGTGCTTTTTCGCCGCTCTGGTGGACCCCCTACTCTATTATAGGAGTCCTAAATGTTGCTTTCCCTAAATTTGTGTTCACCTAGGTTAGGGGGTCTTTAACGAGTACCTGACATCGTACAGGCTCGAGACCATCGCTTAACGTCCCATCCGTTGATCCACGGTTGTCCAAGGACGGCGTGCTCAATGTTTTTTCATCTCCCAGATAATGAACCTAAGAGACTCGGCAGGGTTTCGAACCCGCGACCTTGAGCTCAGTACGCAAGCACGCATACCACTGGCGCCCTCTACTGTAGTCTATATAAGGCAACATAGAGGCCTTAATCTATAAAGCCATCATTATAATACATAATCTTAGTTGTGTTGAAGCAAGTAATAAACTATAATATAATAAACTATAATATAATAAACTATAATATAATAAACTATAATATAATAAACTATAATATAATAAACTATAATATAATAAACTATAATATAATAAACTAATATGGTACATGCAGTTAAGTATATTCCCTTCCAGTAGGGATATTACTGGATGAACTCCGGGGGAAGAAAAAATACACGATCATAGTAATATATTACAGTACAAATAATACTAAAGAAGCCTTAAAAGACATTGGTATAATTCACAGTCTTATTAATGCACTATAGTGTATATAAGGCACTGCAGGCTTAATGTATAGAAATAATTGTTAAGCAGGCCCTAGACTATCAAACCGCTTGATCAAAACAGCGCGTCCAGCTGATTGACACGCGCATCAAGCATCCCATTAATCTTTTCAACACTCATTTGTAGCGGAGTTTTCGACTAGTGAACTGCTCCTCCTGGACTGTCGCGAATGAATCGGTGTTGTGTAGATACCATGGTTTCGAATCAGGATTTGGGATTTCTCATCTTGACACTTGTTACTCTCAAGCGGGAAAAAAAGATCCAGAGGAAACGACGTTGGTCGAAGGAGTGGTATATATTGAGGAACCGTTTCACGCACGAAAATTTACTGACAGTTCTGCGTGAAACTGAGCCGGAAGACTTTAAAAACTTTATCAGAATGGACCAAGAGTTTTGATCATTTATTTGAGTTGGTACGGCCCAAAATAGAGAACGTGGATACAAAACTGCGTGAAGCGATTCCTGCAACTCAGAGACTGTCCATCACATTGAGGTACCTAGCTTCTGGAATGGATTTGGCAGACCTGAAATTTTTGTGTTGGTGTCGAGCAGGTGGCTGATGCAATGCTTGATCGAAATTACTCTAGACTATCAAGCGCGCCGCCCAGCCGCTTGAGTCATTCAAACTTTCCATCAATCACCGTCAAGGCTTGACTCAAGCGTCAAACGGGTTCCTAGACTATCAATCACGCTTGACACTATCGCTTGACGCGCTGTTTTGATCAAGCGGATTGATAGTGTAGGGTCTGCTTAAGACACTATAGAATCCCTAATGTATAGACATCATTGTATCTTCTCATCATCTTAATAATAAAATGTAGTATTTTTCATGTCAATTTCCCGTAGTTTACATTTTACTTGAGATATCTTTTGGCGGAGTTTACTCGCCACATTTGTATAAGGTACATGTGTGACAGTTAGCCTCCTCTCAAGGTAACACAGAGGTCTGGTAGATGACAGAGGTCACTGACTACAATACCCCAAACAGGAACAGGTCACCTCAGTCCCTACACCTGCATCCTCCCTAACTGTTACCTCTGTCTTCTGACACGTTTTTTTAAGACGCCCTTCCTTCAGCTATCTTCGGCTCTACCTGACCTTCCGGGTGGTTGTCCGTCAGGTTACGTAACTTCCCTTTGGTCTGTATCTTCGATATTTGTGTCAAATAAAAGCTTATTAAAATATCGGATATGGCCATAACATGACTTTCTTATACACGTTTTTACATATGAGCTTAGTTGATTAATTCTCCCTGGAGAAATATATTGTAATGGGTCCGAAAATCGAAATCAAAATTTTCTTCATATTTTTATGTTTTAAGGTCACTACTATTTTTGGAAAGAAGTATGTGTGTACGTACGTGCGTGGTAAATTTTTAAACATAAAAATAGATTCTGCTTATCAACGGATGATCGTATTTTAATGAAATTTAACATGTAGTATTCTTAAAAGCCAAATTGAAAAAAAAGGGTGTGTGACGTCTCAAAAATCTTATCGGGAGGGGGGACTGTGAGTGGAGGTTGAGCATAAAAATAGTTCAACCTCATTAACGGATTATCGGAGTGTCATGAAATTTTACATGTAGCAGTTTTAAAAGCAACATTAAAAAATAGGCTATGTGACCTTTGTGCATTTGCATATCAATTAAAAATCTATGTATAGATTAAATTCAATTAAATGAACAAATAATTCTGTCCTGAATAAAATGGCTAGTTTTGTGATATTATTATTGATATTGATACCATGCTGGGAAGTTTGCCGAGTGGACCTCAAGGGCCGCACTTAGAAATGCCACCTTTGTAGAGTCTTATAAACACGGCCCAGTAATTTCCTCTGATTCAGGGTACAAAGAGGCGAAACACCTGCTGTTTTTTTTATATATTTGATTTTAAGAAAGCACGAAATTTCAGTGAAAAGGCAACAAATGTCTGACCGATTACATAACTTCCCTTATATCGTATATTTAGGCAACTAAAATCATGGTTACTTCCCTGTTTACCTTATTGGAAAGTGAAACTTATAACAAGTAGATATAAAGATAATATGAGTATTGAATGTTGCAATCAAGTGCAGTGCGTTATTGTTATCAACTTGATATAAAAGTATTGTCTTCGTTCTTATCAATATCTTGTTACAGTATATATATATATATATATATATTTCTTTTTAACGTTAAAAAATTTGATATAATATATATTATATAAATATTATTATTTTTCTAAGAGTTATACAGAATTACAGTAACAATACAATTTCATTTAAGGCCTTCTTTTCCGGTCTGCTGTCCTTTCACTTTCCAAATATAGTTGGCAGTTCAGTTTTTCTATTTTTCTTCTTTAAAAAAGTCAGCCTTTCAAATATCAATGTCTGCTATCCTATTCCTTCTACTTTTTAAGCGATTAACATGGAAACCTCACACGAGACTGAAAAAATACAAGAAATGAATAGACG
The DNA here is from genome assembly GCA_963662175.1 of Aradus depressus. Classification (NCBI taxonomy): domain Eukaryota; kingdom Metazoa; phylum Arthropoda; class Insecta; order Hemiptera; family Aradidae; genus Aradus; species Aradus depressus. The sequence continues at coordinate 49,949,804 of OY759217.1, read as the reverse complement.
CTAAAAACTGTTACTAAGACTATTAGACTAAAGATCTAAATTAACTTTGAAAATGAAACGACTTATATACAAAGCAGTGTTATGACCGATATAGACTTAGGGACTTGAACTTTAGGGTTCTGCTAAATCCAGGAACAAAAAGTTAGTTTCCATAATAATCCTCTAGAGAACAGTAACATTGAGTTAAAAATGAGTGCAACTCAGTGCTTAGGGAGTATCACCACTGGGTGATTTTGATAATGCCATATTTTACTTTTTTAGCAAATTTGCTGGTATACATTATTTATACAGTTGTAAATACCTATTTGTAAAAAAATAATTGTATAGTAGTAGTATATTGTGATGTATAAAAAATACACACATTTAAATTATTAATATTGAAAAATTAATTATATTTATTTTTCTATAAAATCCAAGAAGCAACTGAATTAGTAAATAAATAATATGAATTCATTTTCTTTTTAAACAAATGAATAAAAAACAAAACACGGCCATCAGCTGTTATTGAATTAGTGTAGAGGAGTCAATGGAGTCTGAGATGCGAAGGTGGACCGAGAGTTGTTGTTTAGGCTTAAGATGTGATGAACTACACTCTATCAAAAAATTCTGTGAACACTCACCTGGGTTTCCTTCAATTTGTTATTGTGGGCATAGGAAAAAAATGTTCACAAGGAAATTACACTTGTTAAACACAATAATCAATAAACACTTTATTTCCCAAAAGATAACACAAAATATTATTCAACAATATAGTGTAATGCAATTTTAATTGAAAATAACGTCCCTTACATGCAAAAAAAGTCTGTGAACACATATAATATGAGGTAATTATTTTTTTAAATCAATAATAATAAATGTTTTAGAAGCTGGTAGGCCCTCCTTTGTTCTTTATAATTTCTATTAATCTTTTTTTCATGGATCCTACTAATCTTGGTCACTTTTTCGGAAATCGTGCCCCATTCTTCTGCAACGGCTGCTTTCCGTTCTGCTTTGTTTTTCACGCCACGTACTCCTATTCGGCGTTTAATTTCATCCCATAAATGTTCTATGGGATTAAGGTCTGGTGACTGGGGAGGAGTATTAAGGCGACGTGGTGCGTTGTACAGAAGCCACTCCTTAACTAAATGAGCTGTGTGCTTGGGGTCATTATCCTGCTGAAACAGAAATGTTCTTTCCAACCCCAATTTCTCGGCACTTTTCTTTAAATGATTTCTTAATATTTCAATATACACATATTTGTCCATTATTCCATCAATAACATGGAGATTTCCAACTCCTCTACTACTCATACATCCCCAGACCATAATACCACCACCTCCATGTTTCATTGTGGATCGTAAATTTTTTTGTTTCAAAGCCTCCTTTGCTTTTCGCCACACTTTTTGTCGTCCATCTGATCTAAACACACTAAATTTATTTTCATCAGAGAAAATGATTGACTGCCAAAACATTAGAGGCTTTTGAACAAATTCTTTTGCGAACTGTAAACGGCGCTTACGGTTCATTTCACTTATAAATGGTTTCTTCCGAGGAACCCTACCATTATAACCATTCTCATGTAACCTGTTTCTTATGGTTTGAGGTGTTACTGTTACGCCATAGTCACGTAACAAGATTTCTGCAATTTTTGGCGCACTGGTACTGGGTTCATCACGAACAGTTTTTAAGATTTCTCGTGTGTGAAGGCTATTTATCTTGGTAGGGCGTCCACATCGTGGTCTGCTGGAAGCACAGCCTAATTCATTGAATCTTTTAATAATATTATGCACTGTAGAAGGATTTTTCTTTACTATTTTGCCTATTTCGCGAATACTTCTTCCTTCGTTTCTTAACTTAACAATCAATTCACGAACTGCTATTTGCACTTCCATATTGATGGCTTAATAAATACTACTGAGCACTTCCATTGATAGGGGACAGTTGTTATGAAGCTAATCCCTTCTTGTTGTTTTGTTGTTTGGCTGTAGGCTCATCTCTGTTTATATAGGTAAGTGTTCACAGACTTTTTTTGCCCTTAAGGGACGTTATTTTCAATTAAAATTTTATTATACTATATAGTTGAATAATATTTTGTGTTATCTTTGGGGAACTAAAGTGTTTATTGATTATTGTGTTAAACAAGTGTAATTTCCTTGTGAACATTTTTTTCCTATGCCCACAATAACAAATTGAAGGAAACCCAGGTGAGTGTTCACAGAATTTTTTGATAGAGTGTAAGTAGGTGTGACTTAACAATAAAATTGATGCGCAAAGAAGGTACTGTTATTTATTTATATGTAAAAAATATATAAGCCCAAAAATATATAACTTAAATTTGAAGAATGGCTAAAATATAAAACAGAAAAAAGATTGAAATAGTTTTATGAATTTAGTTTTTACTATTTTTCTTTTGATTTTTGTTCCAATGTTTAGTTTTTAATTTTATAATGTAAATGTAAGAAAATAAACCCAATTATTTGTTCTCGTAAATTCTATTCTATTCATTTTCCCTGTTGGCTCAGTAAGGTCATTTGAAAACCTTTGGATTAGATTTAATATTATTGCAAAATTTTTTTTTTAAAACATAAGGCATCTCTTTAGAAATCCAAATGAAAAGTTTGTTAGTTGAAATTTTTTTAAATATACGTGCACTTTCTAAAAAATTGCTCGTCTTGAACTTTTGATATTTTTTTAGGGCCCTTTTCTGAAATTACTGTAGAAATCAAAATTTAGTAAAAGACCAGTTATAAAATGTCTACAGGAAATGTGGTAATTTATTGTTTATTTAATTATTATTATTTAATTTGCATAATATTATTATATCAATAATTATCGCCAAATAATAAATAAAATTATAAATAATAATTACTAATTATTAGTAATTATTATTTATAATTTTATTTATTTAGTTTTATTTAACATTAACAATCATTTTTTTAACACAATATAGTATGCGTGCTTGCCTTCTGAGCTCAAGATCGTGGATTCGAAACCCGGCCGAGGCCCTTAGTTTATTTTATCTCGGAGGTAAAATAAACTCAAGTATGCCGTCCTTCGGATGGGACGTTAAGCGATGGTCCCTAGCCTGTACGATGTCAGGCACTCGTTAAAGACACCTGCCCTAGGTGAATAAAAATTTTGTGTAGGCAAAATTTAGGACTCCCATAGTAGAGTCGGGCTCATATCCCTGTGACGAAAGAGCTCTCTGGTAGTAGGCGATATGACTTCGTAGTTAAAGCCCGGGCATGAGTCATAGTAACTAACTCTGCTGCTCACATTGTTTACTTCCCCAACTGTAAGGATAGAAATTACGTAATCGGTGAGAAATTCGGTATTCAGTTTTTACCGGTTTATAAGCTATTTTGATTGCGGGTTCGAAACCCGGCTAGGTTTTTTTTATTTGGGAGTTAATAAACCTTGAACACGCCATCTTTCGAGTGGGACGTTAACCGATGGTTCCGAGCCTGTGCGATGTCAGGTACTTGTTAAAGATCCTTAAGACCTCGTGGTTAAAGCCCGGACAAGAGTCACATTAACTAACAGTACAGAATTGTATGGCGTATCCAATTACCATGTTATGGTTTAACTGAAATAATATATTTAATGCGTAAGCTACACCAAATATTCTGACGACCCAACCCTGGTCTGAGACTCAGGCAGATATTTGACTTTCACACCCACTTTGTTGACGACGCAGGTATTTTTTGTGCGTGTTTCTGTGTATATATCCTTTTTGTAGGAGGGATGGGCTGGGGGGGGGGGGGGGGGGGGGGGGTTCATGATCTGAGTCCTTAAACCTCTCAGACCACTTCCCTCAATTCTCCTTCAGTATCCCTGCTTGTTTTTTTTTTGTTTTTTTTTTAAGTTTTTTACTTTATTTCATGTGTGTAAATCTATCGTGGCGTAACTGTACTTAGATTACAGGTTTTGGGTCATCTGCGTAGGGATGAAGAACCCAACTAGATACGAATGTGGATCTTTACAAAAAACAACAGAAGAACTTCCATTTTGGGTAGATCTGTGGGGTCAGTATAAGTGAAGTTATGAAATACGGCATAGATAAAAATCCCATGTCTGTGGCTGTGATAACTACCAATACAATGAATACATTCACCCGAAATTACATGTATCCAAATTGACGACTTAAATTATCAGCCAAATCGACCAAAAGGAAAGTGGGGAGGATTAGGAGGAGCTTAACTCAAAACTCGTTAATAACTGCCGGCCATTCAACTTATAAAATCATTCATTCTATCGGGAGTTATCGCGTTCACAGACACATACAGCTAGACAAACAGACATTTTTTGTTTCATATTTTAAATCTTGGGGTTGGAAAACATGAAATTCCGTTGAAAACTCCACATCGTATTTTTAACTTATAACATAATAATATAAGTATATAATGACGTCATGAGGCATGACGCACTATTGAATGTTTTAATAATTTCTTAAATTTTGAAAATAGACTAAGTAAAAATATAGGAAGTAGATACAATATTAGCTAGACGGATATAGATATAGATATATTAGTGGTGCCATAGGGACGTACAGTTGTTGAATATTCAGTGGTGTGGCGGCGGTGTGTTGTCGCATCAAGATGTGTGTCTCATCACACCTGTACCAACAGCAACAGTCCTGTCCTACATATCATGTACAGCAAACTAGCAGGCTCTCCCGGCCTTGTTACTGCCTCTAATCATTACATTGCTAATTACAAAAAAAAATGGGATTTCGAAAAAATATGCAGTTACTCTAACCACCTAGCCACCGAGGCCTCCGTCTATAGATCTGTAGATAGTCTACCATCGAAGTCTCTTATCAATATGGTAAAATGTTGCTATATATATAGTGATGTATAAAAAATACACACATTTGAATTATTAATATTAAAAAATTAATTATATATATTTTTCTATAAAATCCAAGAAGCAACAGAATTAGTAAATAAATAATATGAATGCATTTTCTTTTAAAACAAATGAATAAAAAAGAAAACACGACCATCAGCTGTTTTTGAATTAGTGTAGAGGAGTCCATGGAGTCGAGATCTGGGTTGAGATGTGAAGATGGACAGAGAGTTCTGTTTAGGCTTAAGATGAGATGAACTAAGTAGGAGTGAATTAACAGTAAAATTGATCCGCAAAAAAGGTACTGTTATTTATTTATAATTACTAAATATATATGCCCAAAACTTTAATTTGAAGAATGGCCATTTGAGTGAGACATTTTGATGATATGACGTCAATAACATGTGAACAAACATTTTTACTTTCTTATACCGTTTAGTGTAAGGAAGTATTGTAATCGTGCGAAAATCCGAGATCGAGTTTTCAACGGAATTTCACGTTTTAAGGCTTCGTAAAAAAGATGTGATCATTTTCTCGGTATTTAACTGGAACTTTGTTTCTCCAGCACCCATTAACTACTCTACTACCTTTCTGATTAGCCTTTGAACAATCGAACTGATTTGGATGAAGATCAATAGGTAAAAAATCATCATCGAATTTCTGTCCGATTACATAACTTTCCCTATACTTGGTATATCTCGGGAAGTAATAGAGTGCTACACAGGTTACAGCGGCATTGCCGTAAACAGGCTACTTCCATTCATGTCTGTCCTTTTTGAGGACCCCCTCCTTTTTTGTATAATGCCCCCAAATCAATATTTTCAGATGTCATATAGCCAATATTTTAAGTTGGGTGTTTTCTGTTTTTTTAGAAACATGTTTTTTTAGTTGCCATCATCACAATCTTCAACAACATTTATGATACTGCAGCCAGAGAGCTTCTCAGCTCAAGAACGTGAGTTCAAAACCCGGCCGAGGCCCTTAGTTTATTTTATCTGGGAGGTAAAATAAACTTAAGCATACCCTTCATACTACATATCCTTCTGATATGACGTTAGGCGATGGTCCCGAGCCTGTACGTCAGGTACTCGTTAAAGACCCCTGCCCTAGGTGAATTAAATTTTAGGGTAGGCAAAATTTAAGACTCCCATAATAGAGTCGGGCTCATGTCCACAAGAGTGACGAATGAGCGCTCTGGTAGTAGGCGATATGACCTCGTAGTTAAAACCCGGGCATGAGTCATAAAACCTAACCCAATCATTGCATTGACACGATATTTTACGTGTGGAAACAGGAGCTTGACTGCACCTGTTACGTTTCAGCTAAATCAGCCAAAGGTTGCCGGGGCCTTCACTTATATTTATATATCATATTTATAAAGTGATTTTAGTATAATATTTCTAACTGTACATCGACGGGTATATATGAAAAGGTGACGTAAAATTGAATATATTTGTTACGTATTGAATAACAGTTCATCATAAGAGGCAGCTGTGTAAACAAAAATATGTAGGTTTGTCAACATTTGGAGTATTGACAAATCTCAATATTCTTCATTCTTTCTCAAGTTTTCTTCAAATTGTCATTCAATTGGTTAATGTATAGAAAAAATGTCTATATTTTAATAATCTAAAAAAAAAAATGCGCCTCTAGCTCAGAGATAGTGGGCTTGCTTACTGACGTCAAGATCGTGGGTTTTTTATCTGGGAGGTGAAAAAACCTTGAGCATGCTGTCCTTCGGTTAGGACATTTGGCGATGGTCACACGCCTGCACGATGTCAGGACTCGTTAAAAACCCCTTCCCCTGGTTTAATGAGAATTTAGGTTTCTCATAGTGAAGTCGGGATCAAGAGAGGCAAAAGAGCACTCTGGTAGTAGGCGAAATGACCTGATAGATAAAGCCCGGGATTGAGTCACAAAAACTAACTATATGTCCATAACTGTTGATGAGGATTATCTACATGTATTATAACTTTCCTTGAGGGCGCCGGTAGCTCATTAAGCGTTCTTGCCTTCTGAGCTCACCCCTACCCTAGGTTAATAAAAATTAAAATTTAGGACTCCCATAGTAGAGTCGGGCTCATCTCCACCAGAGTGACGAAAGAGTGGTCTGGTAGTAGGCGACATGACCTCGTAGTTAAAGCCCGGGCATAAGTCATAATAACTAGGAAAGTTATAGTTCCTTCGTTTGCTCGTATATATAGCGATAGTGGAAGCTTCGTGGTCGTTTCTCAGAGCCAACATTCTTCTGGTCTTAGATTGAAAAAAAAATCGGTGAATCGCTTCCAATGTACTTCCCCAGTGCGGTTCAATTAACCAATTTTTGCTTTCCCTCTGTAACCAATTAGCGATTTAGTTGAATCTAGGTGTCTTACTCTGAGACTTGATGAGGCAGCTGATCAACACCACCGGCCCTTTGTCGGGAGGTCACGCGGCCAACGGCCATTCAGTCGTCGAGGTGGATTGGCCCAACAAGTTTTTTTTCCCTCAAGTTTGAGATAGGACCACGGTGAGAGGAGCTACAGCGTTCCGAAGTCCATGTAAGCGCGGTACAGCCCCCATTGAATCGAGGTGAAGCGTCCTAAAATTTGGCGAGTGTGTTAGGAAGTTCTTTATGAGGTTCGATTCGTAGAGCCAACAATTTTTTGGTCTTAGATTTCAAAATGACCTTCTGATCTTTGCTTTTCAGGTCAAAACAAACACTTTTTGTTCCTTGTCTGAATGTCCCCTAAATCCTTGTCACACACCTAACTCTAGAACCAGAGAAAATATTTTAATGAAACTTCATATATACGACTCATAAGTTCAGTTTAGCATCTCGATGGTCCTATTTCATATTTTGCATATTCGTGTAATTAAGGGTTGTTAACCTGCAACCATTTTTGGAAAACTAATTTTTTTTGTCGAAAAAGTTCATTTTATGACAAAATTTGTAATGACAAAAAAAGGTTACTCTCAAAAAAATACATATAATAGGAATAATGAGCTACGCAATAGAAGCCACTTGGAAGCCACGTAGTCGTCCTAGACAATGACGTAGTGTACGTTATCCTTGGGCCCGAACATCAACCAAAGATACGCTTACCTGCAAAGAAGCTTCTCCCAATTTCTTGGCTGATTTTCTCAACAAGATGGCAGCTATTTTTTTTTCCTCATAACAATACATATAATTTCTTTACGAATTTTCTTGGAAATTTCTTATTGGCATAAAATTTTACGCTGAAATCAAAGAATTTGGTTTTAAAAATTAAAATCCGAAATGTTTGATCCTCAGGGATTATCTTGTGTCTCATGGAAGAAGGGGGGGGGGGGGGGGGGGGGGGGGATTGGAGGCCCCCCTTATTCCGCTGATAGTCTTTCCTTCATTCTTGGCGGGTTTGTGATATCAATATTGTATACTCATTTTCTGTTTGTAATATAATAGGCTTTAAGATAGCTTAAATATGTGTTTGACATTGTCTTTTGATGCCAAGGCGAGCAGCTACCTCATGTCCGTCACTACCTTTACTAGTGAAGACATCTCTTTGCTAACCATTCACAATTAGTAATTTCATCATAACGTTATGGGTAATTTGTTAGCGACATTGTTTACAAGGCTTTGAATTTATATATGGTTTATAGGGAGTTGTACAACCTGTATTAGAGAATACTAAAATATTTTGTAAATTTAAATAATTGAGGGACCTTTGTAGATATATCACTTACATAGTCCCTTGAGCATTTGCCTACAGCCTACACCCTAACCACAATCTTAAACTCCAGCTGTACCAAGTATAGGAGAAGTTAAGTGGTCCTCGAATGTCCGCTGTACGACGGGCCTAGGGTGGAGTTGATATGCGGGACAGGATCGTACCTGGGACTCGACTTGCAGCAGCTGGTGACGGAAACCGGCTGCCCAGTGTTGAGCCGATTTGTCGTCTCCTGGCGGAGAAAGAAGAAAGCACAATGACCCTGCACCGGGGAAGACTACAGGCACTCCGGCGGTCGCTCTCGGCGCCCCAACGTACTACAGCCAGCTAACGACCCGCTTTTAACCCGAGCTCTCTCCGCGCCAAAAAAAATTAAGGCTGGCAGTGATCGCCGATTTTCGCAGATGGTTTCTAGACGACCACAACAACAGAATTATTAAATTTCTTGCTTTCATGGTAATAAACTTGATAGACCCTCTTTCCGCCGAAGATTCGGCGAACGGATGTCGTGGCCTTCACCGGAGGTCGGCAACCCACAAAAACAAAAAAGGTATAGGGGAAGTTATGAGATTGTTCAGAATTCAATGTTACGTTTTCACCATAATTCCATGTGTTGCAGACCCGCGGTGTATCTGTGAAGACGATGAATGTGGCGACGTGACAACCAGTCAGTTGGATTTAGAGGGAGGGCGACAACGTTATTGATTAATTCCTGCTGCAGAAGGACATTTCCGGTGAATCACCGATGTATTTTTATAAGCTGTCAAATTTCACTTTCTAAAGCCCATTGACAGCTCTATGGGAATGTTCCGTGCGGCTCCAAACTATTGTCACCCCTAGAGTCTATTACTAGGTATGTAGTATCTTATCTAGATGTCTGTATACAAACAGTGAGTGATCTGAAACGGGCCTCATGATAACCTAAACAGACACATATTTAGGTGCTCTCCCTTCAAACAGGGCTCCAATAACTTTTCTATACTGTTATATTCAAAATGTTTTTTTAAGATAGTCTTTGTGGTAATGTGCCTACATTTTATTTTAAGAGGTATACAAATAAATAATTTTGATTGTGAGAAAGTTTGTTTTTGTGGCATTACAAAAGTTACACATAACATTCTACTGTTCTGTGAAAATCGCTATAATTTTCGTTTACTCGACTGAAACAAGCTTGGTCGGAATCGTCTAGTCGAACAGCACCTGCCGCCTAAAGAAATAATTTTTATTTCTTTTTTCAGATTCCTGCAGGACCATGGGAAGAGGAAGTGGACACGTTTATTGGACAAGGTATGTACCTAACTCTTATAACATTCATTACAGTCTATGATTAGCAAATGGGGCAACTTACTTCTGTTGCAAAAACATTGGTCTTTTTCTCATTATATCGAAACAAACTTGATCTTAAAAATGTTCAACTTTTATTAATTTCTTCCTATTTGTTTTTCAATGTTTTCATTCGTTATCTGGATGCATACCGGAAGGGTTAGAATGCCATGTACATAACTCAAGTTTATGGATTGTTGAAAAGTAATTTCTTGCCAGAATTATTGGATTCTTCAACTAAGGAAGCTTCATTCTTGTGGGAAATAGTGTAACTAAATTATTGAGGATGGAAGGTTTAGTTTTGCCTTGATTTTCTTTCAGGATGCTTTCAGTTTTAATTTTCAGATTGCAACAGTTTATATGTACATCCATAAAGTTTTGTTAATGTTAAAATTAAAGTTTCCGAACGATATAGTTGTCAGCTAAATTAAAAGTATTAAATTACTATAGACGGTCTTCTGGCAAAGTTGTTTAGAGGTATGTTTGGTTGTTGGCAAGTAACAACATCAAAAGGATTATCGCTGTTATGAAAGTGTATTAAAGACAATTCGTTTTTTTTCGGATTACCATTTCCCGGGAACGTTATTACGCGGTATAAGCTAAGGGTACCATTATATTGAGGTGTTCATTTCCAAAACGAGCTTCTTCCACCGAGAAAATCATTCAGGAGTGCTCATACAAGTTTCGAATATTTTAAAAATAATTGAAAAATTAATTTCTTGAGATATATTATTAGGTATTCGAGTCCCAATAGAATCTACATATAATATTCAAGATGCCTTAAAAAATATGTTAACCTCTTCTGTACAAAAAAAAAAAAAATTGTACCTATGTAAGTCGCTTTGGAAGGGACATATTTTTTTTAGAAGGAAAATATGGTAATCATGCAGTTTAAAAAAAATGTAATGACTAAATCAATGAACATTTTTTTCTCTATCAAGGAACATTGAATTATTTATCTTAAAATTATACTTATATTAATACAAATTTATATAAAAATCACATAAAAATATAATTTTTTTAAATTTTTTGGTATTATTTTCACAAGATTCAACGTGAAAACTTTATGAATCATTTTCAAGAACTTTCTCGTAACTTAAATAGATTGTTACTTCCGCAGCTCTACGAAGTATAGGGGAAGTTATGTAATCTATCAAAAATTCGATGCGGAGTTTTCAACAGAATTTCAAGTTTCTAACCTACACATTCTAAATATGAAACAACAATTTTCTGTGTGTCTGTGAACTTTAGAAATAACTAGAAATGAGAAACTATAACTAACTTCCGATAAAAGGATCGACACAAAATTTAATTTGTGTGGCAAAAACCCTATAAGGTTCACATTTATTAATTTTCAGCGGAATCGGCTGAAGGGAAGGGGAATCAGAGGGGGTTTAACTCAATAACCCTAATAACTGCCGATATATCGAGATGATATATCATATTTGAAGTCAAAATCCAATGAAGATATAACCTGTAAATTTTCAGCTATATCGGCTGAAGGGAAGGAGGTTCAGGGGAGGGGGCTCAATTCAAAAACCCTAATAACTGTCGATGTAAAGAATTTATCGTCACAAAATTTAGTATGAGCATTTAGGAGCTCCTATGAAAGTCAACTGTTGAATATTAACAAGAACAGTCGACTGGTTTTGTTTGGTGGGTGGGGGGGGGGAGCGAAAAGTTAATTGATTAATTAATTCTGGGGAAGTACATTGCCTTTTTTTTTTAAAAATAAAAATAATTTTTAATAGGTAATTAATAATTCCCCAAGACTTAGAATCTATGAGTTTTGCATTATTACGCAGCATGTTTATTATGGTATAAAGATAGCTAACTTAGAAAAAGTACTTAGCTAATCTAAGCCTCGTTGTTAATATCAAACTTAGTAACTTGTAACCTTTCTTAAGGTGTGAACTGATAACAACCATCCTAAATATTATCGACTGTAGCGCTCCTAGTGCGAAACCCTCTAGTATGTTTTGTCTCAAGCAAGTACTCCTAGACAATAGATATTTTAAATAAAGAAACTGTGAGGCTATGAAAATGTAAAGATATTTATGGGCCCAAGAGCTGTTGTATGAATATTTTCTTTAGGTCTAGAACCGTTCTCTTCCATTCAAGACCACAATCCTCTTCTGGAGGCTTAAAAACTCCATTTACTTTTTCCAATAGTTTTTTTTTTTTGTAAACAATAATCTTCTCATTCTTAAACTGGGAGGTATTGACTCTCAACTATAAATAGTTTTTTTGTCTACATTTTACGTATACGAAATTCTGGAATGCGCAGGAATGAGAACTTTGGTGGGTGGTGGAGGTTAGTTGGACATTATACTTCAAATAGTTCCACAAGATGCTACTAAATGTGGCTGGACATTGCAGACAGTTACCAACAGATGGTGTGGCATGTCAGAATCATTAAAACGCGTATATACCCGTTCAAATATTTAGGGAGATTTATCGAACATATAGCCCTCAGCTTCACGAATATTAAAGGGAAATATAAAGTGGATAACCTTATTTTAAATGTGGTTGATGAAGCTTAACGGGAGGGGAAGTGGGCCCGCTTATATGGTTGTCCCCACTCCTTCACCTCTCCCTCACCTTCCGCCCCTATCATAAGGGAAGAGAGGATAAACACAGGTCAGGTTATCCAAGTCACTATCAAATTCTCTAATTAATCTGTTGCTCGATCATGTAATTACAATTTCACAGACATTGTCAATTATTCATTCATTTTCTAAATATTTGTCTTCACATAACATAAAGATAAAACGGAAAATTAAGTTAATTTTTTTGCTGATAAACTGGACTAGAGAGGGTAGGAGAAAAATGTTATATTTGAAAAACTTGTCATTTGGTGAACCCTTTAGAGAATTTCGGTGCTTTATTTGGTATTTTTGTCAAAAAGATGTGAATTTAGTGCGGTAGCCAAACCTCAGGAAAAATACGTATCTATTCTGTCTTAAAATTAATTGCGGGCACTGCCAGAAGTTGAGAGTTCAAAAAATATGATCTTAAATCTCAATACTCGATCTCTTTATTAGGTTGGTTAGAGCGAAAAAAAGTATATTCAACATTCCTTACACAAATCTAGATATTTAAAATTTTCTAGAACTTTCAAATAGTTCTATGAATGGCACTAATTTGAAAAAAATATGTTAAGACATCTCTTTCAAAATATCTATCTCTCAACATTTATTTATTTTTCTTTCGTCATTTTTAGGTTTCGGAAAGCTACGTTTTATCAGTCCTTAACTAAAATTATATATGTAGTGTATATTGATAAGAATGCAAAACTAATTTTCTATAATTTATTGTATTATTTATTCATTATCTGATTTTCAGAACTGCCCAAAGATGGAGAGGTGGAGGAGGCCAAGTCAGGTCCGTCCAAACAGAAGGTAATCTAAATACATACCAAGATACATAATATAGTGCACGGTATTATTGGTTGATACATATCTGTCTATCTCTGTCAAGAGATTGGGCATAAAATGAAAAAAGGGAAGGTGGGGTCAACTCAAAAACCCCAATAACTGCCGATGTAATGAATTTATCGACATCAAATTTCATATTTATAGTCAAAACGCTATGAGGAAATAACTTGTTAAATTTCAGCGATATCGGCTGAAAGGAAGGGGGGGGGGGGGGGGTTAGGGGATGGGCTCAATTCAAAAATCCTAATAACTACCGATGTAATGAATTTATCTACACAAAATTTAGTATGAGGATTTAGGAGCCCCTTTGTAAGTCTGTTGAACATTAGCGTCGATTGTTTTTTTTTGTTTTTTTTGGGGGGGGGGGGGGGAGCGAAAAGTTGATGGATTAATTTATGATTCATCGACGACTTTTTATTGGCAAATTTAAGTATTTTATAGGAGAATGAGTGGAATTGGAAAATAATCTAGTTTACAGCTTAGGAGGAGTGCTTAGAGGCTTTAATTTAGGGGGGCTTAAATCTGACATCGCCCCTGGTTTTGTTGTTTGTTCAGGGTCTCTCCATCTTATCTCACCCGAGAGCTTTCTATATCTTTTATCTCTGTGTTGTTATTTAGGTTTAAGGGTACTCCCAAATCGAGAACTTAGTCTAAGGTTGACCTACCTACTTTTTGTCGTAAAATCAATTTTACTCGTAATAGTGAACCTTCGATGGTACGAATTCTTACATTTGTGTCTCTCAGTATAGAGTTTTGTTTAGTAATTTTTTTTTCTCTCTCCGCGATCGTATAATGTCATTTAAAGAGAGAAAACTGGGTCTATAGAGAAGAGCTATTGACAATACAATGTGTCTTGTTCAATGAGCGGTTAGTTTATGCAGGATCACGGCGTCCTCCGTCAGAGCGATTCACAGGTTCAAGTATAACGGAAACATCGTCGACATACAAACAGAGAGGCTCAACATCGACCGCACTCATTTCTGGTGACTACCCGCTAAAACGGATGTCTTGTTACTAATGCTAATAAAGTAATTTAAAAAAAAAGTCGTCGGTGATTCACCAGTTATGTACTTCCCCAGAAATTATTAATCAAGTACGTTTTCACTCTCCCTCCAAGCCGATCGACCGTTTGGGCTAAAACATAATTGTTGACTTAAATAGTGGCTTCTAAATCCTCATTCTGAATTTTGTGTCGATATATTAATTACATCTGCAGTTATTAGCGTATTGTAAGTCAAGCCCCTCTTCTCTGGTCCCTTCAACCGATTTCGCGGAAAATAAATAGGTGTCATCCTTATGGAATTTTGGATTTAGATATAAAATTTGATGTCGATACATTCATTACATCAGCAATTATTGTGATTTGTGAGTTGAGCCCCCTCTGACCCCCCTCTCCTTTTAATGATTCCGCTGAACATTGTTAGGTTTAGTATTTTTTCTAACTTATTATATACCTAACTTGGTATAGCTGGGTAAGTAATATATTACTCATGGATGTTGGATTTGGATGGCGACCTATAGAAAGCCAGTTTTTTATCCCATAGATCGCACTTCCCCCTTCGAATAAGAATACCAAGAAGAGTACATTTATTCACTCAAAATTCTATATCAATTTTTAAAAGGACAAATATGAACTTAATTATTTCGAGATGAAACAGCCTAGGAATATTTATTGTTCTGACACAAAATCAGAACTTCAAAATTAAAAATAATTGTTCATCTTTAGAATTAGTTGTCAGTGTTTAAGCGTTGATTTCTGTTTGTAAGCAGTGCTTCTTGTAGTTAAACGTTGAGGGAAGTCGAGGATCTGTCAATGTGTGAAAACCAAAAACATTTGCCAACTTTTTTTCCTCAGTTCGTTATCTTTACATATATGGAAGGGAAAAGTCGTCTACACACCCACTGATCCAATGGTGACGCACTTCCACGTGGCCATTTGTATGCAGGATCCTTTCATTCATACTGTTAATTAAATATAATTTATATTGATCGATAATCTGTTTATCGATCACTCTGATCGATAGTTTATTGATTTGTTAATTATTACAATATAATTTTCATTCTTGTGAATGACAGAAGGATTATAGATAACGATTGTACTTCAAGTGACGCTATAAAAATCAGTGCTTATTTTTGAGTTTTCCTTTTTCATTATGGTTTATTTAAGGGCCGGTAGCTCATTGGTATGCGTGCTTGCCTTCTGAGCTCAAAGTTGTGGGTTAGAAACCCGGCCGAGGCTCTTAGTTTATTTTATCTGGGAGGTAAGAGGTCCTTCGGATGGGACGTTAAGCGATGGTCCCGAGCCTGTACGATGTCTCGTTAAAGCCCCTAGCCTAAGTGAATAGAAATTTAGGGTAAGCAAAATTTAGAAAACATGTTACCTACATATCGATGGCTTGTTTGCAGTGGGACGTCTGGGACGCCTTATCAGAATCAATGTAGTACCTATGAGTAGAATAATTGGTCTATATATTACAACGAATCGAATACTCGCTTCCTATTGGCTGTAGCTTGGACGATATGCGCTGGGGAAGTACATCTACTGGTGATTCACCGACCCCTTTTTTTTTCTTTGTCTGTTAGTTATTCCTTAGGACCATAATTCCAGTGCACTATTGTGCATATTTTCTGGCATTTTTTTTTGAAGATTTTCTTAATATTTCTATTTTGTGTTTTGAGGTGGAGAAGGAGATGACTGCCATAATCCCGAAGGGGATAGTCCAGTTCTTCCAGAGTTCCATCGGAGGTAGCGGGGACAAGGGTAAGTAGACCCGTCAGCATGTACATACTCCAGGGCGCGGTAGCATAAATTTATTTTAACCATATAATGTTTTATATATAAATATGAAAATATAAAGTGCATAATAATGTAAGAAGGATGAAGTCAAGAATTTTGAGAAACAAAAATAACTTAGAAATGGCAGAAAGATCATGAGCACAAGGCTGTTAACATTAAAAAAAAAAATACATCGATATTAAACTATCGACTATCTATATTATCGCATATGGATGCATATTCTTATCTCGAAACCAGCGGGACCCTAAGGTTTTTTTATCTGGAATCTAAGAAAATTTTGAGATTGCCGTTCTTCATTGTGAACAGCCAATTGAGGGTTGGACAATGGCATCCACTCTATGTTCTCAAGTTGTCATAGGGAATATCCCAAACCATTGGTTGGATAGAAAACGTGAATAGGACCAATTTTGTGTGAAATTTTAGGAGTTTTTTTTTTTTTAAGGCATTTCGACCACGAGGGTCATGTATGCCAGATATATGCAGTTCTGTGGGGATCCTAGCGGGCTAATTTGGATAGGCGCAGATTAATAATAATAAAGGAGATTACTGTATACGGAATAGAAAGGCTACGTGATGAAGACAATTTTGTTTTATAATTTAGATAGGAGGTTTGTGAATTGCAAGAAATGAAATAGTTGAATAATTTGGGAGCTATTATTGGATAGAATTTCGGAAATATCCATCGCAAGGTTGAAATTCTCACGCTGGGGACTATCTATATGCCATGCATTCAGCCCGACCTCGCAGGACTGACACAGAGGATGGGGACCCTGAGCCATCAGATATCCATGGGTCAGCCTGGTCTGCCCTATACGTAACCGAGTTAAAATTACTTCTTCTTTCCTTTTTTCTCTTATTGAAGTGTTCCAGACTCGAGTGGAGCTTTTGATGATCCTTAGCTTATTATCTGTCACACCGAGCCACCGAATCTGCCATTTGATCTAAACTCTTTCTTGATGTAGGCAACGAAGTCACTTACAGGGACTTCGGATGTGGGTAGTCCTACTCGTAGAATGGCGCGCCTGGCGTTCTTATCTGCTGACTCATTACCTGCAATGCCACAATGACCTGGGATCCAGACGAAAGCAACTGAAGTTCGGTTTCTTCTTAATGACCTTAGGGCCAGTATGTTTTGGACAAGGAGATGTTATGAATACTAATTCCAAAAAAAAAAAAAAAAACATCGAAAGTTCACTTACCGGTTCAATTTTTCCAAGAAGACTTACCAGTTTACCATTAGGGTATCCGAAAATTGCCGAAATTCATCTCAATGGGATTTAGATGGATATTTGAGATTTCTTGTTGTAAAGTATCAAATGAAAGAGCTTTAACTATAGATTTCAGAAATATTTTTCAAAAAAAATTTAGGACACCTTTGTAGAATAAAATAAGGGTAAACATTGTATTTTTACCGATTTTATTGTTAGTTAATGTTGGAAGAACCTTGGGTGAGTGTGACGGCACGGCCTTGTACTTATCATGACCAGGTTGCCCGCCATTCTCCAATCAGTCTTCACCACAATCACATTTATGTGAAATATGATGGCTTTTTTAACATTATTTATTTATTTTTTATTTTCTGATAAGAAGTAATGGTAAACCTGAGTATGGAACAATTGACTCTTCTATCTTTTTCCTCATTACTAACTATTCCTGTCTCTCTCAAAAAAAAAAAAGTTATGGGTGCATGACGGGCAATGTACATCCCCAGCACGAATTAATCCACTACGTTTTTGCACACCCTCTAAAATCAATCTACTGGTTGGCTAAAAAATGAATAGTTGGCTTATAAAAGCGGACTTAGAATTATATGAAATTTTGTGTCCATACTTTCATTACATCGGTAGTTTTTAGGGTTTTTGAATCTAGCTCCCATCCCTCCTTCTTGATCCGATTTGACTGATGGTGTTCTAGATTCACATATACAAATTTTGTGTCCATATATTCATTCTGCCTGAAGTTATCGTGTTCCTGTGAACTTCCTGTTCTGTAAGCACAGCAAGGAATTTTTATATTTTGAATTAGATGGGAAAACATGAAATATCCTGTGAACACTCAACATCGAATTTCTGTTCGATTACATAAATATCGTAAAAAAATAACAGCAAATTTCAATTGTCATTTATTTAGCTCAGATTCAAATTTTAAAACAATATAAAAGCATACAAAATTATTTAAACAAAACTTTTATTTTGAATACCAGGTATGGCGGGGCGAATAAAAGTTTTTTTGGGTGGTTGTGTTTTTGTAATTTTGTATTATTATAAATACATTATATATACAGTAGGCAAAAAAAGTATTTGCACAGCATGAAATTTTTTATTTAACGACAATAAGTAATTGTAAATAACACAATAAAAATTTTTTTCTTGTCTAAATGTAAGAAGATTCAAGAATTTGTCCTTAAATATTTAATAATAACTAACTTAACTTTAACAGTAACAGAATTAACAAAATTGTACCCAAAATACGTATTTGCACAGCCTGAAAATTACAGTGTCTTTCTTTTGAGGGCGCCTTCCTTTTATTCCCTCATTATGGAGAACGTTCCTTAATGTTTGTGACGTAACAGCTTTCCGCGATGTTGTCGCTAAGTCATCAGCAATTTTTTGCGCGCTAGATTTTGGATTTTTAAGAGCATTTCGCACTATTTCACGTTTTTGTCGATGCGTGAGTTTGGATGGTCGTCCTTTCCGGGGTTTGTTTTCAACACTACCAGTCAATTCTTTTTTTTAAACAATATATCGAACTGTTGAAAACCCGATTTTTCCGATTTCACGGTAACTTTTGCCTAACTCACGCAAAAAAAGGATTTTTTCACGATCAGAACGCGATATTTCGTTTTTCTTCGGCATGTTAATCAATTCAAACACAAAGTTCAACTGAATCATAGTGCGTATTAATCCTTATTTGTTTGTAAACAACGAAACAAACTACCGAACGAATTACCTCTACCGAACCAAACTAATAATTGTAATATGTATAATAATATGAGCGTGCAAATACTTTTTTTGCGTGAAATTTTGTTAATTGTGTTGATATAATTATTAAATGATTTTTTTTTAGACAACTGCTATTATATTTTTGAATCTAAGCAATTATAGAATAAAACAAATTAATTTCATGTTATTCTCTGTTAGTAGTTAAAAATAAACCCAAATTTTTATGGTGTGCAAATACTTTTTTTGCCTACTGTATATATTTTTTTTTTCGTATGTATAAAGGTTAACATTGACTTGTTGTCAGATGATGGACACACTAGCACAGCCCACAGTGATGCTGATGCCACAGAAGCTGATCCCAACAAGGGCCTGGCTGAGGAGAACCGAAGGATGCGACAGGAAATGGTAAAAATGTCTCCAATTTAATTTATACTTGTAACTTTCCATATTGTTTGATAATAATAATAACATTACTTTTTGTATACCCACTACATTTTTACGGACCACACCCTCCCCCCTCCTCTCAAATATCATATTTTCTATAACTTTGTTCGTATTGGTCCTATCTGAAATCTGAGGACACTCTGGCGATTGGAAATAAGCAACAGGCCTAACCTTTTTCGCGGGGTTTCGAAATGCCATTTTAAGACGGTCTTCGACATGTATCTCACAAACGTTTTGATGTGTAAACATCTTAGATCTCGGTAGGGGGAGCGTAAGTCTCGTTGATGTGCATCTGTAAGTGTGTGTGTGTCGGACGGTTGCGCTTGCAGCGCACCACACACACTACACACTTCTTTATCTGTGATATCAGCTGTTTTTGAGCATTTCTACGTTCATGGGATAAGAAAGTTAAACAATAAAACAACTCTAAAAAGATGATTAGATATAACATTGTATTTTTACAACAATATTGATCATATTTTCGTTGTAGTCAATTTAACTAAAATATCTTTATTACGAACTATAAAATGATCATTCATAACTCTCAGGTTAAGATATTTCGATAGTTTAAATTTGTAACAATAAATAAAATGTATAGTAAAAGAAAATAATATATAATATTTCAATGTATTATCATATAATATATAATAATAACTGCTGAAAATATCGATCAATAATTAATATATTTGTTTTCATATTGTCATAACATATATTTTATTTTAGCTATCACAAACCTATAATTTCAAGTATAAAAGAAATTGAAGAACGACAAATTTGAAAGTTTAATTCCTCATACTACTTTTCTTATTGTAACATTATAAAACAAATTTTAATCAAAATCCGTGCAGGATAGCAAATTTTTGAAACTAAAGCAGATGTTTGGAAGATTACATTTGGAATCTAGAAGTTGGAAAATATGAAATTCCGTTGAAAACTTCGCATCGAATTTTTGACCTATTACGTAACTTCCCCTATACTTGGTATAGCTGGGTAAGTAAAAAGAAGTTGTGAATACTTAACATGGCGCTAACTTAACGCCTGCAAGAACTTTAAAGAACGGGTCTTACAAGAACAATGATGAACCTATTCACTGTACATACAGACTGCTACTCGAATTCAGTGAATCGGATGCCCACAAGATAAGAAAACTGTTTTACAACATTAAAATATTTTAGCCGTTAATATTTTCTTTTCCACTATACTGCTATCTAATCGGTTCATACGGACTCATTTGAACTTGAATTATTTTGCGTTCAGTATGCATGAAGCGATAAAGCCGGTCCTAAATTGATAGTTGTGCTTCGTTTAACATAGTTTAAGTCTCCCCCGCCATAACTATCATTGGCCCACTATCGTAGTTGCATTTCTTTTCAACTTCCCCAGCTAGGAGATGTTATGTAATTCGCCAGGAATTTCGGATGTTCGCCATAATTTTACATTTTTCAGCCCCTGAATCCAAAAATTAAAAACATTTAATTTCAGAACCATTTAAAGACGACACCTGTTGATTTTCAGTCAAATCAGTCAAATGGAAAGTGGGGGGGGGGGGGGGGGGAGGGGTCAAAAAAAGGGACACAACACAAAAAGCCTTCTGGATTAAACATTACAAATTTCCTCCCGATATACCGAGTGTCTCAATGCCATATGTCACACATCCTTTTTCTCAGCTTGTTTTTAACCAATTTTAAAAAAGAAAATAGTGTTTTTTTTTTCTTTCTGTCTTTATTTTTTAATAACACTTATTATTTGAAATTTTTCATATATAAAGGAAACAAAAAACTGATGTTTAAAACTTGTTAGACATTATTTATTAATTAAGAAATATTATTATTATTATTAAATTAGGGAGAAAAAGTCGTTGATGAATTACCGGCAGTGTACTTCCCCAGAACGAATTAATCAATTAACTTTTTGCTCCCTGTCCAAAACCAGTCGACCGTGTGCGCTAATATTCAACATTTGTCTTACATGGGGGCTCCTAAATCCTCATAATAAATGTTGTGAAAATGAATTGTATTACATCGGCAGTTATGCGAGCTCCAATGGGTAGGGGAGAAGCTTAACTCAAAAACTAATAACTGCCGTTGTAATGTAACGGCGCTAAATCGGCAGAAGGGAGGGGGATTAGAGGGGTCTCAACTCAGAAACCCTAATTGCCGATGTCATTTGTATTAATTTTTTTTTATACTCATACATTTAAGTATTTATTTATTCAGTTTTTATTAATTTCATTTTACTTTTTTTATTAGTTTTGTTATCACTACTAATCATGTGTGTGTTAGACTCAAGTAGTTATAAATCTAATTTATATTATCTTATGGAATAAATTCTTTTGACGTATCCTATTACCATATATTGGTTTAGCGGAAATAAATTTATTATTATTATTCAAACTCCCTAATAACTGCAGATGTAATGAATTTATGGACACAACATTTATTATAAGGATTTGGGAGCCTCTATGTAAAGCAATCTTAGCGCAAACTGTCGATTGGTTTTGGATGCGAAAAGTTAATTGATTAATTCGTTTTGGGGAAGTACATTGCCGTTGATTCACGGCGACTTTTATAATTTGATAAATACAAGCTGAGAAACTGGATGTGGAGGAAGATAGTGTTGAGACAATCGGTATTTATTATACTTATTAAGAGTTACATTTCAATGCAGACAGTTATAAGTTTTTGTCATTTTTGGTTTTCACTGGGTCGGAAAATATGTGATTCCGGCGCGAAAACTCAACATCATATTTCTAACGGAAGTTCCACTGAGGAGGGAGCAGAGAGCTATGTTTCGTCGAGACTAACTAGGATCCCGCCACCTCGGAGTATGACGAGAGGAATGTGCTGTAGAGGAGTGTTTGCTGTTTTGCTATCATGCTAGAGCTAGGACGATGTGACAGCCATCCGAACCAACCATAGATAAGGCATGTTCCATGTTCCACCTACATATCTAAGTTCAGACTGGTTGGTACACTCCCAACCACAACTACATAATGAGGCCACCAGATATCTCTGCCCTTATCGCTCAGGAAATGGCTTACCTTTCTCTCCGACTTCCTATAATTCTTATTTCTCCCGCCGTTTTTTTTTTTTTTTCATTTCTCAGATTTTCCTAAGTACAAAAAATGGAAAAATAAAAAAAAATTAGCTACAGTTTTTTTTTCGTTTCGCAGGGCGAAATTTTATATTTTATCACATAAAATACTATCTGTCTATGTGCTAGCAACTTAAACTGAAACCATATTCTGATTTTTTCAAATTTTGCATAAAAATTGTTCTGGAAAAGATCGAGTTCTTCAACTAAAAAAATTGGACCAACGGAAGGGGAGAATGGGAGGCGATTTAAGAAATAAATAGTTATTTCGTACTATAAACAATTTAGGGTATAGAAGGTTTGTCTACTTCCATTAAAGATAAGGATATGCAGTTCAGAGTAGTAGCACTTTATCTGCCGCCTTTGTATCTAGCCAATAAGACTTGCTAGGGACCTGAGCATCCAGTACAGTGTTTTATCTCTCCCCTGGATGCGCTTCTACTGGACCTTCTCCTTACCTGGTCACCTTGCCTTATCCGAAGTCAAGTCTTTCACGAAGGACCTAGTTTCCCAGTGTGTTTAGCAAATCTAAGAATACTCCCATGATCTAGTCTTCTAAAATCTACCTCTGTAGCGGTAAGTCTACCGAAAATGTGGCATCTCTTCTTCTTATTTGATATTTTTTAAATATTTTTTGTGTTAAGCTACCTCTGATCACTTTTTCCTTTCTGCCGATTCCTTTCAAAATAGTGTATTCCGTATGAGGTTTTTAATTCAAATATGAAATTTTGTGATTCATTACAACTGCAGTTATTAGAGTGTTTGAGTTAAGCTTTTCTTTGGGGTTTTGGCCATACATATAATAAAATTTCGTGTCGATACATTCATTCTATCGGCAGTTATTACAATTTTTGTGTTAAATCTCCCTAATCCCCCCTTCCCTTTGGTCGATATGGCTCAAAATCAGAAGGTGTCGTCGTTAAAGGATTCTGGATTCACATATAAAATGTCGTGTCGATACATTCATTCTATCGGGTGTTATGTTCACAAACACACACACACACAGACAGAAATGTTTTTGTTTTTTTTCATATTTGACTGCAGTTCGAAATGATTTTTAGAGGGGGGAGGAGGAGTCTGTAAAAACGTGTTTTGTTACATATAAGTAAATCCTGGTTGGTTACATAATTTAAAGATGGTTTTCAGAAACCGGTGAAATGTACTTAGGCCCGAAGCAGAGTATAAGCATCTCGTCTTCTTGTCCACATCTTTGACAGATGATATTGTCCTGTGAGGATTCCTATCATCAATTGCCGAAACTCGCCACTGTTGAGGTCTCATTATGCCTCCCTGGATACTCCGAGTACTGGCTCTAGTCCCTTAAAGGCTTACTTGAGCTCTCCTTGGCCCATTGGTCCACCTCCTGGAATCCCCGAGAGGTCAGGGGCCTAGTAGAGCCCAACTGCCTAGCGGCATTCTCGAGAACTTCTTTGAATTATTTTTGAATTTTGTATTTCTGTGGTCTGGGGTGATTCCACACTTTAAAACCAATCAATTATTGAAGAATTCAGTATATCTCTAGAATCAGTTATTGTGACTCATACCCGTGCTTTAACTACGAAAGAGAGACTGGCTCTACTTTGGGAGTCCTAAATTATGGCTACCATACATTTTTCTTCACCCATGGTAGGGGTCTTTATCTAATACCTGACATCGCACAAGCTCGGGACCATCGCTTAACGTCCCATCCGGAGGACGACGTGCGCAAGGTTTTTTCACCTCTCAGATAAAAAACCTAAGAGCCGGGTTTTGAACCCGCGATCTTGAGCAAGCAAGCAGGCATAGCACTAAGCTACCGGCTTCTCTCTCTAGAGTCATATAATTTAAACATGTCAGTGAAAAATGAAAGCTACGGAACCCTTTAATGGGTCTCGCTATGCAAGCGCTTGCCTGTAATATATTTTCCATTGTACAATTCCCCACAACTGCCAATTGTTCAAACAATCAGCTTTGAATAATTTATAATAGTGTAGAACTAGTTGTCGAATGTAATATCTGAGAATATTTATCATCATGAGATCTGATTGCAATACCTAGAAAAACATGTGATATCTGAAACATATCACTGACTAACTTGTAGGAAAGTTTCTTTTTGAATTAATCATCTCTTCTCAGTTACAATAAAGGGGCTATGTACGTTACATTGCGTAGCACAAATGGATGTTTTAGTTTTCTGATAGCTTTTTAAATTTTCTTCAAATGGAAATCGTTCTTTAAACAGAAAATCAGCCTTAAAGTTGTTATTAGGTACCATTGCCCAGCACATATAGCTAAGTGTCGTTCTTCAAACAGAAAAATGGGAGGGAAATGTGGACACGAACTTTTAAAAAATCATAATTTCTCGCTATATGCTCTAATCCTTAATTTTCTGCTAGAAACAATTTTTATAGTAGTTTCTTTAATTTAAGCCGTAAAACTAATAATCCGCTGAAAAATAACCAGTAAGTATAGAAGATTGAGAAAATACCGTTTGTCTCCTGGCATAATTGTTTTTTCATAAATGATATTGTTTGTGATAGGTGACGCTGAGAAGAGAATTGGATCGACTGCAGAGGATTGTGGATGAGCTGGAGTCGCAGGTAGCCTCCAGTCAGGACGAGAACTCCAACCTATCCTCTGGGTTGCAGGAGCTGGACATACAGCATCAGGAGGCCATAGGTGGGATAACATCCTCGCAACAGTCCCATCTGTAGCTTTTCTATTATACAAATATTTTCCCAAGTATACAAATATGAAAAAAAAAACATTCAACAAAATTTTTAAATGAGTAATGATTTATCTAGATCTTATTTGAGTAATCGGTGTCATTCCATGTGATTTCAATACCAAAAAAAATAAATAAATAAAAAAAAGTTGAAAAGATGAAATTTGGCACACGTTTTGTATGTTTTGAGAAACTAAAACTCACCTATTTTCAGCCCCCTAGGTCAGATAGCTCCTGTTGTTAGGGTTCGTTTCTGGGTTTGTATAAGGGGCGTTTTTTCAACAGATACAGTATCTTTAAGCTGCTATATCTCTGGATGCAATTAAGATAGGAAGGCGAGCGTGGTATCATTGTAAAGCTGTTGATATCTTTAATGTGTTCCGCCACAAAATTGGATGCATTTAGCGCCCCTCTCATTCTCATCTTTGAACATTCAACTGAATTTTGAACCCCTTATATAATATATATATAAGGTTATAATTATATTATAACCTAGAATGTTTTGATTTTTGTGTGTAATTGCCTTTCTATATGTAGATTACATACATAAAATTTCAACATGGTCTCAATGGAGCTCCGAGTTTAAAAAAATTAATACTAATAAAAGCGTTTTTTTTTTTTTTTTTTTTTTTTTTTTTTTAAATCGTATTTCTCATTCATATGAGTCTCTAAAAATTTCACTTTATTTAATAAATCGAGTTTGAAATTTTTAATAATGTTGTATTATTTGTTTGCAGCTCTTATTCTCTCCTACATAGATGTTCCGGGCTCCAATCTTCATTATCTATGAAATTTAAACGTAACATTGATGTAGTATTTGCTTTGATGCAATTTCAGTTTTTAATAACAATAATAATTGAGGACGCCGGTAGCTCAGAGGTAGCGTTCTGAGCTCAAGATCGCGGGTTCGAAACATTGCCCGAGGAGGCCCTTAGAATTTTTATCTGGGAGGTAAAAAAAAAAATCCGGTCATGAGTCTCAATAACTGACTAACAATAATAATTTATGATTTATGCTATGTGTTGCTATTACATGGTAACATACACCAATATTCTCTGCATAAGTCAGCCATAAACATTAAATATGTGCTTCATGATCATTAAACTTCTTAATGACAATATTATTTTTTTTTAATCCGGCGCAAATTGTCAAAATGTGTACTTATTATGGCCTGTATAACATTTGAATTTTCCTATCTGGCGCGCACCTAAAAACTTTTGCCCATACCTCCTAAATCTCTCATGGGCCTTATCACATTGTCGCCTCTCGTCTTAAAATGTAATACGTCATTACAAAAATATTAAGTAAAAAAAACAAAGAAAAATCTCTTAACGCTCCCTTCGCAGTGACACAATTCGTAACTATTCTTTTCACAAAAAAATAACTAAATACCTTAAAAATATATACATTTTTTGAAACACTGAAAGCTTTTGTTTGTTCCGCCTCTGCTATTAGGGTAGTGACAGGTTCTTCATCTCGTGTCTATTTCAACTGTTATTATCACTCATGCTTGGGCTTTAACTACAAAGTCATATCGCCTAATACCAGAGCGCTCTTTCGTCACTCTGGTGGACATGAGAAATGTTGCCTACTCTAAATTTTTATTTACCTAGGGTAAGAGTCTTTAACGAGTACCCGACACCATACAGGCTCTGGATCATCGCTTAACGTCCAATCCGCAGGACGGCATGCTTAAGTTTTTTTTTACCTCTCAGATAAAAGAAACTAAAGGTTGGGTTTGGAACTCGTGATCTGAAGCTCAGTAAGCAAGCACGCAAACCACTGAGCTAGCTGCGCCCTTTTATTTCATACTTTGAATGAATAATTATTGCATTGTGCTATTCTCATTCATTTTTATATTCAAAATTATATTATTTATTTTTTTATTATTTTTTTTTTTTGTTTTGTGTTTAGACCATGTGATGGAGTTGGCGAAGACGAGGGAGCATCGGGTCGCCGAACTTGAGACACAGAACAGGAGCCTCAAAACAGAGGTGTGACATCCCCTACCTAGTCTATGTATCTAATAATACGGCCAAGAAATACAGACAGAGGGGTAGCAAGCCGTCCTTCGGATGGGACGCTAAGCAATGGTCCCGAGTCACGTCAATCCACTAAGTTTCAACGGAACACTCTCCCCACGAATCCACCACGACGCCTCAAGCGGACATGGCAGAGAGACCTGCTCCAGGACTAGACTGGACTCCTCTTCGGTCACCAACCTCAGCAGTACAGCCACGCACATGTCATTCCTCACAATTCATCCCGCTTGCTAATGACAAATTACATGTCGTAAATTTGTTAAACAAATTAAGGAAAAAATAAAATAAATTCAGGATTTTTTTTCTCGCAATTTTTGTTTTGTTTTTACGATTTTTTGCTCTGCCAGGGAACGGTTTTTAACAAACATTTT
The DNA here is from genome assembly GCA_963662175.1 of Aradus depressus. Lineage (NCBI taxonomy): Eukaryota > Metazoa > Arthropoda > Insecta > Hemiptera > Aradidae > Aradus > Aradus depressus. The sequence continues at coordinate 49,922,135 of OY759217.1, read as the reverse complement.
TTTTCCCTCTCTTAGCTCTCTGGCTAAAATAAAACGAATATATCATAATTTGAATGGCTTTGAAGTAGCTCGTATATGGAAGAATAATTTGAATTTTCTAAAAACTATATTGAATATCAGTCAGAGTTGTTGTTTCTAAGATGCCAATATGCTTCCTTTCAGATTAAATATTTCTTCTTTGCACAAATGACAGTTATTTTCTAGGAGTTTCCAACATTATTTCCTTCTTACAATTGTATTTTTTCTGCACATTATAAATTCATAACGTATTGTCTTGTATTCAAATTATTAAAATGTTTGCTTATGCCTATACACGTTCCAAATACCTCATTGAAACTATGAAGAAAAAAAAGAATTCACATGACTATATTTTTTGTTTGTTTAATTCCTCCAGTAGGATATGTATATATAGTTAATTAGTAATTATGACTTTTAACTACAAGTCACTCTGGTGGACATGAGCCCGACTCTACTGTGGGAGTCCTAAATTTTGCCTACCCTAAATTTTTATTCGCATATATACCTTACACATATACATATATATATACACATACAACCGCAAGTAACGCTAAATAAATTATTACTTTTGAAAGGTGTATATTTTCTGTGATATAAACTAAGCTGTTATGTTATCCATTTGTAGAAAAAAAATGGTAAAATGCTCGATGATCATTTTCGCTGTCTAGATCTAGAATACCCCAGGTCCAGCATTTTTAAGCTCTTGTGTATGCTGCATCTTATCATTGTGAAAGAAAAGCATTCTCAGTCATTTTACTTTCAACTATTGCTTTGAAAAAGCACAAACATGGCTATATCAGGCTGATTTTTTTGAGGGCGCCGATAGCTCAGTGGTATGCGTGCTTACTTATTGAGCTCAAGATCACTGGTTCGAAACCCGGCTGAGACCCTTTGGTTTCTTAAATAAATAAATAAATCTGAGAGGTGAAAATAATTTAGGACTCTCATGTAGAGTCCGGCTCATGTCCTCCATAGTGATGAAAGAGTCTGCTGGTAGTATATAATAGTTTTGGGTGCTGGTGGGTGGTTGGTGTATAGTTTTTAGGGTTTCGTAGGTCGAAGACCATACACAAAACCCTATTAGCGAGTCTGGATATCTTGGGAACTATTGAAGCTATACTACTGAAACTTTAAACAAAGTAAAATGGTGATATGGAGACCCAGCCATAAATCTATGGGGAAGGAGGGGGGGGGGGGGGGGGGGGGGGGGGAATAAGATATATTAAGTAAAATAAATACAGTATTTTTATAATATGTGATAGCTGTGATGGTGAGTTAGGAATTACTAGAGGTTATCAAATGACAATAATTTTGTGTGTGTATCTTGAAAATTGTTTGTTTGCGGCAAAAACTGTCAGTAAATGTACTAAATATTTTGAATTGTTGATTCTCAGGTAGAGAGACTATCGGAAGAATTGGAGGGGACGGTGCCGCTGGCTGAAGAGAACTCAGAACTGCGACACAAGATAATGCAGCTTCGTCATCTGGATCTGCCCATTATTACTGAGCAGTCTGCCGCCGAAGATCATATACGAGTTCTTGAAAATGAGGTGAAATTTATGAACCGTAATAGTATAATTGATAAGGGGGAAATCAATGTGTTTACTGTGAGTGAAGGAAGGTTCTACAATAATTCTTCAAATAAATAAAACAAACTTTTTTTTTTTTTAATATTGTCTATTTTACCAACGTCATAACATTGGGTTATATCTAAACCTGAAGGTAAATGCCGAAGCGTGTAGTATTTGTAATGTTTGTGGATTGGACAATACTTCCAAAAGGAGTTTGTTTCATTTATACATTGTTGTAACCTCCCATGAGTGTTGAGATACATAATACAATTTAGAAATACTAAGGTTAGCTTATTCAGGAAGAAAAAAAAAATAGATAGATAGGAGATGTAAAAGGAAATTGACAAAATGCGCCCATAAGTATTTATAGAACCATTGTATACACATAATTAATGAATATGATACAAATTAATTTAAATTAGATTTTAGAAACAAATATAATAATCTAGTCGGATCGTTATATGTGGTACACCCATCCACTCTCCGCATTAAACATCCCCCACCATCCTGGCGCAGGAAGTAACCTCTTTTTGTGGTTATACAGGGGAAAATGAATGTGATGTAAATTGTCCTTCGAAGAAGAGCGTAGCGGATATATTTTTTTTTTTTTGCCAGAGGGAGCGAGATTACGGCTTCTTCAACTCGTGACCATGTCTATAAATGAGCGCTGAAGTTGTATAACAATTCAATAAACAAAATTGTAAGGTTGCATAATTTCCATACATTCGAGATTCCTATCAATGATCAGTTCTTGAAAGAACTGGAGCCATCAAGAACCTTTCTCTTCCTTCTTCTACAATGTTCTATCCAGTGGGAGGATTTGTGTTGACGCAGATTGTTTCTGTTGACTAGGTGTCAGCTTTGCGAGAATCCCGGGACAACCTGGAGAGCGAGATGGCCCATTTTGATCTGCTTCTGCGGCAGAAAGACATGTTGCTTCAGGAGGCTGCTGCTACGAGGTCCTCTCTGGAGGGCAAGGTAGACAAATTGGCCTGCATTGTCTCTGAGAGGGAGGCTTCCCTACGACAGGTTGGCATAGTCAATAAGTATCCTATCACCTCACATGAAAAAAGACAAGAACCACGACGGACATCCGGAGTGACCACCTTCCGTCTTGTGGAGCCTACATCCCCAAAGAAGTCTCAAGTCTAGGTTTATTTTATAAACAGAACTTTATTTTATAAACTGTTTTTACGATTTTTTCAAGATATTGACAGTTAAAAGACATGAAGACTTGAATCAGCTGTTCTTACTATCAAGTCTTAAATTTTTCGATATTGATGTATTAAAGATTCAGTAAAGTCTAGAGACTCTCGACAGGCCAGAGGGCTTTTATCTTATTGTGACGCCCCATTAGTTTGAATGCTAACTATTGTTACGTAGATTTATTTTTTATTTTTAAATTTTAGATGGATGCTGAAGTAGAACGTCTACAAAATGAGAAGAAACAAAAGGAGAGAGATATGTGTGAATTAGTGTTTGAGACGAACGCTCTTCAAGAAGAACTGAAGAAACAGTGGGACCGAGGGCAGGATCCGGACTTAGAGGGAGTGATCAGAGAGGCGGAGGTGCTGCGGGTACAGCTGACTGGGACGAAGGGAGAGCTGGAGGCGGTAAGGAGGGAGCTGGCAGAGATCAAGGGAGGCGGCACAGCGCGGGAGCGGCAGACCGAGGAGGAGATTGAGGAGGCCCGTCGGTTGGCATTCGTAAGTTGACTTCTTCAGGAAGTTAGGGCAAAACGATACGGAGAAAGAGGAAGGACGCGGTTACTTTGACGCAACGTGTGGATTGCTACGATGCCATGCGGGGAAGTGCATCATTTTAACGCTAATATGCATCGGGTCTAAATTAGCAACTCTACTGATCTTTTTGCTGGCTAGCAGTTCTATATTTCTTTCAGTGGTTTCAGTAAACAGATTAAGTAAAGAGATTTGTCAACATGGCCCAAATTTATTTCCGGTCTCTTCTGCTTAATTTTTTGGCGCCTGTTATTGTTTACCTGTAAGTTACTAGCTTAGAGAAAAGTTTTATTTCTTGGATTACTCCAAATTTTCTTATGCGGGTGACAAAAAATATATACCACGAAATGAAAATGTTATTTTAATGAAATTGGGTTTTGAGTTTTTAGGCAACAGTATTACGCTGTATTAGGTAACAGAAATTAGTACAATCGCTCGTGATCGCATATTCGTGAATCTCAACAAAATGTTAAATTGTGTTATACGACACAATTTTTGAAAAATTGTTCTTAATGTTTAATAAACATGAAAATGTATTTTAAATTATTTTTCAGGAAATGGAGAATGCCTTTTTGAAGACACAGGCTGAATTGGAAGAAGTCAAAAAGAAGCTAAAAGACAAAGAAAGATGCTTTGAAGAAGAGCAGCACAATTATGAAACTGAACTGAACACCCTTAGAGATGTGTCCCGGCAGTTTGAGATCAGTAAAGACATCATGAGGGAGAAAGAGGCCGAACTGAAGGGCCAACTGAGCAGTGTGGAGGCGCAACTGCAGGAAGCGTTGAAAGCTGAAGAAGAAAGGAAGCTGGAAGTGGGAAAATGTATTGAGAATGTGGAGCAAAGTAATAAAGAGAGGGATGGATATAAGAAACAGCTGAAAGACATGAAAGAGGACCAAGAAAAAGTGGAACATATGCAGACTTACTTCGAAGAGAAAGAAAAAGAGAATGAAAAGTACAGAGTTGAGGTGGAGGGATTGGGTGAGGTTATAGGAACTTTAAGGAAGGAGAAAGCTGAGTCAGAAGAGAAGTTAGAAACAGTTCAGGCCAGACTGGAGAGTCTTCAACAAGATCTGACTGAGAACAGAGCGAAAATAGAAGAAACAGACAAAAGGATAAAGGTACAAGAGGAAGAAATTATGAAATTAAAAAAAGAAAAAGAAGAGTTGTCCATGAAAAGAGAAGAGCTGAAGGAAATCAATGAAACAGTTTCGGCAGAAAATGATAAACTTAAAAAAGAATTGTCGGAGGTCAGGAGTGAAGTTGATCAAGTCCGATCCGAAGAGAGGCTGGAAGAGGTGAGGAAACAACTGGAGGAAGAGGAGGCGAAACATGTCAAAGAGATGAAGGAGCTGTCCCAGGAAAACGATCAACTGTTGGGGAAATTTGAAACACTGCGCAGTCAGACCAATCAGCTCCTCGAGACGGAAAAAGAACAGATGTCCGTCAAAGTGATGACCCTTCTTGAGGAAAATAAACTATTTTCAGAGGAGATTGAGCTAATCAAAAGTGAATTGTTGCGGGAAAAAGAGAAATCATCGGAAGAGCGGTTGCGGACAGCAGAGGAACAGGCTCGATGTCAAAGTCAGTTGGACCACTTGAAGGACGTGCTGAAAGAGTCGTTCGAAGAAAAGGAGCGGGCGGTGGAGGAGGCTTTGGAGGCGGGGAGATTGCGAGAGCAGGTGGACGTCCTCAGACAGGAGCTGGACCACATCCCACTGCTGAAGCAGCAGCTCGAGGAGACTAGGCGTCATCTCAAGGTATCTCAGTCAGCAGGTTTCTAACAAATATCTATAGACCACAAGTTGGGTGGGGAAGAGGATATTAATGTGGGAGAGCCGCTTAGATACGTAACTAATGAAAGATACTAACAGTTTTTCATTTCAATTTTTTAAAATAAATATTGTTTATTTATTCATACATATAATAACTACTAATTGCGCAGAAAGATTTTTCAAATAAAAAAAACAGTAGGTATCCACTTATCCGAATAAAAAAAAAATGAATTTTGGAAAAGGGGGAAGGGCTTTGCAATCAATCAATGTTATATTTATGTAGGGACAACATGGCCCCCCCTTGTATAAATACCTACTAATCTTTATAATAACACTGTAAATGGGGTGATTAGCTGTACATTATTTTGGAAAACTATTCGATTCTTATCCGTTCCAAGTTCCAACTATACATGTGGTTCTAAGTGTTTCTGTCTGTTTCATCATCATAGGAAAATGGCTGACATATTTCAACCAAATTTCATATTTTGAATCTGTCTGTCTTCAGAAAAAGGTTTTAGGATACATTTAAAAAATGGTTTTTCATTCGGTTTATTTTTCACGTAGGATCAATAGTAAAAAAATGCAATTGAGAAAACATGAAATAAATGTTTCTGAACAAGTACTCCCCCCCTCACCCCCCCCCCCCCCCTTTATTCAGTGATTCTGAAATCATGTATATTCTGAAACCTATTACTGAACCGGCTGATTCAAAATATGAAGTTTGGTTGAAATATGCGTAGCCTTTGGATCGTGGTTATGGGAGAAACAGACTAAAAAACAGGAAACGAAAGCTAAAAAATCACTTATATGGTTTTTGTTAAACCTGAAAATGATGAAACCATAAAGTTTTCAAAAAGTCTCAATGTACAGACAGCCATCCCTGTACATTTTTTTATAGGAAGATTGTTACCCATATTATTTTTATAATAGATCAAAACGGAGGAACATTCCAGTCTTGAAAAATCATTGAAGTATCAACAGAATAAAACAGACGGCATGTACGATGATCTTCTGAAGAAGTATGACCAACTTCAAGTTCAAAACCAGGTAAAGTTTTCTATGTAAATCGATTCGAGTGTATATAAAACCATTGAATCAGACATTGTTTTACCTTTTTCAAATCTTCACAATTTTTATTTTATGCATCTTCTCCGACATGACTGAAGAGAATCCCTAAGAACTCAATTTAACTGAAAAGCACTACTGAAGTGACTATGTAACACACCAAATATAATTGTTAGGAAACATTTAGGATTCCCATATTAGAGTCGGGCTCTTGTCCACCAGAGTGACGAAAACTTCTCTGATAGTGGACGATATGAGTTGAAGCCCGGGCATGAGTCACAAAGACTAACAATAATAATACTATAGAATTTAATCAGAAATTAAATTAAATAAATATTTTTAAAGAAGGTTTTTCTCGATCTCAATATCATTGATTTAGTCCATTGTAATTATTTATTATTTGTTTTTCTTTTTAAGGTTTTTCTTTTCCTTGTTCAAGAACAATCCGGAGGCTTCGGCGCCTTTCCTAAGCACTCATTAATCCGAATAAGACCTAAGGAAATGGAAATTTTTAAATATATATAATTTTTTTACTTTTTAAGGAGGAGAAAATGGAGGCTGAAAAGACGAGAATACAGGAGGTGGACGTGCTGAAGAAGGAGGTAGAGACCCTTCGGTCCCAGCTGGAGTACGTGGCTCCCCTCTTGAAGAACGTGGAGAGGCAGGCCGGGGAGGGACAGCCCTCTGGAGAGCTCCTTCAGGTTAGATAGACATTGAGAATAAGGGTTGGCAACGTTCCGTGTAGTTCATTTGTTATTTTCGCGTATATTCTTTGTGTAATATTAACCTAGGACTGCCAGAGGCCTTTAAAACTTCTTTGAGAGATTATTCCTGACATCCATCCTTTGAGGCTCCAGTATTGTGTAACTGCTCCATCCTCAGTTTCTAGTTCAATATTTTTGGTAAAAATTAATTGTAGTCATGGAGTGAGTAAGAAGTATGTTTACTGAGTTTTTATAGTACAAGAAATTGGACAGTACATAAGACAAACGAACCAACCTCTTAGTGGCCATTGAACAGATAAAATAAAAGTTTTAGGTAGAAAATAATTATGAATCTACATTAGCCAATGCAAGCCCAATTATAGAAATTATTCGTTTAAAATTTTCCATATACTGGATATCCTGGGGACGCCAACGTGATTATGATTTTTTTTACCCTACCCTTCGCTAAATACTCATGTGTATAATATTCTCCAACCTTTGTTTATTCATATATTTTTTTAAATTGTTTAGGCGCAAGAATTTAGCAAAGTGGTTTCATTTCCCACAAAGGAAGAGACTGAGATTCAGCAAAATCAGGTAGTTACAATAAATAATTATTTTTGAGAGAATAACTCCATATTTTCAATTTTTTTTTTTTTTTTTTTTTTTTTAATTCACAAAATATAATGTTTTATTAATTTTTCAGAAACTCAATGCAGAGGCTGAAGCAGAGATATCCAAGTTGACGTCATCTTTATTGAAAGAACAAACAGAAAACAAACTTCTCAGAAATAAGGTCAGGAGGTGCATTCATTCTACACTGCGTTCCTGCAAGTGCAGGGTGCATTCATTCTATACTGCGTTCCTTCTAGTCCAGGGTGCATACATTCTACACTGCATTTCTGCTAGTGTAGTAGATATTGTGAATCATTCTAGTCACCATTCTACTTCTATCAGGCGAGAGGCTCATCAGAACGTTTCCTATAACAGAATTTTTAATTTGGATTCTGCTATCAAAAGGATTCCAAGACGATTTTTACAAAATTATTTTGTTCTACAAAAATTATTGTTGCTAGTTTGATACGACTTGTTTATTCTACCAAAATTAACATAACGTTACAGAGATAATCTTCTGCAAGGTAATTTTATAAATACCTTTAAGTATCAAAATTTAAAACCGTTTGGGCCAATGAGGTGGGCATAGACATTCACTGATACACTGCATTTCAAAAAACTCTTTGGATTCCCAAGGGAATTTTGGCCGAATTCGGGCGAAAATTGAGACCACTTTACTTCGGTGCCTGAGTACATTTTATCTGATACCGCTTGTATTATCGAGTCAATCAAAATTCCCCTCAAATAAAAGGTGTAGACAAACTGAAAGGCACATTTTATATATTGTAAAATACATTTTTTCGAAGGCTTTGTGAGAAATGCGCCGAAAACCTTCTTAAAATGACTACTCGGAACCCATTTTTAAGGATTTGATTAACTTACACGAAAGATGCCGGCCGTTGTAGGAGCGTGCGTTGCACAATACAAGAGACTGAGTAGTCCATACATTTACTCCAAATATGGTTAAAATCATTTCAGTGGCTTATTTACAATAGTAACTCTCTTGGTAAGGAAAATACACAACTAAGAAATTGTCTGCGTGCAAGACAGTCTTGTGGTAGTTACACCAGATTTTTAAAAATATTTATTGCTCTTTGATTGCAGGTGGAGGAGGTGAAGGAGAGACTGGACAAAACGGAGAGCCAGCTGAGGACTCTGAAGAGCCACTTGGTGGAAGTGGAGGAAAGGTACCTGGGGGAGCTGGTCGCCTCTGAAGAGAGTCTCAGACAGATGCAGGCCAGATTGGCCGTGGCTGAAGATAGACTTCGCAACTCTTCTACTGTTTACACCTCGGCCAAGTAACTGTTTTACCAGCATTTCTATACAATTATATGTGCCCGTTCATCCGATAATTCTCCAACCCTTTTCTGATTTTTTTTCAAAATTTGCACAAGAATCTTCCTTGTAAAAAAGAAGATTATGTTCGTTAATCTAAAAAATTGAACCACTGGAATAGTGGAAAATAGGACATTTTAAAAATGTTAGGAAAAAAATCATCGCATTTTGAACTTTGTAAACAAAAAAATAAAATTTTCTTATATAAATGATTTAAGAACCAGCCTAATTTTATAGTACCCAAATATGTTAAGCTCTAGAGCCTATATATTTCTACTAAAAATGCAGTTTTCCGTTGTCATCATGTAAGAATTTTTTCATCGTTTTGGCAACACTACACAGCTCTATATTTGTTGGTCCCGCTCCGCTCACGTTTCCAATTCCAATTTTATTCACAGATGAACGATGATTTTCAATAGTCTTCATAACAATTATTGCTTTAAATAATAATGATGTTGATGCAAGATCAGCCCCTGAGATACATTATTTTTTTAAATTAATTTGGTATATTGAGTTCGTGAAATAGACTAACATCTTTTAATTACTTCAGTTGCTTCTCTCTATTTTTCTTTTTAGCTTGTTTGTAAAATTCTTTATTTTCTTGTTTAAGTATTATTTTACCCTGTTGCACATTATTGGGATAGATATAAAAGAAAAAATATAAACATCGTGTAAATTATTCATAATATATACTATTATATTAACATAAAGTTATAATAATGTAATAACTGCAAAGATTTCTGAGAACCGGGAAAATTTAATATTTTCTGTGCCCGATTATCCATTGTATTTCTACTTTCCCAGCTACATGTAGTTTAGGAGAATATATGTCATTGCACAAAATTTCTATGTTGATTTTTCACCGATAATTCCCTGACTCTCTATGTGTATGTCTGTGAACTGGATACTTCAGATACAATGAATATACCCACTCGAAATGTTATATGTTGATCCAGAACTCCATAAGGACGACATCTACAGATTTTCAGGTGAATTAGACAACGGAAATGGGAGAGGGAGGCTTAACTTCAAATTGTAATGAATGCATCGACTCAAAACTTTGTGTGAGGATTAAGAAGTACCTATTAGATCGGACATAGAGAAGGAGGGTCTAGAAGGAGAGTGGAAACTTAATTGAGTACAAATAATTCGAGCTGGGAATGTACATTGTCAGTGATCCACCCAAGACTTTTTATTTGTTTTGCTTTTCGTGGACCCGTTCGTCAACATGTTATCTTAATGAGTTGTTCTGTTGTTCAGTATTCGTGCCAACCAGCAGATGGAGGCGCTCACAGAACAGGTCCGCCTGTTGACAGAACACAAGGAGAGGATGGAACGTCAGTTGTCGGAGGCGGAGGACAAGGCCCACAGACAGGAGGCGGCAGTGACCAGACTGCAGGCAGTTTTGCATCAGTTCCAAAGAGGTCTGTACTGGCACTCCCACTCCATCTGGTGTGTGTCCATTCCTCGCTCTATCCATAATAAATTATATTTTGCCAAAAATCTACAACGGTAAAACCTCACCAGTTCGAAAATTCCATAATTCGTATATTTTTTTGCACAAAATATTTAATATTAATAAGTTGAAGAATTCTCTGTTAAATAATAAAAAAAAGTCAATTCACGTCGTCTTTACTCTCCGTCGCAAATATACCTGCCCTCCAGTATATCTTAACAATAATCCCAGCCCTTCGAAAAACGATGTCCGCTATCTAGGCCTTCTATTTGACAAGCGACTAACAAGAACACCCACCCACAGGAGACTGAAAAGACAAGAAATGAACGGACGCTACAAACTGTTACTAAGACTACTAGACAAAAGGTCTAATTTAATTTTGAAAATAAAAAGACTTATTTGCACTGTTGAAACTGATGTGGACTTACGGACTTGAACTCTGGGGTTCTGCCAAACTTTCCAATCCCTTCTATCCGAAAACCTTCGTACAAGACCCAATGTTGATTTTTTCCGCCATTTCTTTCGAGAGGTGCTTTCTTTTTTTTCTTTTTTTCGACAGTATTTCGGGACACTTCCACCTCCCTTCTTCTGGTTCATGAACCTTGATCAGAAGAAAAACGTGGAAGTGTCCCGAAATATTGCCAAAAAAAAAAAAATAATAAGACGCCTCAGTAAAAAAATGCCGGAAAAAATCAACATGGTAACATCCTAGAAAAGTTTAAGAAACAATAGCCAATGCTTCTTACTATGTTTCCAACAAGATCCTCCATACTGACCTTAACATTCCATAAGTCACCTAAATCCAGGTACAAAAAGTCCCCGAGTTCCCTTTGTAATCCTCTAGTCCGTGCCCTCCACCCTGCCACACTTCCCCAACGACACCTTAAGCGCCAATGACATAGAGACCTCCTTAGTAGCAGCAGTGACAATAAGTTATAAATGAGTGCAACTCAATGCCTAGGGAGTGTCACCACTGTGTAATTTCTCCCCTCTTGACATTTTGTCAATAGTGTACACTTTTAGCAAATTCGCTTGTTGTATATATTATTTATACAGTTGTGTATACCTATTTGTAAATTTAACAAAATAGTAATAATAAAATTTTATTAGTATAACGAAACACATGATCGGAAATTCATTGAAACTGGATTAGTCTTTCCTCGAAATGCGACCACTCACTCACTTGCATATTTTCTCTGAAATCATTTGCATTACTACGTTTCGATGCAGTTTCTTTCAGTAAATAAACGTTTCATCAAGTCAGTGGGTTTAAAAAAAACTGTCAGTGATACACATATAAGAAAACCATGTTGTGATGTCACGCTTGAGGCTCTTGAATTACATCCAGGATTTCTTTTTTGGGAACAACAAGAATCAGGGAAAATGTTTAAATCGTGGAAATAGAATTTTCGTTGTATGGAATTATTGATATATTTATTTGTTTTTCAACATTAAAAACTTAAGAAATAGAAAAGAAAAAATCGTAATAATCTTGAAAGTATATACTTCTTAGAAATATTTTATGAAATATTATCACAAGAATTTCTTAATTAAACAGTCACTTCTGCTCATTAAAACGTGTTATTTACCAAGAACTTTGAATACAAAGAAGAAAATGCTTGGAGGCGTTATTTTTTCGTTTTTTTACTTTGAACTGGTCCTAATTAGTTATAGCAGAAGTTCATTTTTGGCAAAATACTATTTAATTTGGTTGACTGCTAGAGATGAGCTCTGGCTTGTTCTAGTTTCTATAGCAACCAGCAATGGACACCACCTTCCTAATTATTAAATGGACATTTTTTTATTTATTTTTTTAACTAGTAAATTGTTCATTTACTTCGTTTTTAACAGATAAACAAAACGAGATCGAATTTGAAACTGACAGAATACGTCAACATCTTGAAGAGTTTAAAAGAAAAAATGGAGATCTCTCACACGAAATAAAACACCTTCAGGTAAGACATATCTTTATTCCTGCAATTATTTTATAGATTAGTTCTTTTGCCTGAAGTTCAGTTCCTCCAGATTGGACGTATATGATGATCTTGTAAATTGTAACTGTGTTGTTTGTATTCAGTTTTGATTTTGATCCAAGCAGCCAACGTGACAACTCGTATCTTTGATACAGTTCTTTTTTTTCAAGTCGTGTCTATGCGTATGCCATGTAAGTCTGCTGTGTAGGTAGAACCCGAGATAGAAAGTTGGAAAAGTTAGTTTGAGTCGAGTGCCAAGTCAATATTATGTTAGATTTCCAACTAGGCCTCTCCCAAATTTATACTGTCTGCAGAACCTAGGCACATGCGAAACGCATCGGTGAGGATCATTTTCGGATATAGTTCTTATTTAAAGTAATGATTTGAAGTGCTTCAAAAAAGTGTTTTTACTAAAAATTCTCCTAATTATCGAATTCTTGTTAAATCCAATCAAAAATCTGACATTTTCAGACCATTAAAAAGAGTTAGTTATTATGATTCATGCCCAGGCTTTAACTACGAGGTCATATTGCCTACTACCAGACCGCTCTTTTGTCACTCTGATGGACAGGAGTCCGACTCTACTATGGAAATCCTAAATTTTTATTCATCATTGTTTAAGTTTATTTTATCTTCCAGATAAAATAAGCGAAGGACTTCGGCCGGTTCTCTAACCCGCGTTCTTAAGCTCAGTTAGATACCGAGCGCCTCCACCATTAAAAAGTTCTAATGAAAATAAACATTTGGTAAATAATTCTCAGATAAGCCGTTAGAGGCAGAGTTGAGCCCTAAATAATGACTATTAAATTTGTTTCTTTATATATCATTATATGTTATTAATTGTTTGACAATCAAGACCAAGATCATTTCTATATTCTCTGAAACAATGATTTTGTTAAATACTAAAAATAAATACAAAGTATAAAATAAAGTGCAAATTTAATAGTTTAAAACTAAAATTGTCTCTTGGACCCTCTATGGCCGAGGAAGTTTCGTCGAATGTTCGCCTGTTTGTTGAATTTTACCGAGTTGCTGCTCTAGATATTTATTCCTTCAACTTCTCTTATCAAAAGGCTATTCTTGAGTTGCGTGTTGTACATCTGATTCATATTAACGATGTATTTTATTGACTATAGCTTATTGTTCTATGAGCTCAGTTTTCGATATGAATTTCATTTTATCCAATTCATATTAGTTAAGTTTATCTTGTAGATTTATTTTGAATTGTCTTCCCTCTATTAAGTACCACTTTTTATCACCTATTATATGACCCTATAATCATTATTTAATGCTTATTATTTATCTATTCTTTTATTATGGCTTGTTTTTGTGCGTGTTCTGATATTTGTTGGACAGTTCTCATTTGACAGTTATATTTGTTTGTTTTGTCAATGTTATATTTTTATTCACATGCAAATTCTAATAATTTTTTGTACATTTTTGAATTTTGTTAGTTAAAAATTTTCCTGTCCTCCTTCAGCTATATATACCGAAGAAAAATAAATATATTTCTAATATGTTGTGAAATTTGTATTATGGGTCTATCTTCAATTTGGGAAAAATCGAGCACTCGGCTCCCTTTCGTAATTTATTCATTTCCATTGTTTATGAATACTTTTGAGCTCGAAGTTGGGCTCTAAATTTGGATAATAATATGTACATAAATACATTTCTAATTTCAAACTATTTTTTTTATTTTATAGATTATTTTTGTAAATTTTAAGTTTCCAAAAACATAACTTTAAACTCGTTTTTTTTTTTGTTCTCACTAAACCCATTTTCTCTACTTAATTTTGTCTGTCAATTTCATTCATTTTTTTTATATTATGGCTAATGGCTCATACTAAACCTAAAAAAAAAATTGACGATGCGCAGGTTCTACCTCTTCGTTCACCGCCTCTCTAGGTATTAAATCAGTAAGTTTGTCCTTCATAAGTTTTAACTACAATATCAATATATTTAAAAGATTACCCCAATTCGTTGGGGGTAGTTGTTGTTTTTAGAAGAAGCCCAAATAATCATTGATTCAAAATTACTATGCAAGTTTTCGATAGACAAATGAGTAGATCCTGTGCAATTTCAACACGACTGCTTCAGTTTTAATCTATGTTAATCAAAACAAGCTCGGGGGGGGGGGGGGGGGGGGGGGGGTATCCAGACAGGAAAAATATCTTGATCGATAGCTCCCTCCAAAACCGACTTCCATTACCACTTAGATACTTAATTTCATTCAAATTGAATAACATATTCTGAAAGAAAAACGGATATCTATGTGGGAGGACGTAACTCCTGTCTCAATGTTTCAATGATAATTTAACTCTGTAAGACGATCCTCGTGTAACTTAAAGCTCAAAATGTTTGAAGAAATGTCATTTTTGTCTCTACAAAGCTTATTGAATCAAGAATCAAAAAAGTTTAGTTTTCCAATAAGTATATATTTGTATTTTTCTTGGAAATTAAATATTTCAATAAGGTAAGAATCCCGAAAACCGCGAAGATTTACTTTACATACAGCATCACTTTATTCGCGAATAGATTATTTTTGCTGAAAATAAATAAAGATTTAAAAAAAATAAGTTTAACGTGATTCAATTTATGGATATTTTTTCAGGACCAATTGACAGATGCCAAGCAAGCATTTTTTGCGAATCAGAAATTGAGTGATCAGTTGATGAAACAGTCGGATTTAGTTGGCCAACTCAAAGAACAAGGTAAGGTATACATAATTGTTTTTTTATTCAATTATTTTGCTAGTTTAATTTTTTTTTATGTATATTATTTTACAATTATATTTGAAGTTGTATTTAAAGTTGTGTGCTTTATAGTAAATAAGCTTTTCAATGCTTCATAGATTTTTTTTTATTTTTGCCTTTTGTCTACTGAAACGATTCAACTGTTTCAAATGTGTCACAATGTATTTGGACGCAGTCCTAATAGTGTCCTTTTTCTGTTCCTTGTAACGCATGTTTTTGAATGAACCAACCAAGTGCGACTAAATTCACCTATTTTGCCAAAAATCTATTTTTTAAATAGAATTTGCAATGCCTACGGCATGTATATTAGCTCCTTATTTTGGTTTATTTTTATACACTTACAATTAGTCACGCAGTGTCATTTCAAAAACATGCGTCCTTTAATATTTATTCAAATTTTCTGTTTTGTGTTAAAACTGTTTTGTTGTATTGCCATTTCCTGTAGATTGAGAGCTTCAGTTATTATTATTCATTTATTTATTATTATTATTATTATTATTATTATTATTTTTGTAATGAGTGAAATCGCACATCGGCAGCAAACAGTAAGTCAAAAATTAGTAATTGCAGTTTTTGATGCATGAAATGCGCACATTTTGTTAAAGATTGTTTACTAATAGGCTCATAAAAATAATTTGTTAACGAGCCTCTACTTGACCACTTTGTAGGCATTATCGTTTTTGCATACAACTTTTCAGCAAGAATTATATTAATGCGTTAATATAATTATTTTAAAAAAATAAAAATATGTCTCAATTCATGAAAATAATAAATTGTTAAATATTTAGAATTGTCTCTGTCCGCCATTTACTAAATAAAAAGTTATCATCACTTTAAGACATGTGTATGATTTACATGCCCCATTGATGCCTATTTGCGAATTGTAATTAATTTATTTTAGTATTTATAGTAATGTTTATAGTTTTTATATCTTTCTTTGTGTTTAGTTTATCTATTTATTATAGTTTATAGTAGGTCCAGTGTCATCAGCGATCGCTCCTCTGAAGATCAGCCAAATATCAGCTGGTAATTCTGAGCATGGTATTTGATTGCTCAGATTGCTTGCTGGTATGAGGCTGCTCCTCAGGTATGCTTCGAATATTTATATATCTAATTGCTGTTTTTTTTTTTTTTTTTTTTTAATATTTGCACTTTTATATTTGGCTCTGAGACATAAATTATACACAAATTAGGATAAAGGGAAAATTTAAGAAAAGATTTGAGATCGGATAATCTGAAAATATATTTAGTTAACTCAAAACTCCTAATGAAATTATATATGAGAATTATGAAGTCATTGGGTCAGTCAAAGGGGAGGAGGTAAGAAGGATAGCTGAAACTCATAGCAAGGTGATACATTGTCAGTGAAGTGTTTTGGATTTGTGTAGAAATCAGCTTATACGCTAACTCGGTACACGGTAAACTACCATATTAGCTTAGATGCTCGAATTCGTAATTTTCGGTCAGAAATAAAATATATTGCGATTTCTTTAGTTGGAGCTATTAAACGTTAGTCCATTTTGAAGCCGAGGTATGCCGTTCATAAAAGGTAGCGAACATCTTTTGTTAATTAGTAAAGTCTGAGTTTTGGTTTTTCCCATCCTTTACATATAGCCATTATAACTTGCCATAAGAAAAAAAAAATTATCGTCGGTGAATCATCAGCTAATCACCGACTATGTACTTCCCCATCATGTTTTCGCTCTCCCTTCAAAGCTCAGGGCTATAACTCAATATTTGACTTACATGGTAGCTTCTGAATCCTACTACAATGGCGACCTTGGAAATGCGCTAACTTTGGGCTGCCCCCACCTCGCACTCTTATAAGAAATAAATGATTTTCCTATTGTTCGTGTTATTGTGTATAGTCTGAGAGCCTGTATAGTCTGTTGACTGGGTGGAGACTGTAAGCAGGTAAGTGCGGTCTAATCTCATGTGGTAATTGTGAGCCTCTCTAGTTGTTCAAACTACCACTTGGGGTTGTACTGAGCTATACCTTCATCAACAACTCCACACCCCTTCCTC
This sequence comes from Aradus depressus, assembly GCA_963662175.1. Lineage (NCBI taxonomy): Eukaryota > Metazoa > Arthropoda > Insecta > Hemiptera > Aradidae > Aradus > Aradus depressus. The sequence continues at coordinate 49,905,106 of OY759217.1, read as the reverse complement.
CACCCAGACAGACTTCTATCAACATTGCCATTTTTAGTCTTATTTTTTTTATTTTTATATCTTTGGTGTTAAGGAAAAAAGAAATGTAAATGTGCGCTTGTTATTGCTTGTCTATATATGTGACCCTGTCCGAAGAGAGGACCCTTATAACTGAATCAGAGCCTCTAAACTCTCCTCTTTTAGATAAAACTGGTCCCAAATCTCAAATTATATTCAAATTTGACAATGATAAAATTTTCAATTCTATTTTATTTTGTGGAAATCTATTTCAGAATTTCTTTTATATAATAAGGCACATTTTGTCCCTCAGAATTATTTATTCTGTTTCTCTTGATTTCATTGAAGTTTTGAATGGGCATTTGTTTACAGAATAATAAATAAATTTAATCACTTGCGAGGAAGTTTTACCCATGCTGCTGCATCTTTGAGAAAATAGATCTTCGTGAATAACAATGTTAATTAAGTAATACAGGTGTATCAATCCAACTTATATTTTATTTTTACCACAACTAGTTTTGGCAATTTGCCATCTTCAGAAGGTGAACCTTATTAGAGAAGGGGTCAAAGAAATGGGCACACATTAATTAAATCAGGAACTAGTTGTGGTAAAATTAAAATATAAGTTGGATTGATACATCTGTATTATTTATTTAACAAGTAAGTCCCCTACATCCGCCTACCAGCAAGAAATATACTAAAATGTTGCTAAAAAAACATATTACGCAAGATTTACATAGAATAAAATCAGAATAATAAATTGAATTAGTTTTTTTTTTATCGGAAAGTTAAGTTCCATCGTTAGGGTCCTTTCTTGTGTCACGTTATAGTAACATTTTCGAGCCATAAAAAAGAAACGTTTCGTTCTTCCTGAAAAGTTTTTTTTTTTTAAGTTACACGTTTTTTTCCTCATCACCATGGACATATTTTCAGGTAGTACCTGCTAGTTTTTAATTTGCCTTTTGTTTTTTCAAATATTTTTTGCTGTTATATGTATTTGTCTAAGCATGTTTTTCCTGATGTATTCACTATTTTAGTTTTTATTATATGTATTTGTCATTTTATATATTTTTAAAATACTTAAATATTTGTAGACATGCATACTTTTTTTTAGTGAAAAGTTTATTATTGTTTTATGCATTTAGTGCAAGTGCACTGCACCCTATTTGGCTTGCATTCTGATATGAGAAACTGATTATTGTCTAGATTCTGAAGAATCATAGTGACAGTTAAGAGTTCAGAAAGATTTAATTAAGTTAATTTACAAATGCATGAAGTTTTTTTTGGTTTTTTTTTTTTCTGCATTAAACATTTTGAGCGAGGTAGAATCCGTATTTTTGTAGTTGAATGTTTGAAGTATGGTGGAGACCACCAGTTAAAGGTTCTGGGTGCTCACCCATCTCTCCCCCACTCTTCCTTGACACTCGCATACCTAGTCAATTATTATAATCTTCGTGTACTGTGTTAGATATTTTGATATAGTTTAAAAGAAGTGATAAACAATTTAACGAAGATTGGTTTGGTGTGTATTATAATAACATTAATTAATAAGAAAATGAACAAAAAGAATGAAATATACCTCCTCAATAACTCCCATTAAATGTTAATTGCTATCCATTTTTTTTTTAGCAGCCAAATATTTGAAAAACGTTTTTGCTTGGGTGAGTAAGTTATTTAGTTATTGTGATTCATGCCCGAGCTTTGACTACGAGGTCATATCGCCTACTACCAGAGCCCTTTTTCGTCGCTCTGATGGACATGAGCCCGACTCTACTATGGGAGACCTAAATTTTGCTTACTCAGGTATTGTTAAATAGGGTAGGGGTTTTTAATGAATATCTGACATTGGATAGGCTCGGGATCATCGCCTAACGTCCCGTCCGAAGGACTGCGTGCTCAAGACTTTTTTTACCTCCCAGACGTAAAACCTAAGAGCCTCGACCGGCTATGAATCTTAAACTCAGTAGGCTAGAGCGCCCTATTTTTGTGTTTCATATTAAAGAATGGACAATATGTGTTTTATTTACATATCTGTGTATGTATACATAGGTTTTTTTTACATATCTGTATCAGTACAAACAGTTAGTAGGCCGTTTAATTATCTTCCAATACGGTTTAGGAAAGTTAATAAGTAGAACGGTTCAAAAATGTAGTGCGTATCCTTGATGGGAATTACTTTTTTAATAGTGTTCTAAAAAATATATATATATATAATAAACAATTATTGTTGACGCATCCGAAATGATTGATTTTAACAGAAACAAATTATTATTATAAACGTATAAATAATTTTTTTTTTTATTAAAGGGAAAAACTGTTAACAGTATCATTATTTTCATATCTCGGTTTGATGTTTACCTCGGTGTAGGAGGTTTGTTTCCCCACCTCATCCTCCCCCCCCATCATTCAGGATGTCTTAACTGGTGGTTATTGCACTAGTTTAGCGCAACCATGCTTTGTAGTGGCCATGCAGCTATGAGATGTTAGTCGGTGGACATGTATGTTGCAAAAACAAGAAGGAAACATTCGTTTGAAATAAAACTTCATAAAAAAAAAATAAATGTTAGGCGTGTCAAAATAAATGAGTAAATATAGGTATTGTGTGGGCAAACTCCAAGATGGCGCCATTCAGGGGCTGTCTTCTGGGACGTCCTTAACAAGGACCCGTCTCCAGTTTTGCATATCCAAAAAAGTAGAAAATCCAATTCCCAACATTTGTTATCCATATTTTAAGTAGAATCAACGGGAATCGCGCTTGATAGAATTAAAGTAATAAAGTTTATTTAATTCCCACAACATTTTCAAGAATATCATGGCATCCCTAATTTTTTTATGGGGGGAGGGAAGAGCTGCATAGATTTCCAATAAAATATTGAGTAGCACATCGTTTTAAAGGTATTCATAAGGTATACCCATGAAAATCACTAAAATTTTATATTTAATTGTATCACCATGAGTATACATGTGTGCTGACAAAAGCCTAGAAATTACACAGAAGGTGGACATTTTCCCTGGCAACGCTGGGCACTAGTTAGCTTATATATTGTAGTTAGTATCGACTTCCCAAAGCCATCAGAATAATGATTTTCATGAAGTTGGTTAGTGAGTTTTTCAAGTAATAGGGTATGGGATGCTTCTTTCTTTATAGTTAGTGACCTTGGAAGGGTTCCTTGCTATGTGTGTAGATATGATTTGATATGTATATGTGTTCACCTCACCTCACCTAGGTAGTGCTAGAGTTAGGTACCTCATGTTTGTGATCTCTGGATGTGAGTATTACTTCAGGTACAGGTACCTCCTACTCCGGTGCTTGAGTAATACTTGCATACAGGATCTCCCACTTCTTCGTACAATACCAACTTCCGCCTCTGCATGCCTCCTTCATCATCTCAAGTAAGACTGTTTTATTTATTTTATTAGCATTATTTACCAACATGTTTTATATATATATATATTTTTTTTGGTTTCTATGCAAATATTTTAATACTACTCTTCGGGCGCCAATCCCGCCGAGCGGCTCTGCCTCCTTAGAAATCCTTGGAACTCGATTCCCTCGCATTCACCTTTGCAGGTTCGAGAAGAAAGATTTGGACTGATGGATTTAGTTGAGATAGTTTCAGTAACTTCTTATATTTTCACTCTTTCAAGATTTCCCCCAAACCATTATCAACTTTTCAGATAAGGTATACCATTCAGATAAGGTACCTTTCATTTTTTTCCGAGTTACACTGGTGAGCACATGCGTTCAACAATTTTTTTCCGACACTCAAATGTTTCGGTTTTTGGATTTTTTCCACCTGAAAGCTAACAGCTAAGTTCATGTCAACTTTGGAGTTTTAGCTCCTTTTTTTTCTCTTTTTTAATCCCTAAAATTCGAAATAATAATAATAATATTCTGATATGTGGGTAATTATTATTATAAATATTATAAAAGTTTTAAAAAAATATAGAGTAACCAATAAATTATTTTTCGGTTCCGATGAAGTGCATTTTAAAAACGCAAGACTAGACTTAGTTCATTTATTTATTAGTACTAATATTTATCTTTCTCAAATGTAGTTTCGGACCTGACTGAACGACTGAGGGTGAAGACTGAAAAAATGAACGACCTGGACTCTGATGCAGGAAAAATTGACAGGTATAACCTTTCGCATTCATACTTGTGACAATTTTATAGTTTACTGTTGAAGAATTGTATTATATTTTTGGCTGTTGCTTGTGACTCATGCCCTGGCTCTAACTTACCGCCGCTCAGGTGGACATGAGCTTTAGGGAGTCCTAAATGTTCGGGAGACGCGCGACACGACTGGGATCGAATCCATGATCTTGGGCAAGCACGGCACCTTTTCTACTATTATAGAGATGGAAAAAACAATTAAAGTTAGGTATTCTAGCTCTAACAGTCGGCGTAGTTGAAGCCCGGGCATGAGTCACAAAAAACAAAATTGTCTGCAGTCGGAATTCCTTATTTTGACGTGACAACGTCTTATAATTTGGTAGGCCGGCACCACATGTTCGAAAACTGCGTTATGTTACTTTCGGTAACACGTAACACAAGTATCGCGCATGCGCCGAGAGAGAGAGAGCGCTTCACACTGTCTTCGTTCCGCTAGTTGCTCTCCTGTCTCGATTCACGTGGTACCGCTTACAAACGTATCGCTGCTGACCGATTTGATGTTTACTTTTTTGAAATATAAAATATTTCAAAACAAAACGAAATGAGTACGTATTTCTAAATTGAATAATTTATTATTATAAACATTAAAAAAACATTTTCGTTGGTAAATGTTTATTGATAAATAAAATTTTTTTGAAAATGATATTTACAATACAAAAAAAAACTTAATGTTGCAATAAAATTGTTTTGAAAATCATAAACGTAAAAATTATATTATAATTTATTATATATTATATTTAATTCATAAAATTGTTCACCATTCTACAACTATTTGATCTATGAATTTGAAAATAATATTTTTATCGAATAAACTCTTTATAAAAATTGTAAACCGAATTTTCATTTTTTGAAAACTATTATGCTTATGAATGTTTTCTTTCTATATTGTTTTTAAATTGTTTCAAGGTTCAAAAATTTTATTGAAATGATTTGTTTTATTTGATTCTTGACACTTTCGCTATCTCGCAACTCAGACGTTGTCACGCTCATTTCGACACGCATCGGAGTTGCACGCACCCGATTTTTTTATATTAGTATTATCAAACATGAAATAATTTACAAACGCTCCTAAAATTATTTATTTATTTTTAATCCCCGTTCAATAATCTAATCGAAAACCACAAAAAGTCGTATTTTGTTACACACTTCGGTCTGGGAGGGAGCTGTGAAGTCTATTTAAATACCATATTTGATAATTTTGATCGATTGCATTAATCTATTACATTAATCGATTACAATTAGCTAAATTAGTATATAAATACATTTGAAAGCTCCTCGCCCCCAGAAATATTGATCGGCGTAGTCAAAGTATGATCTTTAGGAAGTTTTTCAATTAAATTTAGGTCGAGGGTTTTTGAAAAATTTTAACTTTTTTTTTGTTATTTCGGAAATTAATAGTTTAATAATGAATTAATTAAAAGATTTTATTAAGATCCAAATGTTTTGTTTTTGTTTAGACACTTGGTAAAAAACCTGTTAATTGGCTACGTGAACAGTGCTCCAAATTCGAAGTATCAAGTTCTGGGGGTGCTGGGTCAAGTTCTGGGACTTAGCAAGGAGGAGCGGCAGAAGGTGGGCCTGGAACACACCAATCAACCACATCAGGTACCCTTAGCACCATTTATAGTGAAGTGGACCTCATCATCCTTGTCGGCACCGTCCGATAACCTATATATTTATATACGGTGGAACCTCGCTTAGCGAGCATAATTCGTTCCAGAATTTTACTCGTAACGCGAAACATTCGTTAAGCGAAACAATTTTTCCTATATACATAAATTATAATGTAAAAGACGATAATTCGTTCCATGCCGAAAACAAATTCTCATACTCGAAAAATGTGTGATAACAAGTGACACTAAGATGCTACCGGAACAGGTGCTAAACAAAGACTGATGTAGCATGCGCAATACGGGACTTCCCCTCTCCTCGTCACTCATGCGAAATGTCGCACGTTAAGCTAGTAATTTTTTTACAATTTGTTTTGCTCGTTATGCGAATTACTCGTTATGAGAGGTGCTCATTATGCGAGGTTCCACTCTATATATTTCAGAAAGATTATGAAATCTTCAGAGAAATTGACAACACCTGATTTGACTGGTTTGACTACACTGAATTGACATAGGACTTCAATTATTGTACTTAGCTCACTTTGATTTCTTATACTTACAAAACTTTAAAATTAATAACGTAAAAACACTTGCATGCTCTTATAGACCCGGACCGGACCTGTTGTCACATAATAGGAACAACCACATTAACAAATGTGTGCAGGTCGGAGCTACACAGAATTTTCCCATAGGGCAGTTTATGAGTTTTGGAAACTTTGAGTAAACCTCCTAATTCGATAAAATGAGTTTTAGTTCGGTATAGCACCAGAAGAAGACCTTTTAGAAACTCCATCACACTTAACAAATGATGCCGTTTGATGACAGAAGTTTTTGCTATACCCTTATTTTTGACACAGGCATTTGGTTGTAAATGTCTGCGTTTTAGCTCTCGGTTGCAAATCTAAAAAAAACAGGGCATAGAAACATTTAGGGATAGAATGAAAAACTGGTGCCGTTTTGCTTTGTTGAGTCATTACCGCCATTTTCTCTACCTGCCGACAGCACTACTGCGTTAGAGTTAGTTAGTTATTATGACTCATGTCCGGGCTATAAATAGGAGTCATATCGCCTACTATCAGGGCTCTCTTTCGTCGCTATCGTTGCCATGAGCCCGTATCTACTGTGGGAGTCCTAAATGTTACCTCCCTAGGTGTATTCACCTTGGGTAGGGGTCTTCAACGAGTATCTGACATCGCCTGGGACCATCGCTTAACATCCCATCCGAAGGACGGCGTGCTCAAGATTTTTTCAACTACCAGAATAAAGAAGGCTACCTCTGTGCAACCTGCGCCTCAATAACTGCCTTTGATGTTGTTACAGGTTGAAACGATTGTTAGTTTCTTAGCTCGCCGGTCTCTCCAACTGGTCTGACGGCTTCCTTTTAATGTTGGCACTTTTTTTTTTTTTTTTTTTTTTTTTTTTTTTTTTAAAGCAGACGAAAAATGTAGTCTAAATCGATATTGATGCCATAATCAAGTTTTTGTTCTACAAAATGTTTTTTTTCTTCATTTTAGTCCCTCTCGGAAGCATTTATAAAGTTCCTTGAATCGGAATCCCAGCCAAGGCCCGAAGTATTCCTGCCTCTGTCAGTACCACAACAACCCCCTGTGAGTATTTATCGTTTTTATAATTCATCTATAAGGCCTTAAAAAATATTTTATTTAGTTAAATAAAGTATGAACATTCCTGTTTTATCAGCTGTAAAGGAATAACATCATTATGTTTTATTAGTTGGTTATTGTATACTCATGCCCGGCCTTCAACAACTAGGTCATATCGTCGTACTACCAAAGTGCTCTTTTGTCGCTCTGCTGGACATGAGCCCAACTCTTCTGTGGAAGTCCTAAATTTTGCCCACTATACATTTTTATTCACCTTGGGTGAGGGGTCTTTAACTAATAGCTGCCAACATACAGGCTCGGGATTAACGTCCCATCCGAAGGACGGCTCAAGGTTTTTTTCACCCCAGATAAAAAAAATCTAAGAGCCTCGGCCGGGTTTCGAACCCGCGATCTTGAGATCAGCCACTGAGCTATCGGCGCCCTCAAAAAAATCCGCCTGTATTTAGCCATTTCTAAGCAATAGTTGAAAGTAAAATGACTGAGAATGTTTTTCTTTCACAATGATGACATTCAGCATACACAAGAGCTTAAAAATGCTTGACCTGGGGTATTCTAGATTTCAGACAACGAAAACTGGTTTGTAATGCGGGAGAGTGATCTGGTTTAAGAAAGTACTACATTATTCAAATAAATTGTGTTATAAAAATTTGTGATTTTTGTTTTTCAGAGATCCCGTAAGAGCTCTCTGCTGACCCCTGAAGTACCGACCCTACCACACTTTCCTGTCGGTCGAAGTCCGGGCTCCATTCTCAAAGATGTCCTTCAAGATCGTAAACCTGAATAACTTGTCAGATACATGCTGTATCGGTTACATCTAATTTGTATTTTTCCTCCTAAGCCTGTGTACATACTGAAATGTTATTTTTATATCTTGTTATTTTATGTCGAGATCGAATCAATTGTATTTATTTAAATTTGTTATAAAATTAAAAATCTATATTGTATACTCTAACTTAATTTAAATCCTCTTCTATACCAAACTATCTCTAAACGATGTCAAGAAACAGAAGATAAGCACAAACACTTAACACCTTCACCACACACATCCACTCAAGTCATTATAAGACCCTGAAGAAGGAAATTAATAGTTTCCGAAACGTTGGTCAAATACTGAGTTTTTATTTACACGATAGAACATCGAATTCCTTCAATATTGAAATACTGTCGACTCATCATTCATTGTAAGCTAAGCACTTCACATTGTTTTTCTGTTTTTCATCTTCTCCATCAAGTCCGAGAAGTACAAGCAATAAAGCAACCATCCATCCTACTCAAATGTGTACATGAAAAAAACGATATATACATATTTTGCTGCCAGACTTTTACTACAAGTATTGTAATCGTGCGAAAATTCGAGATCGAGTTTTCAATGGATTTTTATACAAGATCCCCTGATTAGGTTTTGACCACTTTCACGATGTCTGTGCGTGTTTGATGTTCCGTTTGACGGAAAGTTGTGAACTGAAACGATTGTAGCTATGAACTTGAAATTTGGAACGGGTAAGTCACACGTGCTATCTTAGATCTGATTAGATTTTGGCCGGAATCGGTCGACAATTGAGGCCACTTTCCTTCGGGGTCTAAGTACATTCTACAAGATATCGCTTATATTTATGACCTAATCAAAAATATTTTCATCTACAAGTTGTAGAGAAAACTGATGGACACCATTATATATAAAATACGATTTCTTGCAGGTTGTCCGGTTTTCTAGAAACATGGGCTATATGGCTCCCCAAATTTTAAAAGGGAGGGGATTTCTAAGCACGTGCTAGCTAGGTCGTCCACCGTTGCACGGGTAAATACTAGCTGTGGTCACTAGCGTTGCTAAGCACGTTCTAGCTGACAACCCCTTCTCGGCCTTAAATTTGTTTTCATACTTCATACCCGTCCTTTTCCGGGATTTGAAGGGCTAGGTATATGCCTAATTACATGTGAATAATTGAAAATTGTAGTCATGGATGTACTGTCGAAGAAATGCCTAGGAGACGCATGAGAGATATTATGGGAAACATTCCCTGGGCAACGCAGGGTACTACTGCTACTAGAGAATATAGATTGTCTTTGTGGCACCGTTCGGAATATTTTCTGAGAAACATATTAAGGCAGCAACGTTGGTGGATAGCTGTCGACCAAAAACGATGATAGTTAACCATAAATTAGTTACTTATTTTGACTCATGCCCGGGCTTCAACGACGAGGGACAGCGTGCTCAAGGTTTTTTCCCTTTCCAGTTACCTTCGTTAAGGGTCTTTGACGAGTACCTGACGTCTAACAAGATCGTCACCATCACTTAAAGTCCGACCCGAAGGACAACGTCCTCATTTATTTTCCATTTCCCAGTTGTCATGGTTGACTATCACGCTTCTGGTTGCTGCCTATCTACCGACATTGTTGTGTTTTTCAGAAAATATGTGAAAACGGTACCACAAAGCCCACCTATATTCTATATTTCTTTCTTGACAATTTTAGTTGTTAGATCCAATAAAAATATTTATTTTAACTTTACTAAAAACTTATAGGAGAGCTTAGAGTGACAGTAAGAAAACTATTTAAACTTCTAAGTAAGATATTATGACTCATGCCCGGCCTTTAACTCCAATATCGCCTACTACCAGAGCGCTCTTTGCTACATAAAAAACGAGTACTAGAGTGACAGTAAGAAAACTACAACTTCTAAGTTAGTTATTTGACTCATGACCGGGCTTTAACATACATTTAATCTTTTTTTTTTTTTTTATTACTTCTATATTTTGCTTTTTTTTTTGTCGTTCAATATTTGTATTATAATACTTTGGTGTTAAAAGAGACACGGATCCGGGACTGGAACCGAAAACCGGATACCCGAAAATACAATTACCCAGTTCTGCAGTTGCCTCCAACAGTCCTTGTAGTTTTGCCGTAAATAGTTAGAAAGGAGATTCCGTTTAACAAAAATGAGTATGTTAAAGATTCTGTGATGAATGAAGAATGTTTGATAACTTTCAGGTGAAATCACAGAGATATTTAAGATGAAAATATAAGGAAATGAGAAAACAAAATATAACGACTAATGAGTTTTATTTATACACTACATTCTAATTTAAATCATTTACAAACAATTTTAAACAAAACTTTCTATAATATTCAATGAAAGAAATGTTAATTATAATTTATATTTTTGAATAAATCTATATCACAAATGTGTATGTGTGTGTGTGTTGACCAGTGCGCCAATCTGATTTTTTCTATTTAAACAAGCTTTCAAAAAGATCCTTGAGAGCAGCAGTTGTGTCTCTCTGGTTCCGGTCCACCATGTACACTTCGTGACGCGGTGGTTCTGGGTGTATCTTCTTCGGCTCACTGGTCCACTTCTTCTCAAAATCAGCAAGTTCGCCTGCAAAAAATATAAAGTAATAATAAACAATTAGGTTTTGCTAATTTTGTACAAATGTAGCTCTATTAAAAATTTAATTGAGCCGGAAAAAAAAAGATAATCTATGTAAAAAATAAAGTTTTTTGTTATATGATTTATTTGAGTTGAATAAAAGAGTCTATTGAGTTCGCAGAGATGCTCATGATACATTGATATAAGAATACGATTAATTTAGTCTCGATATGACTAGTTCGATATTATCGTCTCCCACAAACATATTCATTCACTCGCCCAATAGCAACAAATACAAACTTTTGATTTGAGAACACAGAAATAATAATAATAATACACGTACAAGCATTAACAATAGGTATTATTGAAAATAAATAAAAAAATTCAGCAAAAAACATACAGATAACAATAATTTCCTTTATATCGATATAATAATCATTCTGTGTATCTATATATATCAGCTAAAAAAAAAATTGTGAAATTGATTTGTTGCACTGGGAAGCGGACAAGCCTATAAATTAAAAATAGATGTAGAATATTAGTCTGGGACATTTGACATTGATAACAACTAAGTTGAGAACGCGGTCATATTGTGGAAACATATAATAAATAATATGCGTGTATGCCTTCCCCCCCCCCGAGGCCCTTGTTTATTTTATCTGGGAGAAAATAAACTTAAGCACGCCGTCCTTCGGATGGGACGTTAAGCGATGGTCCCGAGCCTGTACGATGTCAGGTACTCGTTAAAGACCCCTACCCTAGGTGAATAAAAATTTAGGGTAGGCAAAATTTAGGACTCCCACAGTAGACTCGGGCTCACGTCCACCAGAGGGACAAAAGAGCGCTCTGGTAGTAGGCGATATGACCTCGTAGTTAAAGCCCGGGCATGAGTCATAGTAACTAACTATAATAATTAAATAAATTGGAGATCAAGGCTGGAGTTCTCCAAGCTAGTCAGTCCTTTACTCTTCTCTCCCTAAACATTCCACAACAAGCTAAATACGCAGACAACACAGTCATTCTCTCAACACACTCAGACCCAACACAAGCTAACACTTACACGAACATCTACACAAAGCAACAGATTGGGCTAACAAATGGAGAATAAAAATTAATACGAGACAAATCTCTGCAAACTACATTCACTCTCAGACACAACACTTGTCCACCAGTTTACACGAACAATCAGCCCATTCCTACATCCGACACTGTCCGATATCTAGGGCGGACTTCATTTAGACAGACGTTTAACTTGGACATCCCTCATGAAATTGAAACGCACAGACCTAGACGATTTGGACGATTGAAATTATTGAAATCAACGGCATCGAGATATGGGGATCAGCCGAAAAATCAAACATACAACGTCTTCAGTCACTACAATCCATTATACTACGTCACATTGCCGACAAACTTCATCGTCACGCCAAACTACATATTCTATAATTATCCACTAACACTCTCTCCACAAATCTGCCATGACGCCTTAAGCGGGCATGGCAGAAGGACCTGCTCCAGGACTAGCCTGGACTCCACTTCGGTCAATTACTTCAGCAGTACAACCAAGCCCATGAAGAGCAACTCGCCGTTGCAAATATGTAAATAAATAAATAAAACAAACTTTCTTTTTAGAAATATTGTCTATTCCGAAAAACAAAATGTTGTGGAATAGACAATATTTCAAAGAGTTTGTTTTGTTTATATATGTCATTGTACCTTCATCAAAGTTGATGAACTGTTCGAACTTGTTGGTGGTGCCATCAAGGTCTTTCTTCAACGTGACGATGTGTTTCATATCTCCCAAAGTTCGAGTTTTGGTGATTTCTTCTCTCCCATTACGATTCACTTGAATCTCTTCTTCCATACCCTAAACAAGTTTCAACCATTTATAATAAATTACTAAATTTATTGAATTTTTGGCCAAAAACAACACCGTAATGATGCCCCAGCCTCCTTATTCGCCAGAAATGGCTCCGAGTGACTTTTTTCTGTTCCCAACAATAAAGAGAACCTTAAATGGCCGTCATTTCACAAGCATAGATGAGATTAAAAGAGCATCGCTGAGAGAGCTAAATGCTTTCCCAAAGACCGAGTTCCAGAAGTGTTTCGGAGATTGGAAGAAGTGCTGGCATAAGTGTATAATAAATGGGAACTATTTTGAAAGGGATAACATTGATGTAGACGGATAAATAATAATATTTTCAAAAACCAAAAATTCTTGTTATATATATAACATATATGAAATGGTTGAATATCCGTGGCATTCATCTGGGCAGAATGCAAACATATTACAGAACTTTATATATATATATATATATATATATATATATATATATATATAATTCTGTAATATGTTTAGATATAAACTTTATACATATAAAGTTCTGTAATATGTTTAGATTGTGCCCAGGCCAATTCCACGGATATTCAACGATTTCATGGTTTCCTTTTAATAATTATCTTCTCAGAGACATGACAGAGCAAGTGTTTCAATAAGAGATGAACACTGTTACTGGTAAGATCCCATCTTTTCATCTCAAAACGAACAGAATAAACAAGAAAGTAAGGACAATTCGAATAGTGGCACACAGGATCTGAACCAGAGGCAGACGACATGGATACCTATTTATCATAGTAGATTTTTCGATAGGACTCACCATTTTCGCGTGTGTCTGTGAACACGATAACTCCCAATAAAATGAATGCATCGACATAAAATTGTATATGTAAATCAAAAAACCCCATAAGGACACATCAATTTTTTGCTGAATCGGCTTTGAAAGAATCGAAGGATTGGAGGGGGAACTAAACTCAAAGAGGCTAATAACTGTCGATGAACAAATGAATCAACACAAAACTTATAGGATTCCCAGAATAAGACAGACCACACTTCAATAGACTTCAACCAAACCTGTCAGGTTTCAAAGAGAGTTGATTAATTGAGGCTGGGCAAACATTGACGGTGATTTATTCCCCCCCTGGCTTTGCTTAACACCCCCTCTAACTGCTGCTCAAGCCCTCTGTTTGCGGTGCAGATCCTGAGTGTTAGTGTTAGTCATTACTTGCAATTCACTTGTAAACTAAAGGAGCACAACTCACCCCATTGGGGCGTCTCATGGTCTTCGTGAAGATGGTGCTCAAGTTCTTGGACAAGAGGCCGCCACCACTGCCCAGCGGCAGCTCATCTTCAGCTATATGATCCCCACGACCGTCAAACATGTCCAGCACCTCTGATCCCGAAACTCTACAACACAAATACAAATAAATTTAAATTCATAAATTATCAAATAAAATATTTATAATTAAGAATAATGACAATATTTATAAAATAATCTGGCAAGCATTGAGTGCCGCTGTCATCGACCCTAGCAATTGTATAGCAACACTGTTCCCCTTTCGAGAGAAGAGAAACAAATAAAATGGAACTGATCTGTTTATTTCAGTCACGTGACAAGAAATTTTCAGACACCTTAACACTTCCAGGAGCAAATATTTTCATTACAGTGACAAAAATGTTACAAAATACTTGTTAATCAAATAACTGGGCTTCCTAGCTAGGTACGAAATCGCTCCCAGCATCCCTGAGACCTATCAAAATAACCAGTAGTTGTAGTTACTCTTAATATAATAATGTGGTCCTCTGTGATATATATATATCGATGTATATTTTGATTGAATCCAATGAAATTCGATCTTGGATGATTATGATGCTAAGCAGCAAATATCTTGATAAATAGTTTTGTGGATTTCCCTAAAAAACGTTTCACCTTTCAGAGAAACGAGAGATGTTGCATTCCCACTGTTTTATTTTTGAGCAGAAGCAGTTTTCAATGCGATATATCATCATCAGTGGCATATCCCATTCGTAACAGTAGTCCTTTAGCCTCCACACTGTACGGGTGGGATGTGCAACTGACGATGACGTTGTCGCGTTGAGAACAGATTCTGGTCAAAAATAAAACAGTGGGAAGACAACGTCATTTGTTTCTAAGATAAATCTCATTCCACAATCCCATATGAACATTTCACCTCTCATTAACTTTTGCTTTGAGGGACCTTATCAAATCTCGTCCAGGTTCGTATACTTTGATATAGGGTTCAAGATTTTGTTATACTCTACCTAGGACTCCAGGACTGCTACTTGGTAAATATATTAAATAAAAGGCAGCTTAGCTTCACACTCACTTGTCAGTCACATCGGCGTCCTGCTTGTGGTTAGCGGACGGCTTGAGGTACCGATCTCTGGGCGACTTCTGGAATACATCCTCCTCCAGCTCTTTCGGAGGAGGTCGGTACATCTGGTGGGATCCAGGCTCTGAAATCATAATAAGTTGTGTTATAATAATTATACAAAGGGTCGGCTTGGTAGAATATTCAGTTTTGTTAAATAACTTACACGTAGCATATGATGTTAAAGGGTGCTACTATTGGCGGTTTGTGATAGCTAAGAAGGGTGGTAGTATGGACGGAACAGGACCATAATACAGACCAACATCAGTCACGATTTGGACGACCTTCAGTCTCCGACCATACTTTAAAGGGTGCTACTATTGGCGGTTTGTGATAGCTAAGAAGGGTGGTAGTATGGACGGAACAGGACCATAATACAGACCAACATCAGTCACGATTTGGACCACCTTCAGTCTCCGACCATACTTTAAAGGGTGCTACTATTGGTGGTTTGTGATAGCTAAGAAGGGTGGTAGTATGGACGGAACAGGACCATAATACAGACCAACATCAGTCACGATTTGGACCACCTTCAGTCTCCGACCATACGTTAAAGGGTGCTACTATTGGCGGTTTGTGATAGCTAAGAAGGGTGGTAGTATGGACGGAACAGGACCATAATACAGACCAACATCAGTCACGATTTGGACCACCTTCAGTCTCCGACCATACTTTAAAGGGTGCTACTATTGGCGGTTTGTGATAGCTAAGAAGGGTGGTAGTATGGACGGAACAGGACCATAATACAGACCAACATCAGTCACGATTTGGACCACCTTCAGTCTCCGACCATACTTTAAAGGGTGCTACTATTGGCGGTTTGTGATAGCTAAGAAGGGTGGTAGTATGGACGGAACAGGACCATAATACAGACCAACATCAGTCACGATTTGGACCACCTTCAGTCTCCGACCATACTTCAAAGGGTGCTACTATTGGCGGTTTGTGATAGCTAAGAAGGGTGGTAGTATGGACGGAACAGGACCATAATACAGACCAACATCAGTCACGATTTGGACGACCTTCAGTCTCCGACCATACTTTAAAGGGTGCTACTATTGGCGGTTTGTGATAGCTAAGAAGGGTGGTAGTATGGACGGAACAGGACCATAATACAGACCAACATCAGTCACGATTTGGACCACCTTCAGTCTCCGACCATACTTTAAAGGGTGCAACTATTGGTGGTTTGTGATAGCTAAGAAGGGTGGTAGTATGGACGGAACAGGACCATAATACAGACCAACATCAGTCACGATTTGGACCACCTTCAGTCTCCGACCATACTTTAAAGGGTGCTACTATTGGCGGTTTGTGATAGCTAAGAAGGGTGGTAGTATGGACGGAACAGGACCATAATACAGACCAACATCAGTCACGATTTGGACCACCTTCAGTCTCCGACCATACTTTAAAGGGTGCTACTATTGGTGGTTTGTGATAGCTAAGAAGGGTGGTAGTATGGACGGAACAGGACCATAATACAGACCAACATCAGTCACGATTTGGACCACCTTCAGTCTCCGACCATACTTTAAAGGGTGCTACTATTGGTGGTTTGTGATAGCTAAGAAGGGTGGTAGTATGGACGGAACAGGACCATAATACAGACCAACATCAGTCACGATTTGGACCACCTTCAGTCTCCGACCATACTTTAAAGGGTGCTACTATTGGTGGTTTGTGATAGCTAAGAAGGGTGGTAGTATGGACGGAACAGGACCATAATACAGACCAACATCAGTCACGATTTGGACCACCTTCAGTCTCCGACCATACTTTAAAGGGTGCTACTATTGGCGGTTTGTGATAGCTAAGAAGGGTGGTAGTATGGACGGAACAGGACCATAATACAGACCAACATCAGTCACGATTTGGACCACCTTCAGTCTCCGACCATACTTTAAAGGGTGCTACTATTGGCGGTTTGTGATAGCTAAGAAGGGTGGTAGTATGGACGGAACAGGACCATAATACAGACCAACATCAGTCACGATTTGGACGACCTTCAGTCTCCGACCATACTTTAAAGGGTGCTACTATTGGCGGTTTGTGATAGCTAAGAAGGGTGGTAGTATGGACGGAACAGGACCATAATACAGACCAACATCAGTCACGATTTGGACGACCTTCAGTCTCCGACCATACTTTAAAGGGTGCTACTATTGGCGGTTTGTGATAGCTAAGAAGGGTGGTAGTATGGACGGAACAGGACCATAATACAGACCAACATCAGTCACGATTTGGACGACCTTCAGTCTCCGACCATACTTTAAAGGGTGCTACTATTGGCGGTTTGTGATAGCTAAGAAGGGTGGTAGTATGGACGGAACAGGACCATAATACAGACCAACATCAGTCACGATTTGGACCACCTTCAGTCTCCGACCATACTTTAAAGGGTGCTACTATTGGCGGTTTGTGATAGCTAAGAAGGGTGGTAGTATGGACGGAACAGGACCATAATACAGACCAACATCAGTCACGATTTGGACGACCTTCAGTCTCC